>CM053769.1:665549909-665619912 GCA_028658325.1 Potorous gilbertii
AGATTAACTATAAGTAAGTTATCTTTAATTACCAAGTCTGGTGGTAATATGAGATGTTCGGGGAAGACTAGTATCTCAAAGCTTCCAAGCCTTTGCAGGGCTGTTTTCTACTTTTGGTGTTTGTCACTCCACTCTCACCTGTGGCTCCTGTGGAGATGAGCCATTAGAGTGGGAGAGATTGAAAATAAGTAAGTTATATTTTAATTACCAAATCTGATGATCAGTTCTCATCCTTCTTGGCATTCCCACTGCATTACACTGACTGCTTTCTTCCGGGCATTCTCTTTTTTTGTGTGTTTTGTGACACCACTCTATCCTGGTTCTCCTATCCTGGTTCTCCTCCCACCTATCTGACTACCTCTTCTGAGCCTCTTCTGTTGGCTCATTATATAATGAGTGCTTCTTAAACTGTGGGCCATGATCCCATATGGGGTCATGAAAAATTTGGCAACAGTAAAAGATTTCTGAATGTGCAATGACCAAAGATTAATTAAAAATCAAATGCATAATGCATCCAATGTGTTTCTGGCATTGCTTGCCTGTGTTGCATTGCGCAACTTCACAGCACACTTGGTTCTGAACACACAGCATGTGCACTTTTCATTGCACATACCATCACACCACACAATGCCAATAAACACTGCATCAAACAAAAAGAGGACATAAGTGGAAAAGTTAAGAAGCCCTAATTTGTATATCACACCCTCTCACTGTGAATATTCCCCAAGGCTCAGTCCTGGGCCCTCTTCTCCATACATACTCTCTCACTTGATGACTTCATTACCAGCAAAGGATTTAGTTATTATCACTATGCATTCATCCATCAGCTCGAGTCAACTAGATATTGCACTGGATAGTGTTCTAGGCCTGGAGTCAGAATTCCCAAGTTCATATATAACCTCAGATACTTATTAACTATGTGACTATAGGCAAAACACTTCATCTCTGTCTGTCTTAGTTTCCTTATTTGTAAAAAGGGTATAATAGTAGCACCTTTGTTCCAGGGTAGTGAAGATCAACCAAGATATTTGTTTAAATATAAATAAATATATAAATATAAATAAACTCAAGTATTTTGCAAACCTTAAACAGTTAACTAAATTATAGCCATCATCATCTTCATCACCACCAGCATCATCATCATCCATATTGTTATTCTTTGCCCGATCCTATTCTCTCCCTTGACCTTTGCTTGTTCATCTCTGGCTGGATGCTCTGTAGGTGACAGAACAAGAGAAATACCCTCAAGAGAAACAGGGAATTTGAAAAGAAGTGGATTTTCAAGCCAGGATAATGTGTTCATTTGCGGACCCATTGAGGAGCTGAAGGTGGGGAAGAACTTCTTTTCCTTCTCCTGCCTAATGAACCACTTGACTCTCTGCTTCTAAGACCCAGAACATGGGATACCATCTAGTAATATTCTATTTCTGCTGTATTATGTTTTAAGTAGGTTTTTTGAGAGATGGCCCTGGCCCTAAAACTACCATATATCACATTGTTTCGATGGGAAATCATGTCTCAACTTCTAAATAAATCAAAACATCTTTATGTGTAAATTGGACACTGTCTAGATGACAATTACTATGTGTAAAGAGGGAAGAGTCACCAGGTCATGGTGAAAGAGAGTTCAAGGAGAAAAAGCACCATAGGTAAGAGTGATTGAAGAGGTTGAAGAAAACATGCTTCCTTTGACTCATGTGTACTTTCGAGTCCCAGGAGCCCTAAAAATGATATCTCTGCTATTCTGGATTTGGGTATAAATAAAAGAAATGATGAACTCAGTCCACATCCCAGAGAAAATGACTGGTGTTTGGTACAGCAAATGCACCTGCCATCTTCAGAACATTTTCCCCCTTCCAAATATACTTGAATAAAAGACAGTGTGCCTGCAATAGCAAGACCTGATTTTTCATTGGAAAAGAGCCACGTCGAGAACTGAAACGCTGAAGTTAATGAGTCTCTTTTCCCATTGGTAGCAGTAGACTTACAGAGAGGTTAAAAAAAAAAGATCTGTCCCCACTCTACATTTTCACCAGTTCAGATGGCCAACACATAATCTGAAACAAGCTTCTAGGGCTCTTGGTGCTGCTTTGAATGTGGCTGTACAAAGTGAGTTGTTCTAAAGAGGAATTTATTGCACAATACAGACCTCAGTTCCTTTGGGATGAATGCTTTGGAAAGCATGCATTTAGCTGACAACTGCTAAGGCAGCCAGGCTCACTTGGAATCTGCTAGAGCCCAGTTCTATTTATTGATGGTATCAAATGCTTTTATTGCATAAAATCCATGAAGACAGGGAGTAGAAGCCTTCACATTCCTGGCCCCCTTCTGGGTCTACAGTGGTGCCAAGACCACAATAATATTAATAATACTTCACATTTATATCGTTCTTTAGCTTTTCAAAAATTATCTTATTGAACCCTTACAAGACTGTCGATGTGGAAGAGGAAGGAGTAAAGTAGGTCAGATGCCATTCTCTTCATTTGAAGAAAATAAGTCTATGGGAAATTCAATGATTTGTCCAAGGTCCCAAAATTAACTAATTAAGGACAGAGATGTACTCAGAAAAATAGATAGGTGGTCCAATGGATAGAGCATTGGGTCTGGAGCCAGGAATACCTGAGTTCAAATCCAGCCTCAGACAATTACTAGCTGTGTCACCCTGAGTAAGTCACTTAACTCTCTTTGCCTCAATTTTCTCATCTGTAAAATTAACTGGACAAGGAAGTAGCAAACCATCCCAGTATCTTTGCCAAGGAACCCCAAATGGAGTCACTATAAGTTGGACACAACTGAAATGTCACAACAGCACAACAACAATGTACCTAGAAGGCTTATGTCTTCAGACTCTGAGTCTAAGAATTATTCTATCACGTTATGTATGCTGCTTCTTAATGGCTTAAATTTGCTTGGAGATCTTTGTAGATATGTCTAATGATGTTGCCTGGCCTACAAATACAAAAAAATTCAAACAAGCCCATGGAAAGTACAAAGAGCTGTCCCAGATATAGCAATATACTGTCACAAGACTGACTTAAGTCAACCTTTCTTGACTTTTTTCCTTGAAGATGACAGTCAAGCTAGAACTGGGCATTGAGAGCATCTCCTCCTTTCAGGTTGGGGGTGAAGCCTATGGAGAAGGTTGAGCAGCTTTTTATCTCCTAGCTTGAAAATGTTGAGTAGGATTATCACTGAATCCTTAAAAGTGTTGTCAGTGAGTCTCATGGTGATGCTAGCTTTCTTTCTGGTCAAAGTTGTCCCTGTTCCCCAAGTTTCTCAGTCTTGAGCCTTCAGAATCCTTTTTGATGTCAAGTGACTATGGGATCATTGAATGTCCTTTATCCTTGGTATAGAGTTTTCCTGGGTGTGGAGCCTCTCACATAACCAATGCTCAATGAATATTTGTTAAATGAATGAACCTTTGATTTGTTACTTTCATCCAATTAATCACCAAAGCTTGTTGATTATTTCTTCAAAATAACCCTTGGATTTGCTTCCACCTCTTTTTTCTCACTGTCATAATACTGGTCCAGAATCTTTTCCTTCATTCTTATTCTAGTGTAAAGTCTCCTTGAATACAGGCTTTCTGTCACCTCAATTTATATTTATATGCATACATATTTTATATACATAAATGTATATTTTACATATATATGTGTATATATATATATATATATAGCTTCCAGTTTAAGTAAAACAGCACTTCCATTATGTCACTCTCTTAATCAAAAATATACACTGGCCACTATTGTCCTGAAATCAGAACTCAATAAATCAGTAAAAAAATATAAAGAGCAGGTGGAAGGCTAGGTTTGGCATCTCAGGAACTGATGTCGACACCTGATCTTTATTGTCTATATGACCTTAGTCAAGTCATTTAACTTGAATCTCAGTCTCCTCCACTATAAAATGAGAGAGTTGTACTACATTACTTCTTAGATCTCTTCTGTCTCTAGCTCTAGAACTCTATGACCCTCATCCTGGAACCCAAGATCTTAAACAGTCTGGCTTCAATCTTTCTTTTTTCTACCACTACCTAAAAGGCTTCTTCATTATGCATCTTCTTCTTCATGTGTCTTGTGACAGAAACACATCTGAAGGGAGAGGGAAGGACTTCATTAATGTGAACTCAGGCATGCAAAAGCTGAGCTTGTACAACTTAGCTCAGCAGTGGCCTTTTTCCTACTGGCAGAATACCTTCCAGGACCACTGGCAACCTGCAAGTGCAATGAAAGACACCCTAGATAGTAAAGCATCATAGACACGGTTTCCTACATCAGAAGATTTGGAGCTTAGCAGAAGAACTCAAATCCCAAGAGAAAATATATTTCTGGGAACCCCATCTTATGCAGCTGAGGTGCTTTGTGCTTCATGATCACAATATTATTGGCATGGCTTTGGGTGAATCACTTTCACTTTTGAACAATGGTTTTCTCATCTATCACATGAAAGGGTTGGATTGGATAACGATTGACGTCCTTTCCAGTTCTACGTCTTACTATCCTATGTCAGGCTTGACCTATATTCAATACCAGCAATGGTTCCAGGGCTACCCCCACTTACATATATACCACATGTGCCAGAGTGTGTTAAGGCATTCTTCTAGCCTAGATGACTATACTTGCTCTCTATTGCCTTCTCTTTTTCATAAACCAGTCAAGACTTCCTCTTCTCTGTTCCCTTCTGTCTTCATTTCCGACTCCACGTCTTTGTTTATTCTTCTCTACTTCCCCTCCCCACGAAGGCCTTCCTTTCCTATAAGCCTAGCCGAATTGTATTCATCCTCCAGGATCCAAATCAAGTCCTTCATCCATTGGGAATTCTTTCCCTGTTATTCCAGCCCCTATCATGTGTTTTTTGAATGAATTTCCTTTTCATTTGTCACCTGTACTAGAATGTTTTGTGTTTCATCACAGTATTTACCCCTTTGTACTAGTCTCCATTTGTTGTCTATGTAGGTAATTCTTATCTCCATTAAGAGAAATCATATTATATCCTTCCTTCCCTTCTCTCTTCCTCCCTTCTTTCTTCTTTCCCCCTCTCCTTTCCTTCCTTCCTATCTTTTTTCCTACTTCCCTCCCTCCCTCCATTCCTTTCTTCCATCTCTCCCTCACTTCTTTCCTTTCTTTTCTTTCTTCCTCCCTCCCTCTGTCCCTTCCTTCCTTTCATCCTTCCTTTCTTCCTCCCTCCCTCCATTCCTTTATCCCTTTCTTCTTTCCTTCCTTCCTACCACAGTAAACACTATGGGCAGATTCTTTACTTTTAGCAAGGCCTCTTTCATGATGGAGAACATACTTTGGTGCCTTGCCCAGAGTAAATGTTCAATAAATCTTTGTGGAATAAACGAACGAATGAATATACTATAACTTTGCCATTACTATTAAATTACAAGTTTGCCATTTAATTGAATTATTAATGGATCTCTATAACTTCTCCTTTCACTGACCTGGGATTATTGTTACTCTCTCTCCCTATGCAGATTCCATTACCACTATGCTTTAGGAGATGGTCTTAGGGAGTTATTGTGGCATAAAAGTCCATCATTTTGAAGTCAACGCAATGAGGAATCCCTTTCAACTTAGGATGGTTGTCAGACAACAGACTCACAGACTGTCTCTTGAGCCTCTGTTAAGTAAGACTAGAAAAATGATGGCCTCTGAATTGTTTTCCTAGTTGTTTCTGGATCTGACATCAGAAGACCTTGGTTCAGACCTTGACTTTATCACTTATTGTATATTTTAGGCTAGTCATTTTACTTCTCTGGATGTTAATTTCCTTACCTGCAAAATGAGTAGAATGGACAAGATGGTTTCCAAGTTCCCCCAGCTGGAAACCAGAAGGCCAAGAGAGATTACTCTCCACCAGTTCACATGCCAATGGACCTTGAAGTGCATGTTGCACTTATCACCTATATTGACTTTGGGCAAGTCAGTTAACTAACCTGGGCTTCAATTTCTTCATCTGTAAAAGAGGTTAAATGACTTCTGAGTTTCCTTTCTGCCTTAGATCTCTAATCCTATCATATAAAGCCTTGCCTAACTTAAAGCAAATCATATTTATTTTTTTCCCTCCAGGATCCCAGGAAATCCTCATATCCATCCAAGATAATTACATTAGTTCCATAGCCTGTGGAGCAAATACACTCCAAATGCAGAATGAAATTTTCTTAAAGCACAAGTATAGAAAGAATATCTTACGTTAATTGCATTATACATTATCTCATTTGACCCTCTCGTCATCCTCTGAGGTAGACAGAGATTTCGATCCTCATTATTTAGACAAGGAAACAATGATCCTGGAAAGTGCAGTTGTCCACAATAAATGTAGATCTTCTGACTCTTAATCTGTTCCTCTTTCCACTATTTACGCAGTCACAAGCTCATAGTTTCTGCCGAACATTGCACACATCCTAAATGAGGAATTTAGTTTCATTTTCAACAAGCATTTATTAAATATATACTATGTTTCAGGCACCATGCTAGTCACTGGGGTTTAAAGACAGAATGAACAGAAGATCTCTGGCCCCACAAAGCTTTCATTCTACTGGGTTTTTAATATACAATCTGAAAAAGATATACCCTCCTTTGCTCATGCAAAGACCCTGCTCTGTCAAACATAGCACAGCCCTAGGCTCTTGGAAGGATATGGTTCAATTCACCAGACTGAGCATGTGGGAGACATCAGCTCTTCCTCTTACAGTCTGAACCCTCAGCCTACGTGCCTAAATACTCCCAGACATATTAGACACAAGGTCTCCAGAGCACATGATTGCTTGTGTTGCATTTTATGTCTCTGGGATTTTATTCAAATATTTCATGGTCTCTATACAGCAAAGTCCATTTTTAAGAGACTCTATTAAAGGGATAGACCTCCCTCAAGACATATTTCTGTGCCAAGACAGAGAAATAGCCCCAGTGAATGCAATCTTTTGACTAAATGCTCAGTTTATAACAAAAAAGAAATCTATTTTTTTAAAAAGGAGAGGAAAATAGTATTTCCTTTGACTAAAACCAATTGTTAAATGAACTCATGTTTCAGTGAATTACTCATTCTAGGTGAATCAGCTACACAGACTCTTAATGTCATTTCTGGTATAGGCATGTAGTAATTCTTTCAGGCATATTGGCTGGGACAATCTGGCTTTTGTATTTGTATCAGTGTTTAACACATAGTAAGTGTTTTTTTATTCATTCATTCTTTCTTTCATTGTCATTTTATTAATTATTCCTTCACTGCCTTCACTCAGAAGGTTAGGGTGCTTAAAGAAGTACTTGATGTGAGAGCTATGGAGGGAGTATGGCAAGTATGTGCCCAGCCACCAAATAGTTCTGGGAGGGAGTCTAGTGGTTTCATTGCTACCTGGCATGGAGGGAAAGTAGTGACGTGTACTTAAGAGAACATGAAGTAGACTGCTGTCTGCTTGGTGGGACACTTGCCTTGCACATAGTTGGCACCCAACCAATATTCATTGAATAACTTACCTAAAGGGAGCAAGGTACTTTGCCATTTGAATATTATCCCTGAAATTCTATCATTATCATTTCCTTTCTCTGAGTCTGGAAGGCTTTGGAATCTTTCAGCATTCCATATTAAAATATAATGATGCTTGAACTACTCCCAAATAATAGCAATCACTCAATTAACAAGAATTTATGAAATATCTACTATATGCCAATCACTAGGAACTATGGATATAAAAACAAAACCAAATTCAAAAAGAAAGAGTCTCTATTCTTCTGGAGCTTACGTTTTATTGAAGAACAACATAGTCATACACACATACTCACACGTGTATAGCTAATAAATACATACAGAATACACAGACGGTAGTTAAATGCAAGGTAGTTTGATCCTTATTTTCTGGACAAGGAAACAGTGGTTCAGGGAAGTTGTCCCAGATGCCACACAGCTAATGGTAAATCCAGATCTCCTGACTGTTCCTCTTCTCACTATTTACACAGTCACCAGCTCATAGTTTCTGCTGAGCATTGCATCTATCCTCTGTGAGGAATTTTGTTGTATTTTCAACAAGCACTTATTAAATATCCACTATGTTTCAGGAACTATACTAGTCACTGGGATTTAAAGACAGAGTGAACAAAAGATCTATGGTCCCACAAAGCTTTCATTTTACTGAGGAAAGGCACTAGCTGTTGGGGAGATTAAGAAAGGCTTCATGTAGAAAGTCATGATTGAACGGTGTCTTGAAGGAAGTGAGGGATTCTTTGAGATGGAGCTGGGGCAAGAGGCTTTCCAGATATAAGAAATGTCTGGTGAAAGGTGAAGAGATGGGAAATGGAGTGGCAGGAGCAGCAAGGAGACTAGTTTATCTAGACAAGAGATGTTAGAAGGGAAACACAGTAATGTATATTGAGGCTGGAAAGAGAAGTTGAAGTTGATTGTGCAGGACTTTAAAAGCCAAGAATGGGAGCTTACATTTTGTCCCAGAGGCATGAGAGAACTACCGGAGATTTTTGAATGGGGAGTGACATGGTCAGTTACGCATTTAAGGACCATTATTATTTTGATGGCTCTGGGAACAATGGATTGAAATGAGGAGACTTAAGGGCAGAGATACCAGTTGGAGGCTGCTGCAATAGACCAGATAAGAAGCGATGATGAGCTTTCAAGGTGGTAACTAAGTAAGTAATGAGGAGAGCACTTAGCTATCGGTTAACTCCCTAGGCAACAGTTAACATCTTGGAAAGGGCTAGTAGGAATAGATATGCCTGGGATAGAGGCTGGGCATATAGCCTGGGCATTAAGGAGAGTGGGTAAGATGAAAAAAAAGGAATCCAGGATCTAGAAAAGCTAGGTAACCTCTTAGCTTTCAGAGGGACCTTAGGAAATTTGATTCCAAAGCCAAGGAGGAGAGAAGAAAAGTTTAGGACCAGACCAAGACCCTGGTGAGCTGGGATCTGTCCAGAGTATCATATGTCAGTGTGTACCATCTTAAACATTTTTTCTTAAAAGTATGTATGCTCACTTTGCCTATGATAAAAATGGCAAGTCTAGGGCATTACTTGGAAAGGGCATTATGACAGGACAAATGAGCTAAAAGATCAACCCCTAATAAAGCTGGATTTCAGAAATAATTGCATAGAACTCTGTGTAACTTACAAGAAGGATATCTCTCATCTGACAATCTTTCTCATCCATAAGGACTACAGTGAAGCCCAGTGTCCTATGCTTGAGCACCACAGCTCTATGGTTGGCGGAGGTTGGACATTTAATGTGCTCCTTGGATTTCATGAAAATCATCATTTAATATTCATTAGAATACATCTGTACCTAATGATCAGGTCTGGTTGGATTAATTTAAAAGGATGCTTGGTGAAGAAAATCTCAGCACAAGAGAAATGATGTTTGCCATGAGCAGACCTGCCAGGGGCTTTGGGCAAAAAGCTTTGCCTCGTGCCATCACTGTGAAGGTCTGTCTATAAACTTGGGCCCTGCCAGCCCCTGCTGTCAGCACCCTGGGAGCTGCTGCTGAGATCTTGGGCTTGAGGAAATTGTAATTCTTTCACGTACAGGGAGGGGAGCATTGTCCAAATAACATCAATTAGGCTGGGGACAAATAATCAGCATGCATTTTTCTACCTTATTTCTCTTCCTTGGTTTTACTGTTCCCATTTTTTTCCCTTTTCTTTTTAACAAGCAACTCCACAAGGCAAGCCCCCCAAGCTAATTAAGTCTGTTTTCCTATAGATTGTACTCAGGGAAGGGAGTTGAGCCAGAGACAGTTCCCACTGGATGCAGATGTCCAGAAAGCAACAAATGTGTCCAATGAAGTTGCCAAGGCAACTGTAGCTGCTGCTGACATCACTGGGAACAGAGCAAGGGGGGGCTATGAGGAGGGACACAAACAAATTCCAGGTGTGCCTCCCTTAAGAAAGCCTCCCTTTAGGACAGTCATAAAATGAACAGATTAGGGGTGGCTTCTTTGTATGATTAAAAGATCCTTGTCTTTTCCAAAAGCCTCTTTCTCAAATTTTCTTGATATTAAAGTTTCCCATATGCATTTGTAAGAGTTATCTCTTAGAGGGTCCCTATGTTTTGCTCAGGCTCAATGTGGATGAAAGGAAACATAGCCTTAGCCTGAGTTCCCATCCAATGCAGACTCTACTCATGGATCTGGAAAATAATCAGAAATCAAATAAGAAGGTATTTAATTAAACCATACTGACAAAATATAAATAACAAAACAGACCATGCAGTAAACTTGCTCTTGACCTTTCACAAACTTGTTGGAAACAGTTTCCCCTACAGACTTCTGTGCCAGTAGAGAAAAGGGAACAAATCCTTAAAGCTGTAGTGGTAGAGTGAGACATACCCTGAAGAAGACAATACAATAGAGGTGTGTGTGTGTGTGTGTGTGTGTGTGTGTGTGTGTGTGTGTATGCTCCCACATGTGCATGATAGATCCCTTCAACACTTTGGTGAAGCTTCTGGATCCATCTTCAGAATTTATTTTTTAGGGATTTTTTGGTGGTTGTGTCCAACTCTTCATGACCACATTTGGTGTTTTCTTGGCAAAGATATTGGAATGGCTTGCCCTTTCCTTTTCCAGCTCATTTTATAGATGAAAAGCTCAGATAAACAGGGTTAAATGACTTGGCCAGGGTCACACAGCTAGTACGTGTGTGAGGCCAGATTTGAACTTAGGAAGATGTCTTCCTGACTTCAGGCCCAGTACTCTATCCACTGTTATTACTTAGCTGCCTTTCCTTCCTTGACATCTCAGAATAATGCTTATTAAAAACATTAAAAATACAAAGAAAAATTATTTTGGAATATATATCTACATGTGTATACATATATGTAATATATGCATGTGTGTAAATATATAGAGCTACACATATGTATACAATATGCATGCGTGTATGTACACACACATTTATAGAGAGCTTGCTATGTGTCAGACACTGAGCTAAGTGCTTCACAATTTTATCTCGTTTGACTTTTACAAAAACATCAGCAGATAGGTAATATTATCCCTATTTTATAGATGAGGAAACTGAGATAAACAGAGTGACTTGCCCAGGGTCACGCAGCTAGGAACGATCAGAGGCCAGATTTGAACTCAAGTCATCGTGAACTCAGGCCTGCTCTACACTATATCATTTAGCTGCCACTCTCTCTCTCATACACACACACACACACACACACACACACACACACACACACACACATGCACACTACATATACATGTATATGTGCATATATATGCCCATATATACACATGTGTATGTTTGTCTTTATGTGCCTATTCAGGGACCTCAGGTTGGGAGCCGTTCCCATTGCCTTCTGAGCTGTCCCAAGGAAAGGCAACATCTCGGCCACTGTCGATCACAAGGAGCTCTGCTTCCTAATTTCCAGCTTGGGTGCTTCAGCCCCACCTCTGACTCAGAGGATCATAGTTAGCCCTGCTTTTTCAGGCATCAATCTGTTCCAAAGCTGCCTCGTTGTCACCACGTCTCACACTGCTGCTCACCACAGCCATCTGATTAGGCTCCGTTTCATCTTTCATTTCAGCTCCTACAGATAAAAATGCTTTTTAGCTTTAGACCTCCCAGGTTGTCTAAACTCCATGAGATCAGGGAGCATTTCATTCTCTTTATTTGTCTCTCTTGTGCCCAGCCCATGGTAGGAACTTAATAAATGCTTCTTGATTGATTGATTGACATTCAATACATTCTTTGATGTGTCTTTCACTGACTTCAGGATCCACCTGGGTGGTATAGAAAACTCCCTTAGGTAGCTAACGTGAGACATTTTGCCTTACAGGGATGGGAAACCTGCAGCTTTGAGGTCACATGTGGCCCTCTAGGTCCTCCAGTGCAGCTCTTTGACTGAATCCAGACTTCACAGAACAAATCCTCATAATAAAAGGATTTATTCTATAAACCTTGGGCTCAGTCAAAAAGCTACACCCAAAGACCTAGAAGGCCTTGCCCAAGGACCTAGAAGGCCACACATGACCTCAAGACCACAGGTTCCCCACCCCTGCATCTACAACATGTATGTTCTTTAACCTGGGTTAAAGAAAGAGGTAAGTTTCCCTTACCTCTTTCTCTGGGAGGGAGAGGGGCAGCCATCATTTCCCACAAAGCAGTTTCCTGGGGCCATGGCTTAACATATATGTGTTTCCTTTCTCTGTCCTTTCCATTTCCATCATGCTATGTAAAATTATCTTGCAGCTTTGAAAAGGATGCTTGGTGAAGAAAATGTCACGGGAAGAAAAATAATGTCTGTCATGAGCAAACTTGCCAGGGGCTTTGGTTAAAATGTCAGAGTGAAAATACAGGTTTCACCTTGTGCCATCATTATGACATTCTGTCTATACACTTGGACTTTGCTGTCATCACCCTGGGGGCTGGTTATGAGATCTTGGGTACCTCTTAAAGAGTCAAGCAAATATTAGTGTGGGGGAAGGATGTAGTCAGTCCTTGGAAGTCCTTAGTGTGGATTTATATAAATCAGTTATCAAAGATTTTGGGTACAAAGGTACTTAAAATTCTAATGTTAGGAACCTACTCACAACCCAGGGCAGATCAATCAGAATCTCATTCAATCTGACTCTGCTGCCAGGACACAGATATAGGATGGCTGAAGCCCTGATCAAGAAAAGTCACCAGGCCTACAAGAAGCCTTCCTGCTTCCTGAATGTGACTTGGGTGGAAGCAGAACTGCTCTTGGAGAAATACCCAGACTGTGCAAACACGTTACTATGACTTGGAGGCCTCTGTTGTTTTTTCTATCACCACCTTCCACATATTCAATGGGGTGCAAGGTGGTGAAGCATGAGGGGGTGACATGACATCGATGTGTAAGTCCTTTTCTTACTCCTCTCTTCATGACATAGAGAACTGTTTTGTCTCCAATACCAAGAAGGCCTTGGTTATCTTCCACTCTGAAGAGAACTAAGAGAAGGTCTTAGGGTTTGTGGAGGCCAACCAGGAGAATGGAGAAAGCACTAAGCCTCCAGTCAGGAGAGAATGAGTGAATGTAGCAGTTCCTGAATCAGGCAAGGTCTGCCCCAGTTACCCATACCTCTGCCACCTGTGCCTATTCAGGATGAGAACTATATTATACCTATTGGTGATGAGTCCATAACCCAACATGTAGATGAATAGGTAATGTCCCCAAACTTTTTGGCTAGCCCCAAACCCAAGAAACAAGGGAAGCTGCTCCTCAAAGTGCCACCCATGCCCAAGCCCAACATCAGCTCCAAGAAAGTTGCCCTAGGCTCTTCCCAGACCAAAATTTCCTTCCTCATATCCATTTCCACAGATAGTACTGAGAATGTGAAAAGGAATCTATAGTGGAGGAAGGACAGTCTAGAGCAGTGACACAACCTAAATTTGGGGAAAACGCCTTAGGATGCCCTCTTTCAGACTCTGCCCCCAAGGGATGCTGCCTATTACCCTTCTTCCTCTTTTTATTCCCTCTAGCTTTAGTCCTGGAGCAGGTAGGACACCGATTGGGTCCCTACTCCCTTAGAGACAACTCAACTCTTCCATTCCTATTAGATATTAAAGCTAAAGGAGCACTAAGTAAAGATCAACAGAAATAAAGATAAATACCTTTGTAGTTGCAGAAAATTGGAACTGGAAAGGACTCAGAGATCAGCTGATCCAACAGTCTCATTTCAGAGCTAGTAGGGGATCAATTAATCTTCATTGATGAAAAATAGTGAATGCAGCTGTGATGAATATGGAAATATGCTTTACATGATAGCACATGTATAGACTATATCAAACTTTTGCCTTCTGTTTTTAGGAGCGGGGAGGGGAGGGGAGGTAGGGAGAGAAACTTGGAACTCAAAATCTTATAAAAATGAATGCTAAAATATTCTCTTAATATGGATTTTGGGGAAAAAATAAAGTACTACTTAAATTTAAAAAACAAAAAAACTAGATGGAAATTGAGTGGATAGAACTAAAAATGTCTGTGGAATTAACTAATGGATATTCACTTTAAAATTGTATTTATATTTCTAATATTTTCAGTTCTATATCATTTCAACTTTGTTTATTGGAGTAACTCCACCAAATATTATTTTTTAAAAACAGGGAGTGAAAAAAAATAGACGTTGAGAGGTGACATGACTTGTCTAGGGTAATACAACACCAAGACCTAAACATAAGTCTTCTGACTTTAGATCCATTGCACCTATTCACTGAAACAGAGACAAGGACAGTTAGTACAGAAAGATATATAATAGGGAAAACAGGATTTGATAGACAAAATAGCAATGTATAACCAGTTTTTCAGGGACACATCTACTGTGTAAAGAGGAAGTTTCATTTAGAGATTTTCCTATCTTCCTTCCACCTTTCACTCTTTAAAAAAATTATTCATTTATTCAACAAGCTCTATGCCAGTCATTGCACTGGAGATACAAAACCAAACTGAAACAGTTCTTGCCTTCAAGGAGTTCACATTTTATTGGAGTTTATGTTCTAGTTTTCAATTAATTAGAGCAAGAAAATGTTAGGAAGTAAGAAATGTCTGTGCTTTTAAATGGTATGATTGGAAACTATGATTCAGTTTTTTTAATGGACATAAATTTATTTTCTCTCTCTCCCACCTTCGCACTTTCACTGAATATATTTTATACATAATACAAATTATATATGTATATATTTTTATATATGTAATATATACTACACATGTAACAGTATATATTACATATTATGTAATATATTTCAGAGGTCACCATTCAAGCACCCTGGCACTCCCAGAGGGACAAGCCAATCATCTGAGCTGATATGACTGGAATATCTGCCTCCATGATTCCAATCTCTCCCATCACGAATTCATGATTCCTATAGATGATAAATTAATATTTCTTTTTTAATAGTACATGTAAAGACAGTTTTTAACATTCATTCAAAAAAATTTTTGCTTTCCATATTTTTGTTTCTCCCTCCCTGCTCTTCTCTTTCTCCCCTCCCCTCTCCCTAAAATGGTAAGCAGAACAAATGAATATTTCTGAAGCAAGTTCAGTCATGTAACACTCCTGTATAAGAAGCTTCAGGGGGTCCCCATTACCTGTTTGACATTAGAAAGCCATTAAACAATGTGGCTCCAACCTTCCCTTTCAGAGAGATTTCACATTCTTCCTCCTCATATACTCTGTGATTTAGTCAGACTGGCCAACTTGCTGTTTTCATATATGACATTCCACTACTTTTCTCTGTGCTTTTTTTTCTCCATGCCTAGAATTCACTCATCTTCACCCCCGTTTTAGCTTTAGCTCAGTCCAAGGTTCCACAAAAGAATAAAAGAAAGAGCCAGAGAAGACCCTTTTGTGGGAGAGCAGTTAAGACCAGAAAGGGGGTGCCTCGTATTCTGTCTGGATTTTCTTCTGGTCTATTTTTCCTTGCCTGTGTTATGCATGACTTGCTGTGCTGTGAGGTGCCGAAACACTTAGGAACAGAAAATGCCAAAGGATTTGAGGGATGATGTCTCTATCACAAAGTCAATGACAGCTCTGCCCTTGACAATACCTTCCATTACTAGAAAGGTATGTGTGAAGTCACCTAGAACTGAATTGTTAAGGGTCCACTTGGTCACTGAAGATAGATCTGAAATGAAGATAAACTGTCCCTCAGATTCCTGTATTCTCTTGGATGTGCCTGTATCCTAGGTTATGGGGACCATGATGACCAGAAGTCACAAAAGTCCTTGGCATTGTCAAATGACACATCAAAAACTGATAAGATTTTATGTGGAAAGAACACTACAGAAAATATATTACCATTTGCTTTGCCAGTGTACCCTAAGGACCATGTACCCCAAATTTCCATGTTGCTTGCTGTTGAAATCACTTGTATATGTTGTGCCTCTTAATTAGAAAGTGAACTTCTGGAGAACAGGGATTGCCTTGCTTTTTATTTGTTTTCACATATAGTGCTTGCATATAGTAAGAGCTTAATAAATGTTTTTTCACTCATTCATATTCCTGTTTTACTATAAGAATATTCCAATTGAAATTGTTACCACCAATATTTTCCCCTTTCTAGGCCATTCTGCACACAGTAGTATTTTCATCATTTTACTTTTGTTGAAAAAGAAAAACAAAGCAAAACCAGTTTTAAAAGGGTTCCCCATTACCCACAACATAAAATCTAAATGGTAATGGGCTAAGGAATGAATCAGTGGTATGAGAGTGGAAGCATTCAATAGAGATTAAGTTTTAAAAGTTTAACAAAAGAAGGCAAATATAGTAGTAGACTGAGGGGCATCATGTTCAAGAAAAGGTGTTTTATTTTGAGTTTTAAAATTTATTTTAAATACAAATTTATTATTTATTGAGTTTTAAATTTATTTTAAATACATATTTATAAAAATTTAATTTAAATACAAAATAAGAAAAAAACATTGCCATGTCAAGAAAACCAATATAATGAATACTACACATTAATTTCAAAGCTGTCCATCTTTGCTTTTGTGTAGGTTTCCTTTTGCTGTGCATTTTTAACTTCATTTTTCCCCATGTTCCCTCCCACCTCTGAAGGCTACAATTAAACATGGTTTCATACATACATACACATACACATACATAGATATCCATAAACATATACACACATATACACACACCTATGTCATATAAATATATATATATATATATATATATATATATATATATATATGAAATTTGTCTATTTTTCAGTTCTCAACATTCACTTCTACAAGAATTTTAATTCAAAATGTTCTCCCCATCTCTCCCCAACTCCACCCCAGGACAGTATGCACTCCATCCATCCTTTCCTCTAGTCTGCCCTCCACTGTATTACCCACCCTTCTTCCATCCCGCTTCCCCTCTATTTTCCTGTAGGGCAAAATAGATTTCTATACTCCATGCCTGTACAGTTTAATTTTCAGTTGCATGCTGCAGCAATTTTTAACATTCATTCTTAAAGTGTTGAGTTCCATATTTTCTCCCTCCCTCCCCACCCACCCTCATTGAGAAAACAAACAGTTCAATACAGGTCATACATGTGTAACAATGCAAAGCACTTCCATAATAGTTATGTTGTAAAAGACTAACCACATTTCCCTCTGTCCTATCCTGCCCTTCATTTATTCCATTCTTTCCCTTGACTTGTCCTCCTTCTGATTACCCCTTTCCCCAATTTATCCCTTTTATTATCTTCCCTCTCCTATCCCCTTCCCCTTTGTCTTCCTGCAGGGTAGATTATCATTTCAATTGAGTGACATATACCTATATCTTACTACATATGACTGTATTATGCTTATTTCAAATTGTCTTCTGTTTCTCTGGGGGTGGATAGTGTTATCCTTCACAGATTCAAGTCTTTCCATATTTTACTAAATCCACCAGCTCATTTCTTGCACAACAATATTCTGACTCCATCACATTCCATCTGGCAGATTGTCTATGAGAGTCTTTCCTCCAAATTTTCTGGAAAGTTATCTTAAAAACAGTTCCTAGAAGGAACTTGAGAATGTTTCTAGGCAAAAGGCAGCTTCATATAATAGAAAAAATGCTAGACTTGCTCTCCTAAGATTTTGATTTGAGTCCTGTCTCTCCTACTTACTATGCAATTTTGGGCAAACCCTGATTTTATCTTTGGGCCTTAGTTTCGTTATTTGTAAAATGAAAGGCTTAGAATAGATGAACCATAGTAGCCTCCTAGTTTCTAACATTTTTATAATTAAAAAAAATATTTTATTTTAGCATTCTTTTTTTATAATTTTGAATTCCAAATTCTCTCTCTTTCACAATCCCTCCTCTTCCCATTGAGATGGCAAGCAATATGATATCCATTATACATGTGAAGTCATGCAAAACATATTTCCATATTAACCATGTTGCAAATCATGGACTCATTTTGACTTTAACTTGGCATATTGTGTGAGATGCTGGTTGATGCCTAGTTTTTGGCCTATCTGTTTTCCAGTTTTCTCAGAAATTTTTATAAAATAGTGAGATTTTGCCCCCAAAACTCGAAACTTTGATTTTTTTTCTCCGAACATTAGATCATAATGGTCATTTACTATTGTATATTGCGTATTTAATCTATTCCACTTACCCACTACTCTATTTCTTAATTCATACCAGATTGTTTTGATGATTACTTCTTGTAATATAATTTGAAATCTGGTACTGCTAGACTACCTTAATATTTTTTTCACTGATTCCCTTGATATCTTTGACCCTTTGTTCTTCCAAATGAATTTTGTTTCTAATTTTTCTAGCCCTATAAAACAGTTATTTGGTAGTCTAATTAGTATGGCACTGAATAAGTAAATTAATTTAGGTAGAAATGTTATTTTTACTATTTTGGTTCAGCCTGCCCATGAGCAATGAATATTGTATGAATTGTGTTTTGTAACTGTGTTCATATAGTTCCTGGGTTTGTGTCAGTAGGTAGACTCCCAAGTATTTTCTATTGTCAGCAGTTAATTTAAATGGAATTCTTTGTTCTATCACTTCCTGCTGGGTTTTATTGGTAATATATGGAAATGCTGATGATTTATGTGGGTTTATTTTATATCTTGCAATTTCACTAAAGTTGTTCACTGCTTCAACTAGGTTTTTAGTTGATTCTCTAGGGTTCTCTAAGTATACCATCATATCATATGCAAAGAGTGATAGTTTTGCTTCCTTATTGCCTATTTTTATTCCTGCATTTTTCTTTGTCTTATTGTTATAGTTAATATTTCTAGTATTACATAAATACTATATATTATATATAGAAATACAATATATTATATAAATACTATATAAAATAGCATTTTTATTTTTTCCACTTACATGTAAAGAAAATTTTAACATTTATTTTAAAAAAGTTGAGTTTCAAATTTTCTCCCTCCTTCCCTATCCTCCCCCTCCCTAAATAGTAAGCAATTTGATAAAACTTGCATATGTACAATTATGTAAAACATATTTCCATATTAGTCATGTTGTGAAAGAAGAAACAGATCAAATGGGAAAAAAAATATGAAAAAAAAATAAAGTGAAAACAGTATGCTTTGATCTTCATTCAGACTCCATCAGTTTTTTCTTTGGATAAGAATAGCATTTTCCATCTTGAGTCTCTGAAATTGTCTTGGATCATTGTACTAGATTAGTTTAGTCTTTCAGAGTTGATCATCACACAATGTTGCTGCTACCGTGTACAGTATTCTCCTGGTACTACTCATTTCACTTTGCATTAATTCATGTAGGTCTTTCCAGGTTTTTCTGTGTTTATCTTCCTCATCATTTCTTATGGCACAATAGTATTCCATTACATTTACACAAACAAAACCAATGCAATCAAGATTAGAAGGAAAGCAGAAATCTGGGGAAAAATTTTTCAGCAAGTATCGCTACTAAAGGCCTCATTTCTCAAATATATAGAGAACTGAGTCAAATTTATAAAATTACAAGTCATTCACCAGTTGATAGATAGTCAACAGATATGAATAGGTAGTTTTCAGATGAAGAAATCAAAATTATTTACAGTCATATGAAAAAGTGTTATAAATCACTATTGGTTAGAGAAATGCAAATGAAAACAACTCTGAGATATCACCTCACACTTTGAAGATTGACTAATATGACAGGGAAAAGAATGATAGATGTTGGAGAGGATGTGGGAAAATTGAGACACCAATGTACTGTTGGTGGAGTTGTGAACTGAACCAGCCATTCTGGAGAGAAATTTGGAACCATGTCCAAAGGGCAATCAAACTGTGCATACCCTTTGATCCAGCAATACCACTACTAGATCTGTATCCAAAAGAGATAACTTAAAAAAAGGAAAGGACCTACATGTGCAAAAATACTTATAGCAGCTCTTTCTATGGTAGAAATTGAATTGGAATTTGAAGGATTGCCCATCAGTTGGGGAATGGCTACCCAAACTGTGGTATATGAATGTCATTTTCTTCATAAATTTGACTCAATTCTCTATATATTTGAGAAATGAGGCCTTTATCAAAGACATTTGTGGTAAAAATGTTGCGCAGTTTTCTGCTTTCCTTCTAATCTTGATTGCATTGGTTTTGTTTGTGTAAAACCTTTTTAATTTAATATAATAAAAATTATTCACTTTATATCTCATAATGTCCTCTATCTCTTGTTTGGTCAAAAATTCTTCCCTTTTCTGTAAACTGATAGATAAACTATTCCTTGCTTTCCTAACTTGGTTATGGTATTACCCTTTTTGTTTAAATTACATACCTAATTTCACCTTATCTTCGTATAAGGTGTGAGATATTGCTCTAAACCTAGTTTTTGTCATGCTATTTTCTAGTTTTCGCAGAAGTTTTTGTCAAATAGTGAATTCTTATTCCAGAAAATGGGGTTTTGGGTTTAGTAAACAAATTTCTAATGTAATATTGAACAGATAATGGACATCCTTGCATCATCCCTGATCTCATTGGGAAAACTTCAAATTATATTTGTTACAGATAACACTTATTCTTGGTTTTAGGTAGATACTACTTTTCATTTTAAGAAAGTTTCCATTGACTCTTATGCTTTCTAGTACTTTTAAAGGAAATAGTTATTGTATTTTGTCAAAAGCTTTTTCTGCACTTTTTGATAGGATAATATTATTTTTCCTATTTTTGTTATCGATATGGTCAATTAGGAATATTGTTTTCCAAATGTGAAACCAGTTCTGCATTCCTGGTAAAAATTCCACCAGGTCATACATAATCTATGATTTTTTGTGACATATTGCTATAATCTTATTGCAAGTATTTTACTTTAAAATATTGCATTAATATTCATTAGGGAAATTGGTCTATAGTTTTCTTTCTCTGTTTTTATTCTCCCTGGTTTAGGTATCAAAATGTACTTTGTCATAAAAGAAATTTGGTAGGACTCCTTTATCTATTTTTTTTCAAATATTTTATGTAGTATTAGAATTAATTGTTCTTCAAATGTTTGGTAGAATTCACTTGTAAATCCATCTGGTCCTGGGGAAATTTTTCTTAGAAGTTTATTTGCATCTTGTTCATTTGTGTGTTTTTTTTCTTGGTCTAAGGTTTAAGTATTTCATTCCGTCTTCTGTTAAACTGGGCAATTTATATTTTTGTAAATATTTATCCATTTCACTTAGATTGTCAGTTTTATTGGCATGTAACTGGGCAAAATAACTCCTAATTATTGCATTGATTTTATCTTCATTGATGGTTCATTCCCTCTTATTTTTTGATACTGATAATTTGTTTTTCTTTTTACCAATCATTTAATCTATTTTATTTTTTTCTTCATAAAACCAGCTAAAATTTTATGTAGTAGTTCAATGGATGTTTTACTTTCAATTTTTATTAATCTTTCCTTTGATTTTCAGGATTTCTATTTTGGTATTTAATTGGGAATTTTAAATTTGTTCTTTTTTCTACTTTTCTTTTTTGGTTGCATGGCAGATTTATAGATCTGCACTTTCTTCTACATATATTTTTTAACTATGCAAGCATTAGGTTCTGCTGCTCAAGTGCCTGGATGATATGGCTCCTATTCTTGTCAGGACTTTATATTGAGCCTGGGAGTTCAGGGGGGCATTCACATTTTCTACCCCATTGTCTTCCAATTCTCCTGCTCCCTCTAGGGCAGCTGATCTAAGTGATTCAAACTACCAGTTTAATGCCCAACATAGTCACAGAAGAGGATAGAGAAGTAGAACCTATACCACCTCAAGCACCTACCCCAAGGAAAAAAGAGATTTGGACCCCTCATTACAGCTATATATTTGCAATACTTCCTTTGGAATGCATGAGAGGGATGACTTTTCCTATACCCATTTCAAAGCAGATCTAGATATCCCTTATTTCTTACCAGTCATGATAACACTTTTAATTGTCTGTTAAGTCACAATTGTCTGTTGAGAACTCCATGGGCATACTAAAGAGGTAATTCTTTACTATTATGTTATAAGAAAAGATGAGTAGGATAGTTTTGGAAATATCTGGGGAGTCATATAAATGTTTTCCCCTTGGTACTGCTTTGCTTGCATTTCACAAATTTTGATTATGTTGTCTTATTATTTTTAATGAAATTATTTATTGCTTCTGTGATTTGTTCTTTGACCCACTCATTCTTTAGGATTAGATTATTTAATTCCAATTACTTTTTAATTTATGCTTCCAAGGCCCTTTATGGAATGTATTGTGCATTATGGTCTGAAAAGAGTTCATTTAATATGTCTGCTATTCTGCATTTGTTTTTAGGTTTTAATGCCTTAATACATAGTCAGTTTTTGTGAAAGTGCCATGTATAGTTGAGAAAAAGGTATATTCCTTTCTATTCCCATTCAGTTTTCTTCAGAGGTCTATCGTATCTAATTTTTCTGAAATTCTATATCTCTCCTTAACTTCTTTTTTATTTATCTTATAGATTTATCTAGTTCTGAGAGGGGGAAATTGAAGACCCCCTTTAGCATAGTTTTGCTGTCTATTTTCTCATATAACTCATTTAACTTCTACTTAGATAATTTGGAAGCTATGCCATTGCTTCATTGCCTATGGTAACTTTTAGCACGATATAATCTCCTTACTTATCTCTTTTAATGAGGCCTATTTTTGCTTTTTATTTTCTAATTTCATGACTGCTACCTCTACCTTTTTTACAACTGAAGTATAGTAGAATCTGTGCCAGTCCTTTATTTTAACATTATACATGTCTTTCTGTTTTTAAATATGTTTCTTGTAAACAACATGTTATTTCTTTCTGGTTTCTAATTTATTCTTCTCTCCACTTCCATTTTATATGGGTGAATTTATCCCATTCAATTCATTCCTAACTGTGTATTTTCTACCATCCTGTTCTCTCTCCCTCTCTTTCTCTTTCTCTCTCTCCTACTCTTCCTCTTTCTGTCCTTCCTCTTATCACCCTTCTGCTTTCTTTTATTCCATTCCACTCCTACTTCTCCATTGAATAAGAGATTTCTATATTCAACTGAGTTTTTATGTGTATATATATATATGTATATATATATACATATATATATATATATATGTATATATATATACATATATATATATATACATATATATATATATATATATGTATGTATTCTCCCCTCATTGAACCAGTTCAAATGAGTTAGGTTCAATCACTTCTCTTTCTTCTCCATTTCCCCTTCCACCATAAAACTTTTCCTCATGCATCTCTTTTATGTGAGATAATTTTCCCCATTCTTTCTGTCCCTTTCCCTTTACCCCAGTACATTCTTCTTTATCACCATTCCATTATTTAGAGATCATAACAATATAATCAACTTGTACCTATGCCCTCTGCCTATTTAGAGTCCTTTTAATTGCCCTAATACTGATATCATGATTTCCTTTTCATGTTTACCTGGTTATGTTTCTCTTGAGTCTTGTGTTTGAATTTCCAATTTTCTATTCAGCTCTTGTCTTTTCATCAGGAATGTTTGATGTCCTCTATTTCTTAACTGTCTATTTTTTCCCTTACAGGTTTGTACTCAGTTTTGATGAGTAGGTTTTTCTTGGTTGTAATCCTAGCTTCTTTGCTTTCTAGAATATCATATTCCAAATGTTTCACTCCTTTAATGTGGTAGCTGCAAAATCTTACATGACCCTGTCTGTGACTCCATGACATTTGAATGGTTTCTTTGTGGCTACCTTTTGTATTCTTTCTTTGATCTGGAGGCTCTGAAATTGTTATAATATTCCCTGGAGTTTTTATTTTGGGATCTCTTTCAGGAAATGATCAGTGGATTCTTTAAATTTCTATTTTGCCCTCTGGTTCCAGGGTATCAGGGAAATTTTCCCTTATGATTTCTTGAAAGATAATCTGTAGGCTCTTTTTTTATTCATGGATTTCAGGTAGTACAATAATTATTAAATTAACTCTGCTTGAATTATTTTCCTGATTAGTTATTTCTGGTAAGATGTTTCACAGTTTCCTGTATTTTTTCCATTCTTTTGACTTTATTTTATTGTTTGTTGTCTCATTAGCTTCCACTTGTTCAATTCTAATTTTTAAGGAATTGTTTTCTTTAGTGAGTTTTTGTACCTCTTTTTACCATTTGTCCAATTCTACTTTTTAAGGTGTTGTTTTCATTAGTAAATCTGTTAATTCTCTTTTCATAATTTTCTTGCATTGCTCTCATTCCTTTTCCCAGTTTTTCCTCTACTTACCATTCTCATTTTATTTTTTAAAAAATCATGTTTCTGTTCTTTTTTCAGCTCTTCTAGGAATTCTTTTAGGGCTTGTGTTTAATTTTCATTTCTCTTTGAAGCTTTGCTTGTACCTATGTTCATGTTATTGTCTTTTTCTGAATTTGTGTCTTGATATTCCCTGTCACCATAATAGCTTTTTTTTGTCAGGCCTTTTGTTGTTGTTATTTGTTCATTTTGCATCCCATTGCTTGACTTTTTTTGGAGAAGACTGTTGAGAGAGTGGGGCTACAGTGCCTCCTTTACTCTGCCATCTTAGCTCTGACTCACATTTTTATAATTTAAAAAAAATGGTTAATGGCTAGATGCAGATTGAAGGTGCAGGGAGAGGTTGGAAGTATAAAGTGGAACAAGATCCTGAAGGTTGATAGAAGGGATGAAATCAAGATCATAAATAAGGAGCTATCCTTGGAAAGAAAAAGAAACACATCCTTAAAGAGAAACTGATTGAAGATACAGAAAAAATGAAGATACAGTAAAACTAAGAGGGTTTCATTTTATTGGGGCGAGGGAGGTAGGCATGAGGTCTTTCTAGATTCCCTTGTATTGAAAGGAAACCTTTATAAGACCCTGTTACTTACTGCAAAATGGAGGGAAAGCATATTTTGACCAGAGCAACCTTTTGTTGACCTTACATTAAAATTTTTATACATCCTCTGGATTTGTCCAACAGCCAAATCCTTTGAATTTCCCTCCAGGATGACTAGCACCATGTGATCATATAATTTTCTTTGGAAAGGAGAGTGCTGACAAAGCAATTACCTTCTGTCCTAAAATTTGGAGGTCTTTGCCAGGGACATGGGGATTGTCATCTGGGAGCTGCCGCAAATTTCTGGTCTCAAAGATGAGCTAGACAGAACTGTCTGATATTTGCAGACTAACATTCCTGGTGGCCAGAAATAAGTTGTCTCTCTGAATTTAAAGTTCAGAATGAAATCTCTTTAGTAGTTAAGCAGTGTGACTAAGAATATAAGGTGTACCTTGCTTATGTAATTATTGTGCAACTATGGGTAAATCCTATAACCTGTTTGATCTTCAGTTTCCTCATCTGTAATATGGAAATAGCAATACTTGTACCTCCTATCTCTAGGGCAACTAGTTGTCATAGTGGACAGAGTGCTGTGCCTGGAGTCATAAAGACTCATCTTCCCAAGTTCAAATCTGGCCTCAGACACTTACTATGTGACCGTGGGCAAATCAGTTAACCCTGTTTGCCTCAGTTTCCTCATCTGTAAAATGAGCCGGAAATGGGAAATGACTACAGAATCTTCATCAGAAAAACCTCAAATGGGGTCACAAGGAGTCAGACATGAATGACTGAGAAATGACTAAACAACAACAACAACAAAACTCTCTTACCTCAGAGGACTGTTACAAGAAAAGACCTTAGTAAACCTTAATGCATAATATGAAGTACTTCAATCCTCCCTTAAAATTCATGTAAATTCAATCTTATCTTAAGTGCAGTAGGAGATGCTATATTTAAATGTATCTCCTCTGGTCATATAACATCTAAATTATTATGTTCAGTTTATGGCATATTTTTATAGGAGTTATTTTCAAACTAGAGCAATTTCAGAAGGGGGCACACAGGATGATGAAGAATCTCTAATCAGTGTCATATGAGGAATGATTGAAACAACTGAGGATTGGAGAAGACTAAGAATGCACATTAGGGAAAACATGATATCTTCAAATATTTGAATAGCTATAGTGTGAAAGAGGTAGTAGACTTATTCTGTATTATAGGCTTAGGATCAATGGATAAAAATTACAGGAGGAAGATTTTGACTTAGTATAAGAAAGAATTTTACATTGAACAATAGAAGATAGTAGAAAATGGCTATTTGTCAGGGATGTGATAGGAGGCTCTGTTGTATTGGGTGGGAGAATGAATTAGATGATCCCTAAAGCTTCTTCCTACTCTTAAGATGCTATGATTCTATTTATTTTATCATGAATTCTTTTGTAAGATAAAATGAAACCCCCAAAACCCCGATAATCATTCACTAATATTTATTATATATGCATATTTTATTTACACACACATATAATGTGTGTATATATATATATATATATATATATATATATATATGTTTAAAATATAGGTTTTTCACATACTGGGTTTTTTTTTTAAAAAGGGTATACCTGTGGAAGCATACCAAGGAAGATTTACGTATACTATTAAATCTGAGTGAAAGCAATTTAATTTTTTTAAAAATACACAAGATTCTGTGTATGTTTGGAAGTTATCTTGGGAAATTGTTAATAAGACCTTGTGTTTACATAGTCAAGAGAAGATTTAAGGAAGATATCATCATTACTGTTTCCAACTATCTGGGATATTGAACAGTTCTGTGAAGTTAATACGGCCAAGTATCATTTATCCCTATTTTACAGATGAAGAAACTGACACCCAGAGAAGAAGTGATTTGCCTAGGGCCACAAAACTATCTGGTGTCAGGACCAGGACCTATGCCTCCTGACTCCCAGTTCAGTGTCTTCTTCACCATATCTGTAACGTTGCAATGTGTTGGTCAGAAGATGCAGTGAACCTCTGCAGGCTGGCTTTGGTTCTTCCATGATTAGCATGTGGACCAGCTACTTGACATCTATAATAAGATACATTTAGCACTACCTTTTCCAATCCTATAAAATATAGATTACAGGACCACTAAGCTCTTTGGTATGTTGTGACATATATTAAGGACACTGCATGAAAGAATTTGGGACCTCTTCAGAGAAGATGCAAAATCAACAAAGTGAGAGTGATGTCTAGCTCCAAAGGCATCTTGGGGTCCATGGTACAAGACTGGAATGAGGTCTTTCAGGTGGTGCCAGTGATTGAAGGCAGACTCACCTTGGATCAAACTGCTGAGATGGTGTGATCTAGAGTAAAAGCCTTGAATATCATATGGCCAGCGAAAAATTCATCTCCAATCCAAGCTGAGCAGTGTGACAGGCTGCCAAATGAAAGAACTCCTTCATGGGAGGAAACCTTCTGGTGCCTGATGAGGTCCCTGTGGTTACATCAATACTCCATCTGCTCAAGTGGAGAGCTGAAAGCTCCTCTGGCGGGATTTGTTTCCCTTAGGTTGAGCACCTTTCTCCCGCTTGGCAACCAACCCTGTGGTTTCCGAAACAAATCTGTGCACAGGCGTCCTGAAGCAGAAGATTTTCTGGACAACCCATGCATTAGGACCTCAGTCTGGCAGACAAATGAAGTAGACACATTGGCCTTGGGGATGGGGTGTGGGGAAGGAGCAGATGGGCAAAAGGGATGCTGCCAGAAGGAAACACCTGCCTGAGATTTCAGCTGTGGGATTCCCTACAATCTGATTTTCAGCCAAAAACTGTGTCAGACATGATGATTAGGCACACCCATAGACAAATAGCCCTTGTTAAAGAAAATCCAAAAGTGGACATTTTTCATTGAGTCCATATTAGTTATTTGATCACCAATCTGCTCATTCCCAATCCTCCAAGGTCGATATCCTTTAAAAAGTTGTCCTTGTCTCCTCCAATACTAGTGCCTAGAGCTAGCAAGGGGACTGTTAATAGGGGTAAGTGACCTTAAAGGTCATATAGTTCAATTCTCTTATTTTATAGATGAAGCCTAAAAACAACGAACAGCTTGTTCAAAGTCACTTATGTACTAAGTGAAAGAGCTAGGATTCACACCACAAACCTGTGACTCCAAGTTTAGTGTTGTTTCCATGACCTCATGCTACCTTGGTGATTGATCCAAAAGCTATTGTCTGATTTCCCTAGTCCCCTCAAGCTCATCATGGAGGGCACTTTACTAAAACTGTGGACTTGTAGCCATTACATAATAAAAGCTTAATAAATATGATTGTTAAATATTAGGGAATGTTTTTTCTTTAGGTAGGGAGATGTAAAGCAGAGATGGTTAGTCTTTTTTCTCTTGAAGATTTTTCCAGTTGATGGGTAAGTAGAGTAGTGGTTCTGGTGATCAAGTGCCAGAAAGCTATAAGAGAGTGGGATGGGGTGAGGTCGTATTGGGGGTGTGAAGGGGAAGAGAAGAAGGCGAAGGTGGAGATAATCCAGTTTTGGCCAGCTCAGGGAATGACCCACAAGTAACCAACTATTGCTATTTATTTTGTTCTGGACTCCAGATGTACCATAGGTGGGCAGAATGAAATAGTTTTGGGCAGTTTCTGGCCTAAAGAAAGGTAACAACCCTAGAAGTCAGTGACATGAGGCATCAACTTATTGTGTGGCTCTGGCTAAGGACAGATCTCTACCACCTTTTCCCTCAAGTCAGTTAGCAGAACTATTGTTAGGTTGAAGTAGAATAAACCTGCAAAATTACTTCAACTACTCATTGCTATGTTTGTTTCTGCTATAATATGAATGAATGAAAAACATTTATTAGACCCTTATTATGTGCCAGTTCACTATGTAAAGATCTTGGGATATAGGACAAAAGAGAGACAGTCCTCCTCTCAAAGAGCTTATATTCTAACAGGAGAATTAACACATAGGGAGGAATGTGGCCAGATGAGGGAATTTTGATCTGCAGAGTCACTGAAATGATGAGGTGATTCATTAGGTGGATGATTCCCATGAACTTTCTGAAATCAGTGGCTGTACTGACTTGGTTGATGTGCTAAGAATGAGAGAGGGAAGGGTGGAACATACACAATAGTAAAACATAATGATGGTGGCTGGAATGGGCTGGAGTTTAACAGCATGGACCCAGGGTCCCAAGTCCCTAAAAGATAGTCTTCTAATTGTTTTGTGTGTGTGTGTGCTTTTGATGACTAAAGAGCAAGGTAAAGCATCTTCCTAAGGGGAGCTGTCCTAAAGTTACAGAAAGTGGAGATCATTGGGTCGCAGAGAATTTCCTAGGACACTGAGAGTGTCTTGCTCAGGGTAACACAGCTAATATGGTCAGAGGCAGGACCTGAACCCAGGTCTTCCTGACCCTAAAACCTAATCTCTATTTCTCCACATTGTCTCTTGGATCTGTTATTCTATTGAGTTAGAAAGTCCCACATCAGTCTGTTTATACTAGGGAAAAGAAGAGATAGAAGGAGGGAGGTTTCTGTCCCTATGTTCAGCTATTTAAGAAAGCAGTTCTACATATTCTGTGCTGGTCATGGATGATGAAATGAATATATGACTGGGTCTGAGGAAGACTGCCAGGTACATAGAGAAGTCAGACAGCCTCCCACTCCAGTTTGGAATCCATGACCTCTATTGCAGGACAGAGTCTGCCATGAACATGCTGTGCAGTCTTGGACAAGTAACTTTTCTGGGTGTCAATTTTAAACAAAAAGGGTTGGAGTTGGTATCTTTCAGCCTGAAATATTTGTGCCTGTTTTTTGTTTTTGCTTTTGCAAAACTTACTGTTGGAGGTCAATAAAAAACTAATTGTAGTACTCAGAATAGTTCTTCAAAACTTGGGCTTTACAATATGAGACTTTCATCTCAGGGTCTCAAAAGTACTCCCAAGATATGAATTATAATAAAGCCAAGCATACAGGTGACAAAAGGCATTATAAAATGCAGCTTAAGTGTCTCCCCTTTTAAAAAAATCTTAGTCTCTTAAACAGAGTTCATTTTATTTTATTCAAAAAGCCACTGTGGGATGTCTCCTTAGTGGGAGACATCTTGCAACTAGAGTAGATTTCATATACAGGCAGAGAAGGTGGTTTCCTAGGTGATATCATTTGAGGCATTATGTCTGGAAAACTCCATGCCCAAGAATATGTCCTTTACTGTCTTGCAATTGTGCATAAAATCTACTATTAGAGATGCATTTCTTTGGGTTAAGACTTTGCAGCTCCCTTTCAGAATGTAAACATTCATGGAAATTGTAACATACTAAACAATTATCAGCCATTAACCCCTGAATGTAAGTTAATCTATTAGAATAACTCAGCAGACTGAAGAGTGAATGGGAGGTTGGATAGGTAGGGAGAAAGATTATAGACGATAGGACCCTGTCAGGAAAGGTAGATTGGGGTGGGGAACCATGGTAGGAGATCCTAGGGAGACAGAGTTATTTATTGGTGTTTGTTCTTCACTCTTGAAGAGGGCCCGGGGCAAATGAAGGTACTAAAGAATGAGAGGCACTGAAGACAACGACATTATTTCAAAAACATGGAGAAATATGGCCTTTCATACAGTGGATACCATGAATACTTTCTGGATCATATCTGTTCATGCATAATTGTTCCCAAGCATTGTTAGTCCCCTTGAGAGAGTTCTATCCACTCTTTTTTTCAGATTACATTTAGTGCCATTTAGTGCATGCAAAAAAAAAAGACAAGTATTAGTCTCTCACACAATTTTTGTCATATATATGTGTGTTGCAATTAAATACATATTTATCAGGTACTCACTGTGTGCAAAGCATTGGTTAAATAATAAACATTTATTTACTTTTTGACCTGCATGACTTGATGACCCAATGTACAATTTGGAGGTATCTCTCCCAAAAACTCTCCGGTTCATGCCTCCATTTTGGAAGTATATGCCTTTGGCTTGTCTCTCATGAAAAATTTGCTGGCTCATTTTTCTTTCCACAAATGGGCATTCCCTTATAATCATGCAGTCTGAGACAGTAAACTTATATAAGTATAGGCTTCATTTAGCTTGATACCACCATCAACAAACACATATAATAGACTCTTATCACAGCCCTTTGATAATCAGGAAAAAACTCCCCATTCTCACAGGGAATATACAATTATTCTGACTTACAGTACTACCCTTTGTAACTCAGTATGGCTAGGGAGTTAATCAATAATCTAATCCTTGTGGGTCCTACTTTTTCCATGAGAAACAGAATCAGAATTGGATTGTCAACTTTCCCCAAAAAACTTACACAGCCCACATAGTTCACAGTTTTGTTACTATTCAGTTATTTTCAGTTGTGTCTGATTCTTTGTGACCCCATTTGAGGTTTTCTTGGCAAAGATCCTGGAAGGTTTCCTTTTCTAACTTGTTTTACAGATGAGTGAACTGAGGCAAACAGAGTTAAGTGACTTGCTGATGGTCATACAACTGGAGTTTGAAGCCATATTTAAACTTGAAGGTGAGTCTTCCTAACTCCAGTCTCAATGTTGTATCTACTACACTCTGAGCTGCCTCCAGCTCATAGTACTAGCAAAGAAAACATTTCAGGTCTGCTCTTCCACATTGAAACTGTTCTTATTGTTCTTCAGTGTACATTGTTTCCTTAATGCATTCTTGTCTCCCTCCCCACTTCTCTCTCTCTCTCTTTCTCTCTCTCCCCTTCCTTCTTCCTTCTCTCCTTCTCCCCTCTTCTCTCTCTCTCCCCTTCCTTCTATCCTTCTCCCCTTTTCTCTCTCTCTCTCTTTCTCTCTCCTTTTATCTCTGCTGTGATGCTTGTTGTGATGTCTGTGCTGCAAATATCATTATATTCATTTTACAAATGTAGAAAGAGAGGCTTAATAAGCTTGAGATACTTGCCCAAAGACATAAAACTAGTTTGTGGCAGAACTGGGACTCAAACACATACCTTTTGACTCCAAATCCATTTATTCTTAAATTTGGAATGGATTGCTGGACCTAGAATCAGGAAGCTGTAAGTTCAAATCCAGCCTCAGATATTACTAGCTTAAATGATTCTGGGCAAGTCATTTAGCCTCTGACTGCAAAATGGAGATACAGCAACACCTCCTTCACAGGGGCTGTTTTGAGGATCAAATGAGATAATTTTCGTAAAACATTTTGCAAATTAGCAAGCAGTATATCAATGCTTATTGCTACTATCATTATCAATATTTTTAATGGAAGTAAACTTGGGCAGTTGAAGGCTATGACTGTGGAACACAAACTCTAGTAGATTTTATCAAGTTAGAAAGTCTTTGGGCAGAAGCCTAGGAATGGATGGTGTCTTTTGTCTTGGGCTTAGCCTAGTTAAACTGAGAGACACTCATGAGCAGCATGAACTGGCAGGTGAACTTTTAAGTGAGGAAGTGGTTGACTATGGTAACTCATGACACCACCTATTAAATTGTGCAATCTGCATCAATGGAGAGGGTTCCTTCACCAAAGAAATGAAGCACATTCTTGAAATATCAGGGCTTACTGATTTAGATCAGATTTCTTGACTTTTTTTGTTGTTGTTGTTGTTTTCGTGGATCCTTTTGGCTATCCATTGAAGCCTAGCCTGAATAGTGTATTTAAATGCATAAAATAAAAACATATAGGATTCCAGAGGGAACTCATTATTTTGAAATATAGTTAGCAAAATACTTTAAAAACAAGTTCATGGAGCCCAGGTTAAGAACTGATTTAGACCATGGACATGCGCTGTGGTCTTTGTGCTATATGGATTTCTAAGAGTACTTGGGACTGCAATAATCTCTGTTACATTTCACTCTCACTATACAATTTTTCTTTTACTATTGAAGCAAATTAAAATGAATTCTCCTTTGGAAAACATGTTGGAAAATTTCCAACAGCTCTTGACATCAGTAGAAATACCCTTGGGTACTGCAAAACCCGAGGTGGTAATTACCACCGTGAAGTAAGCCATAAACCTTCAGCTAAAGTGCTTGACTGAGTTCCCTCAGAACTGGTGAATCAAAGTGAAATGACTACTCATTCAGCAGAACCATGTAACCTAACAATTTTCCTGGCCAGGCTATCCCCTAGTTAAACAGTTTTGGAAGCAAGCATCTCTTTCTTCTGGTCACTAGGGAATTAATCCAGTAAGTACTGGATTCTATTCCTCATATTAAGATCTGCCTGAAGCAAATTCACTCAGAACTCCTCTACTGACCCAGATTTCCTCTGAATATCAAACAAGAAGAGTACAGAAAATTGTAGTCTAAGAAAATTTTCCTGAAGTCCATTGCCTAATTTTTCAGGAGGCCTGCTCCTGTCTTTTGGGCCCTAGGTTCATGGACCACTGAGCTAGCAGATAAATAAAATCCGGTAAGATTCTTTGACTTCAAAGTCAATCTCTTCCATGTGTGGAAGAGATAGGGTAGAGTGTGGGAAGGGGATGGGAATTGGGGATAGAGAATAATTTTTGTTGCTGGCAAGAGGGAGAGTATATGACCTAATGGATTTTTTTTTCCATTCCTAACTTCAGGGATTGCATGATTAATTCAGACATCTGGTTTACCTCTCCAGTGAGATACCATTTTATTAACTACCGTGTAGGAAACTGTCTTGTTATCCCAGACAGAGAAATAGTCACTCCCTGCTTCCTCAAAATGTGTAATTCAGCCAAGCTAATAACTTTCCATAATCTTTTCTAACTGGCCTAATTTTGACTTATTTGGATAGAAACCCAATAAGGACCTGTCAGAAAGACCTGAAAAATAGTGTGTGTTTTAAACAAGAACAAAAATTTATGGGGAAACTCTTCTTGTAGATACTGGAAATTTCTGGGCACACAACCAAGCACATATCCATGCTTGTAAACAGTATTGCTTTACTGTTATGGATATAACAAACAAGCACTTTCATGTTTGCCATAGGCTATATGTTATTTGTCTGCTTTTGGGACAGTTTGTTCTGATAGGTCTGAGGATTGCTCAGGGGTGAGGAGGAGTAATTTAATGGTCAAGCCAATCTAGTTTAAATCTATCCAGTGAGCTTCCATTAAGTGCCTAAAATGTATCAGGCGTTATGCTAGGTGCTGGGAATACAAATATAGAGATGAAAAAAAAGCAACAGTCCCTGTCCACAAGGAATTTACATCTTTACTGAGAATAACTGTCCTGGAAATAATGATGGAGAGTGTGACCACAGAAGTCATGTCCTCTACAGATACAGTATTTTCAGGGAGTGGGAGTGGGGTTAAAGTAGGGGATGATCTAAGTGCTGACAGCTTCCTTCCTAGCAGGGATGGTTTGCAAAATCTTAAAAGCCCTAGAGCGTAATGGGGCTCTAGGGGCAAACTTTACCCCCAAAGTTGCCTAATTTTCCTTGCTTCTAGGAAGTGGCGCTATATAACTCAGGAGATAATTGTTTCTGAATCAAGAACAAACTATTCTTTGGCTTAGGGATTTAGGGGGAGGGAGTGGCTATTAACTCCTTGAGGATGTGTGTGTGTGTGTGTGTGTGTGTGTGTGTGTGTGTGTGTGTGTGCGTGTGACTCAGGCCAAAGCTAAACCTGGAATGGACATTTCAAGAGCTAAGTGGAGTGACTTCAGTACCAGATGTGCTCCCTTATTATAGTTCAAACACCTAGATCAGCTCACACCAAAGGTCTAGGGAAGGGTGAGGGGAGGAATAGGATATCTTCTTCCTTTATACCCAGAGTGACTGATTCCCTGGTCCTATTTTTGGCATAGCCCCAGCATTTGAACCTACAGTCTTGGTTTGTGGAACAACCTATGTCTAAATTATTTAAAAAATAATATATCCCCCCAGTTACATGTAAAGACAATTTTTAACATTCATTTAAAATTTTTTTGAGTTCCAGATTTCCTCCCTCACCTCCTCCCTCCCTGAGACAGTAAACAATTTGATATAGGTTATGCGTGTTCAATCATGCAAAAGATATTACCATATTAGTCATGTTTTGAAAGAAGATTGTGTCTCAGTTCTGATCAACAGATGCCATAGGTCATTATACAAATACAAAGAAGAAATGCAGAGATGAAACACTTAGTTGCCTTTTCAGTCTTTCTCCCAACTATCCCCCCTGTTTTCTGATTCTTATTTAAGATTTTTATCTTCCACTTAGTCAAGTTGAATATTTATTGAACAGCTCTTAGGTATGAGGTCCTGTGTAAGCTATCACAGAGTAGAGAAAGAGCAAAGATTTACAAGTCTTAGGCCCTGCTTTCCACCAACTCCCCTTATAGTGGGGTCTGCATATTTTCTGTCTTCAAATATTTGAAGTACTATCTCATAGAAGAGGGATTGGATGCATTCTTTTTGATCCTAAAAGTAAAAAACTAGAAGCAATGGGTGGAAGTGCCTTAGAGGGAAATTTAGTCTTGATGTCAAGAAAAACATCCTCCAAATTACATCTGTCCATGAGTAGAACAGGTTGTCACAGGAGGTTCCCCTCAATGACCTCTTTAAGCAAAAACTGGATGACTTTGTCAAGTAAAGTTGTTGTTGTGTCGTGTCAAACTACTCATGACCGCATTTGGGGTTTTCTTGGCAGAGATACTGGAGTGGTTTGCCATTTCCTTCTCCAATTCATTTGACAGATGAGGAAACTGAGGCAAACAGGGTTAAGTGACTTGTCCAAGGTCACACAGTTAGGCAGTGTCTGAGGCTGGATTTATACTCAGGAAAATGAATCTTCCTGGCTCCAGGTCCAACTCTCTATCCATTGCATCACCTAGCTGAAAGGACTTAATGTTGGACTTAATGGCCACTGTTGTCCCTTATAATTCTGAATTATCACTCTCTCTCTTAATGGAACTGAGTTTGAATCTTGGTTCTGACAATGGCTAGTTATGTGACTATGGGAAAATTACTTAATCCCTCTGACTTTGACTTTCCTCTTCTGTAAATGTGAATAATGCACGTACAGAATTCACATGGAAGAGAGATCCCCTTTAAATGAGAAAGTCCTCCAGTTGCCTCAGTTTGTGTTGATTACATTACGCCTTGGAGCATTTCAGAACCTCTTAGATGACATCAAAAGTATTTGATAACTTCATCCACATATAAAAACCAAGTGGATGAAGAATGCTTTTTGTCTGGACTAGGGGTCCTATTGTCATCAGGCTGAATCCAACCCTATTTTATTTAAAAATGTAAAAACCATTCATAGCTCTTGGTCAGTACAAGAGCAGACTGCAGTGCATAATTTGCTGATCCATGGTCTAGTCCAGGGGTGGTGAGCCTGCATTTTCCAGGCCACATGTAGTCTTCTAGGTCCTCAGGTGCGGTCTTCTGACTGAGTTCAAGTTTGCAGAACAAATCTTTTAATTGTGAGGATTTGTTCTATGAAATTGAGATTCAGTCAAAGGGACATACTTGAGGACCTAGAGGACCACATGGGCCTTTGCACCACAGGTTCCCCATCCCAGTCTAGACAATGATATAAAAGAAGAGGATAAATATTTACTAAGCCCCTACTATGTAGCAGGTACTGAGTTAAGTGTTTTACAAATATTATCTTATTTGATTTTTTTGTTACACTCTCTGTTCAGTCATTTTTCAGTCATGCCCAACTCTTTGCAACCCTACTTGGATTCTTGGTGAAGATACTGGAGTGGTTTACCATTTCCTTCTACAGATGAGGAAACTGAGGCAAACAGAGTGAAGTGACTGGCCCAAAGTCACACAGATGGCAAATCTTTGAGGCCAGATTTCAACTCAGGTTGTCTTGACTCCAGGTCTGGATCTTTAGCCACCGAGCTGCCCCATTATGCTAATAATAGTTCTTATAATTGTTTGATCAAAACATATCTGACAGAAACACTGTAAGTTGATAAGGACTAGTCCCAGAATTGAACAGGAAGAAAAGAGTTAATTGGATTGCTTTAGGGAAATTGTACCATGCTTTAAATCAGTGTTATCAGACTCAAATAGGATCCTTTCAAAAGGATTGATATAGGCTTCCTATTGACTTAGTTTTAAAATGTAATGTTTATCTATGTCTTCTTGTATTCGTATTTATTTTGTTGAATATTTCCCAATTACTTTTAATCTGATTAAGCGTACTCAGGCCCAGTGCTTGATACTTCTGCTTTAAATGTCCCCAAAGTTCTTCTTGAAACAAAGATCCATATTTTTAATACCAATTTTCATCCAACAATGCTATATAGCCTATGAACATGAGAATATTGCAGTCTCCCAAGAATTAAAGCTGTAGGTCATGAAAAGGGCAATGCAGAGATGCACAGAGGGATACAGTAAGCCTAAATAGACTCTAGTGTATTATCAGTGAAAAATTGATTATACTATAATCAGTATAAATGATAAGACTGAGGAAATGTGGGACCAGTGGTCATTTGGAGAGAGTGCACTAGAACCACTAGTCAGCCTATGGGCTCTACTAGAAGAAGGGCCTCAGATGATGGAATAGGTCTGCTGTGGAGGATTTATAGGAGGACGTGGGCATATATCCCATGGGAGGAGAAGGTGAGGGTAGATCCCTGAATTATAGATTGAGAGTGATGCAACTCCTTTATTTTACCTATGAGGGAAATGAAACCCAGGAAGTTTAAGCGACTCACCCAGTCAGGTACCTTGGGAGGCTCTGAGGTTGTGTATTTTTGAACAGAGGTTTTTCTGCTTTTAAACACAGTGCTCTAACCATTTATACCACACTATCCTCATTTACTTGAATTACTGCATCAATGAGATCCTAGATCCATAGAAGTATTGAGATACCTCAAAGTTGTTATGAAGGAAGTGCTAAACCTTAAAATATGCTGTGAATGTGAGAGATTACCACATCATGATCAGTAATGCTGCTTTGGGGGTCAGTTAGGTAGCACAGTGGATAGAGCATGGGCTCTGGAGTCAGATGGGCCTGAGTTCAAATCTAACCTCAGACTATGTGTCCCTGGACGAGTCACTTAACCCCATTTATTCCAAAAGAAATGCTTTTTTTAAAAAGACTAGAAGCAAAATTTAGAATTCCCAAAGATCTCTGCCTCAAAAATTCATTAATACTAACAGCTCATATTTTGCCAGTACTTTGCGGCTTAGAAAGTGTTTTCCTTACAACAGCTCTGCCAGACTCATATTTAGGAAAAGTATATTTGCTCTAGTTTTATAGTTATATAGTTTTATACTTCAGAGAGTGAAGTAATTTTCCTTAAGTAACAGTCTGTCTGGAAATGTCCAGGAGCTGAGATGGTGGAGTGATCTGTAAATGCTATCCCTCTCCTCTTGTTGACCTTGAAAAACCCAGAGAATATTTCCCCAGGAAAATCCTGGAAAAGTGGGATCAACTGAAGGAGTAAACAGTCTCTTAGCCTGTGAGGCTAGGAAAATTGCAGAGGGGGTCCCTCTTGCTGTGGCTGAAGGGGATCAATAGAGGACTGGAGCTGTTCCAGATAGCCCCACTTCAACAAACAGGGAGGAGATCCTGAGCCCTAGGGGGGGTGATGCCAGTAAGCATCAACTTTTCTCCTTCACTTGATATTTCTGGAATTTGGTGTTTTCATTTTGGGATCTCTTTCAGGAGGTGATTGGAAGATTCTTTCGATGACTATTCTGCCCTCTGGATCTAAGACCTCTGGACAGTTTTCCTTGATGATTTCTTGGAAGATATTTTCCAGGCTCTTTTTTTCATCATGGCTTTCCAGTAGACCAATAATTCTTAGATTTTCTCTTCTTGATCTGTTTTCCAGGTCAGTTGTTTTTACAATGAGATATTTTAAATTTTCTTTTATTTTTTCACTCTTTAGTTTCTGTTTGACTGATTCTTGATATCTTGTAGAGTCATTAGTTTCTACTTGCCCAATTCTAATTTTTCATAGATTATTTTCTTCAGTTAGCTTTTGTATCTCCTTTTCCATTTGCCCATTTTTTCCTTTTAAGGAGCTATTTTCTCTAGTTAGGTTTTGTACTTCCTTTTTCATTTGTCCAATTTTCCTCTTGTAAGGAGCTATTCTCTTCAATGAATTCTTTTTTCATATTTTTAAAATTATTGGCCAGTTTTTCTTCTACTTCTCTAATTTGGCTTTTCAAATCCTTCTTGAGTTCTTTGAAGAATGCTCTTTAGGCTTGAGACCAGTTCATATTCCCTTCTGAAGTTTCAGATGGGAGCACAGTCTCAATGTTGACCTCTTTTGCGTTTATGTTTTGGTCCTTGTCCTCATAGTAAGATTCTGTGGTCCTTTTTTCTAGTTTGCTTCCTGCTCATGATGACTGCCTTTTTGCTGGCTTTTTAAATGAATCTGTGCTTGGAACATAAGGTTTTGTGTATTGTGGCCTCTGGTTCTTTCACGTAGCAGCTAAAATGCTGCAGTTTACCTGGTGCTGAACTGGATGGGGTGTCAAATCAGTGACCAGGTGAAATCTTTCTGAGTTTCCCCGAATTACCCAGGTGCTTGTCTATCAAACATTTAAAGGAAAGTTAATTCCAATACTATATAGACTATTTGGGAAAACTGAGGAAGAAGGAGTCCTCCCAGATTCTTTTTTATGACACAGATATGGTTCTGATACCTAAACCAGGAAGAGACAAAACAGAGAAAGAAAATTATAGACCAATTTTTCTAATGAATATGGATGCAAAATTTTAAATAAGATATTAGCAAAAAGTATACAGCAACTTATCACAAGAATAATATATAATGCTCATGTAGGATTTATACCAGGAATTCAGGACTGGTTCAATATTAGGAAACTATCAGCATTGTTGATCATATTAACAACAAAACTCACAGAAACCATATGATTATCTCAATAGATGCAGAAGAATCTTTTGACAAAATACAACACCTATTCCTATTGAAAACACTTGAGAGCATAGGAATAAATGGAGCCTTCCTTAAAATAATAAGCAGTATCTATCTGAAAAATCAGCAAGCATTATATTTAATAAGGATAAGCTAGATGCATTTCCAATAAGATCAGGGGTGAAACAAGGATGTCCATAATCACCACTGTTATTCAATGTAGTACTATGAATGTTAGCTTTAGCAATAAGAGAAGAAAAAGAAATTGAAGAAATGAGAATAGGCAAAGAAGAGACTAAGTTTTCATTCTTTATGGATGATATAATGATATACTTAGAGAATCTCAGAGAATCAAGTAAAAAACTACTTGAAATAAACAACTTTGGCAAAGTTGCAGGTTACAAAATAAACCCAGATAAATCATCTGCATTTCTATATATTACTAATAAAGCCCAACCACAAGAGATAAAAAGAGAAATCCCATTTAAAGCCACAGTAGACCCTATTAAATATCTGGGAGTTTATCTGCCAAAACAAACTCAGGGATTTTATGAACACAATTCCAAAATACTTTTCTCACAAATAAAGTTAGATGAAAGTAAGTGGAAAAACATCAGTCGCTCGTGGGTAGGCCAAGCTAATACAATAAAAATGACAATTCTACCCAAATTAATTTACTTATTTAGTGCCATACTAATCAAACTACCAGATAATTATTTTCTAGAACTAGAAAAAATAACACCAAAATTCATCTGGAAGAACAAAAGGTCCAGAATATCAAGGAAACTAATAAAAAGAAATTCTGGAGAAGGTGACCTAGCCCTACCAGATCTCAGATTGTATTATGAAGCAACAGTCATCAAAACCACTTGGTACTGGCTAAGAAATAAAGGTGTAGACCAGTGGAATAGGTTAGGTACACAAGACATAGTAGTCAATGAATATAACAATCTGTTTGAAAACCCAAGGACCCCAGTTTCTGAGATATGAACTCACTGTTTAACAGAAACTGCTAGGGAAACTGGATAATAGTGTGGCAGAAATTGGACATAGATTAATTCCTGACACTGTACATAAAAATAAAGTCCACATGGATACATGATCTAGGTATAAAGATTGATGCTATAAACAAATTAGGGGGAGCAATGAATATGGATTTGTAAGACTTATGTGGAATGGAGAAATTTATGACCCAACAAGAGACAGAAAAAATTATGAAGTGCAAAATGGATAATTTTGATTACATTAAACTGAAAAAGTTTTGCACAAATAAATCCAATGTAACCAAGATTAGAAGGGAAGCAGAAAACAGGGAAAGAATTTTTTAAAATTATTTATTTATTTTTAGTTTTCAATATTAATTTCCACAAGATTTTGAATTCCAAATTTTCTCCCCATCTCTCCCCTCTCCCCACCACAAGACACCACGCATTTTGATTACCCTTTCTGCCCTCTCTTGTATCACACCCCTGCCTTCCCTCTCCCCATCTCCTCTCTTTTCTTATAGGTCAAAATAGATTTCTATACCCCATTATCTATATTTCTTATTTCCCAGTTGCATGCAAAAGCAATTCTCAACATTCATTACTAAATCTTTGAGTTCCAACTTCTCTCCCTTCCTCTCACCCCACACATACCCACTGTGAATTCAAGCAATTCAATACAGGCTATACATATGTAGTTATGCAAAAGAATTCCATAATAGTCACGTTGTGAAAGACTACCTATACTTTCCCCCATCTATCCTGTCCCCCATTTATTCTATTCTCTCTTCTGTCCTTGTCCCTCCCCAAAAGTGTTTATTTATAATTATGTCCTCCTCCCATTTGCCCTCCCTTCTATCATCTGTCCCACATCTCACTTCTCCCCTTCTCCCCTACTTTCCTTTAGTGTAAGATAGAGTTCCATACCAAATTGAGTATGCATGTTATCCCTTCCTCAAGCCAAATGTGCTGAAAGTAAGCTTCACTTTTTCCCTCTCACCTCCCCCCTTTTCCCCTCTATTGAAAAAGTTTTTTCTTGCCTCTTTTATGAGAGATAATTTTCCCCATTCCATTTCTCCCTTTTTCCTCCCAATATATTCCTCTCTCACCACTTAATTTTGTTTTTTAGGTATCATCATTTTCTATTCAACTCACCCTGTGCCCTCTATCTATATGTATATAATATATGTATATTTTCTTCAGTGAGCTTTGGAAACTCCTTTTCCATTTGACTAATTCTGCTTTTTAAAGCAGTGTTCTCTTGGTTGGCTTTTTGGACCTCTTTTGCCATTTGAGTTATTTATTTTTAAAGGTGTTATTTCTTCAGCATTTTTTGGGGTCTCCTTTAGCAAGCTATTGACTCACTTTATGTGATTTTATTGCATCACCCTCACTTCTCTTCCCAATTTTTCCTCTACCTTTCTTACTTGACTTTCAAAATCTTCCCTGGCCTGAGACCATTGCAAATTTATTTTGGAGGTTTTGCATGAAGACACTTTGACTTTGATATCTTCTTCTAATGGTATGCTTCATTCTTCTTCATCTGAAAGGATGGAGGAAAATACCAGTTCACCAAGAAAGTAAACTTCTATGGTCTTATTTTTTTCCTTTTTTGATTTTTCCAGCTAGTTACTCGACTTTCAAGTCCTTTGTAAAGTAGAGGGTATACTCTGGGGACCTGTAAGTTCTCAGTTCCTCCATGGTGACACAATCAACTCCTCTCCTGGCCTACACTCTGAGCTGGGAGCAACTGCAAGTTTTTCTGCCAAGGATCTGTAAGTAGGGTTCCCTCTCTACTACCACCTCTAGCTCTACCATGCCAGTGTTCCTTTTCACCCCAGAACCACCACTCAGAACTTAGATTCAGATCAGCTGTTTGATTCTCTCAGAATCTTTAGGCTGAGGGCTCCAGAAATGGATGCTGCAATTGCCTGGGACTGGAACTAAGGTAGGACCCTGCTCCCTTCTCACCCAGGTGAAAGATCTTTCTTACTGACCTTTGAAGCTGTCTCTGGCATTTGTGGGTTGAGGAATCAGGGAACTGCAGTTGCTATCTGTGATTCTGTGCCCTGAAACCTGCTCCAGTCATGTGCCTGCTGGGCCTCCTGGGTTGCATTCTATGGGCTGTGCTCCACTCTGAGCCCAGTGTGATAGACCTTTCCTGTCAGCCTTCCAGACAGCCTTGGGCTAGAAATTTCTTTCACTTTGTCATTTTGTGGCTTCTGCTGCTCTAGCATTTGTTTTGAGTCATTTTTACAGGTATTTTATGGGCTTTGAGGGGAGAGTTACAGCAGGTCCATCCTTCTCTTCCACCATCTTGGTTCCAGCCTGGGAAAGAAATTTTGCAACCAGTGTCTGTGATAAAGGCCTCATTTCTAAAATACATAGAGAACTAAGTCACGTACAAGAATACAAGTCATTCCCCAATTGAAAAATGGTCAAAAGACATGAACAGGGAGTTTTTAGAGGAAGAAATTAAAGATATCTGTAGTCATATGAAAAAATGTTCTAAATCACTATTGATTAGAGAGGTGCAAATCAAAACAACTCTGAGGTCCCACATGACACCTATCAGATTAGCTAACTTAATAAAACAGGATGATGATAAATGTTGGAGAATATGTGGGAGAGTTGGAATACTAATTCCTTGTTGGTGGAGCTGTGAGCTGATCCAACCATTTTGTAGAGTGATTTGGAACTATGACCAAAGGGCTATAAAAATATGCGTACCCTTTGACCCAGCAATATTGCTTGTAGGACTGTATCCCAAAGAGATCATAAGAATGGGAAAAGGTTCCACATGTACAAAAGTATTTATAGCAGCTCTCTTTGTGGTGGTGGTCAAGAACTAGAAATCAAGGGAATACCCATCAATTGGGGAATGGCTGTACAAGTTGTGGTATATGAATGTAATGGAATACTATTGTGCTATAAGAAATGATGAATAGGAAGGCTTCAAAGAGGCCTGGAAGGATTTATATGAACTGATGCTGAGTGAAAGGAACAAAACCAGGAGAACTTTATACACAGTGACAACCACAATGTGCGAGGAAATTTTCTGGTCGACTTAGCCCTTCTCAGGAATACAAGGGCCTAAAACATTCCCAATGGACTCCTGAGGCAAAATGCCTTCCATATCCAGAGAAAGAACTATGAAATTAGATATCAGAATGAAGCAGACTTTTTACTCTTGTGTTATATTTTGCTTTGGTTTGGTTTTTTCCATGGTTTCTCCCATTCATTTTAATTCTTGTGTACAATGTGACTAAGGTGAAAATGTATTTATTAAGAATATATATGTAGAATTCATTTAAGATTGCATACCATCTTGGGGAGGGAGGGAGGAGAAAACCTGAGACTTATGGAAGTGATTGTAGAAAACTGAAAACAAATAAATTAATTTAAAAAAATAATCTGTCTGCCCCAGGACAGTCTGTGCCAAGGTCTCCATACACTGGGATGGCCCATTTCACATTCCCCACCTGACATCATGTAAGTCAATGACACCCTCTTGCCCAGCATGCTATCCCGGGACCACATGTTTTCCATGTCCTCCTCCACAGGGCCACAGCATGCAGATTTTATTCAGTGTCCTGATTGGTTATGTTAGAGACATTTACTTACATAAGAACAACAGTAACAAAATGGCACTGAGAGTCAGAAGCAAGTCTGCTCAAGCTTGGGATAGCTAGGTGGTTCAGTGGAGACAGTGTTGGACCTGGAGTCAAAGAAGACCTGAGTTCACGTCTTGGGCTCAGATACTTACTAGCAGTGTGACCCTGGGTAAATCATTTCATCCTGTTTGCATCAAGTTTCCTCATTGATAAAATGAGTTGGAGAAGGAAATGGTGAACCAATCCAACATATCTGTCAAGAAAACCACAAAAGGAGTCACAAAGTGTAGGACACAACTGTTAACAACCCAATAACAACAACAATATTCTTTCTGTCATGGAACCTAATCAAGTATTTACAAAATGCAAGGTTGTTATGTCTATTATATGTCAGAATGCCCCAGTTTTCTTTAATATTCAGAATAGTGGAAAGAATACTGAACTGAGCTTTATAAAGCCTAGGTTCTAGTCTGGAATGGCCACTTACTAGCTACGTGACCTTGGGTCACATTTAACATTCTAAACCTCAATTTTTCTCTTCCATAAAACGGGAACTAATACTACCTGTCCTTTCAACCTCCAAGATATATTGTGAGAGTCAAATGGGATAATATATGAAAGTACTGTAAATTAAAAATTGTAGAGAATCTTACACTGTATTCTACAAAAATTCAAAATAGATATGATCTGAATATTAAGGATCACACCACAAAAAAGTCAGAAGAGAAACAGATTGCGTACCTTTCATAGCTACATGTGGGAGATGGATTCTATACCCAACAAGAGATAGAGGTAATTAAAATTTAAAATAGATAATTCTGACTACATGAAATTTGAAATTTTTCATATAAATGAAATAGACACATCTAGGAAAAGAAGCAAAATGACCAATTTAGGGAAAAAATCTTTATATCATATATTTCTGTTAAGAGTTTGAGATCTAAAACATGCATACACATATATGTATATATACAAACATAGGTATGAATGCATGGATACATAGATTTTTATATACATAAATGCATATTTACACTTACATATGCACACATACACATATGTATACTAATACATCCATGTAGACACATGCATACACATGTAAAAACCAATCATCATCCCTCAGTAAAGAAGTGGTCAAAGCATATGAACCAACAGTTCTTAAAAGAAGCATTGGAAACTAATAATTGCCTATAAAAATACAATTCTTAAAATATAAGAAAAATGCAAATCAATATAATTCTAAAATTTTACCTCATAATTAGCAAATTGATGAAGATTAACTCAAATCATGAACCATCAGTGTTGCAAGTGTTGTTGATTCAGCATTTACACTGCTAGTCATGTATGCTAAGGTGGCCAATGGCAAAATGAAAGGCTCTATATTCACCAAAATATTTATTATAGCACTTTTCGTGGTAGTAAAAAAATGGAAATCAATGGATTTTCTTATATTGGGAAACGACTAAAGAAATAGTAGTTCATGAATGTCATAGAATATTAATGTTCTGTAAGAAGCAAGTATAAAGAATTACTAAAAGCATGAGATGACAGATAAACTGATGCAAAATGAATTAGACTGACTCAAAAACAACATGAACAACTACAACGATGTAAATGGAAAGAACATGACCTCAAAACAATATAAATTGAATGTCACAAAGGTTTTAAAAAAATTTAGCTCTAGAGAAGAGATGTGAGAAAATACCTTCTTAAACCCTATTTCTTTATAGAGATGATATAGAGATATATCTCTCTTTATAGAGAGATTTTTTTTGTTGTGGAACATTGCAAATAATGTTGTATTTTTGTCAATGCATTGATGGATTTTGATGAATTTTTGTTTTTCTTCTTCCTCTTTAAAAAGTTGTTTGTTATTAGGCAGGGGCTAATACAGTTAGTTCCTGAGTTGGGAATGACTTTTATATTTTTAAATAAAATTTTATTGAATTTCACAATATATTTAAAATGCCCATCCCTTATAATAAGGGATGGTTCTCTGTGATGAGGGGTGGAGGAATAGGGTGATATACAGGGTGAGATTTGAGTTATTTAGAAGCAAAATGTATTAATTCAAAATCTGCCATTCAAAAAAGAAATTGTAAAGTACTCTATGCAGTTTAGCTCATTTTATTCCATCTAAATATCTTTTTTCCATTAATTTATCTAAATTTTGCTTCAGCTGGTTACTTTCACTCTGTATTGTGTTTCACAACTACAGCTGAGAAGCTTCCTTAAATAGGGATGGTCTTAGAAGCAAATTGAATGAATGGAAATCTAACTGGTATGATTTAAAGAAGTACTAGAAATACTTCCTCCATCAAGCATTCAACAGTGACACATAGAAATTTCACCATTACAAATTCATTCCTTTTGATGAATGCATCATCCCTTTTTACAATGCAAGCCACCATGAGTCATTAAGATTTAAATAATTAAGTTGTGGGATCTTGTAGAATAAAACATGATGAAATTTCACAGGATATTCGTGTGGATAAGAAAGAGAGATGTAGCCTAGATAAGAGCTCATTAAGGCAGATTAAGAGCTGGTTTAATGACTTGACCCTAAGAGTAGTCATTAATGGATCCATGTCAGCATGGAAGGAGGTCTCTGATAAGGTTTCCCAGAGATATGCCCTTGACCTTGTTCATGCAACATTTTTAGCAATAACTTGAATGAAGGCAAAGATAGAATGCTTAGTAAAGTTGCAAATTCCAGTGAAGTGAGAGAGAAGGGGAAGAGAGAACAAACTTTTTATCAAACACGTTTTATGTGCCAAGAACTCTTCTAAATGATATAAAATTTCTCATTCGATTCTTACAAAAACCTGGGAGGCAGCTACTCTTGTTATCTCCGTTTCACAAATGAGAAAATGGAGGCAGATAGTGGTTAAGTGATTTGCCCAAGATCGTACAGCTAAATAAGTATCTGAAGTCAGATTTGAACTCAGATTTTCCTTACTTCAGGCCTAGCACTCTATATACTATCCACCTGGCTGTCTCCTAGGCAAACAGAGGTTAAGTGACCTGCCCAAAGTCATGAAGACATGCCCAATGTCTGAGGACAGATTTTGAACTCAGGTCTCTCCTTAGTCCAGGCCCAGCGCTCCTTCCACTAAACTTATCTAGTTACCTCACTAGAATTAGAGATCCAATTAAATAAATGAAATTTAATAAAGTCCAAAACTTGGATTGAAATAACAATTATACAAGTAAAAGGTGGAAGAGTCATGTCAAGACAACAATTTATATGAAAATAATCTAGAGGATTTAGAGGCATGCAAATACAATATTGGCTTATAATAGCAGAAAATGACCTACGGTGATTTTAGGCTGCAGGTATAAACGAGAGGTAGGATGGCCCAGTGAGAGAGCTGGTTTCAGGCAACTTGGGTTCAAGACCTGCCTTTTATACATTCTTTAGGCCAATGTATAAAAGCCAGAACAGTGTTTAAAGAGGTTGGGGTCAGGGATGGAGAAGAGAGAAGGAGGCAGAACACACAGGGCTAAGGCCAGGCACGTGGGGGCCTGGCCATAACCAAAAGGAAGAACAAGGATTGGGGTGGAGGGGAGAGAGAGAGATACTTGGGAGTCAGAAAAGGGCATAGCCAAGGGAGGACCAGTAACATGGGGTGGAGGTGGGGCAGGACAGATGGTAGGCAGACATGTGGTTGGGTACAGCAGACTCTTAGCTCTGGAGGTCTCGAGACCCCAGTCCAGCAGTGCTGTCCTGCTTTCACTTGGAAGGTTTTCATTAAACTTTTTTGGGGGGTGGGCTGAGAAAGAGAGAGAGCGCACAGTATCATCCAGTAAAATGAACATAGGTGATATTTTGGATTGTGTATTTCTTTCCAAATTCTTTAAGTAAAGTTGAAGTTACATAAAGCAAGAACTGTCTATAATAGGAAATCAGTATGGAAAGATGGATTGAAACCTCATTGTGAAGGACTTTTAATTTTGGAACAGAGTAATTTGCATTTTGTCCTCGAGGGAGTATGGAGCACTGAAGCTTTCTGAGTATTGGAAATGACTGATCCCATTTGTGTTTCAGGAATATCAGTTTGGCAGCCAAGTGGAAGATGGATGGGAGAGTGAATGGACAGGATGTAGGGAGGCTAATTAAGAGGTGTTTGCAGAGGTCTAGATAAGAGGTGAAGAGGGCCTGAACTAGGCTGGGGGCCCTGAGAGTAGAGAGCAAGGTGGTGAATGTTTGTCAAAGCAACAAAGACTTGGCAAGTGATTGAATATGTTGGGGGTAGGGAAAGAGAAGAATTAAGGATTGACTACGGATGGCAAACCTGGATGAGTGGAAGCATGATGGTACCCTCAACAGAAATATGGAAGTCAGTAAGAGGACTTGGGTTTAGGGGAAAAGTAATTGATCAATCTATCAATGAGCATTGATTAATCGAAGTCCTTTATAACCTAGTCCCCTTCTTCCTTTCCAGTCTTTTTACACCTTACTCCTCAGCATCTAATCTTTGATCCAGGGACACTGGCCTCCTGGTTATTGCACAAACAAGACACTCCATCTCCCAGCTCTGAGCATTTTCTCTAGCTTATCCCCCCAGGCCCTCCCTCCAACAGACTACTGAGCTCCCTGGCTTCCTTTAAATCTCAACTAAAATCCCACTTTTTACTGGAAGCCTTCCCTAATCCCCCTTAATCCTAGTGCCTTCCCTCCATTAATTATCTCCTATTTCTCTGTATATAGCTTGCTTTGAAATTATTTGTTTGCATGATGTGTCCCCCATTAGATTGTAGACTCTCTGAGAGCAGGGATAGTCTTTTGCCTCTTGTTGTATGCCTAGCACATAGTGGGCACTCAATAAATGTTAATTGAATGAATGAATGTGTCAGGCACAGTCTTAGGTGGTAGGGTTGTAAAGCCAAAAATAAAACCAACTTTGCCTTCAAGAGGATTACATTTAATCAGGAGAGACAAGGTACACACAGATAAGTATATATGAAGTAAACACAAGATAAATTTTGGGGAGGAAACAGCTGAAAGATCAGAAAGGGTAATGAGCTCTATTGGGCCTATTGAATGAGATGCCTTATGGGGTATTCAGATGGAGAAATAGGGCAATAGGTGATGGGGATCTAGAGATAAATGACAGCTGGATATACAGACTTGGGAGTCATCTGCCTAGAGATTATAATACCCATGACAGCTGATGAGATCGTTAGAGAAGATACAGAGAAAAGCAGAATATTCAGGACAGAGATCTGGTTTATGCACACACATCTGGGGAGGACATAGATGATAATGGAACAAAAGACACTGAGAAGGAGTAATCTAAGAGAAGGAGAATTAAGAGTGAATTGTCATAAAGACCCAGGAAGGATAAATTATCCAGGAAGAGGGGGTGGGTGGTCAACAATGTAAACAACACAGGAAGGATAAGAAGAGTGAGAATTGAGAAAAGTCATTTGATTTAGAAATTAAGAGATTGTTACAAACTCTAGAAGGAACAGTTTTGATTGAGTAGTGGGCTTTCAAAGCCAGATTGCAGGGAGTTGAGAAGTGAGTGGGAGATGAGGAAGTGGAGGCAATGGGTGTAGATGGCTTTTGCTAGGAGCTTGGCTGTGAAAGGGAGGAGAGATACAAAATGACATTTTTGGAAGATGTTGGCTAGATTAAATAGAAGTTTTTTAAGGATGGGGGAGATCTGGGCATGTTTATAGACAACAGGGTCAGAATTATAGAGATTGGAGATGAGAGAAGAATGATTGATATAGGATGGAGTGGAATCAAGACCAAAAGGAGAGGGTTTGCCTATGATGAGAAAGGCCACCTTCTCAGAGATTATTGGAAAGGAGGAGAGTTTGATTGGTGAATTTTGTTGAGGTATAGAATTAGATTCAAAAAGGCACTTATGGTGAATGGCCTGAATTTTCTTGGTAATGTGGGATGTGATGTCCTTTCCTTGGATGGAGGTGATAGTATTAGTGTCTAGAGGAGAAAGGAGAAGGTTTGGAATAGAGGCTATGGAGTTAATTAGGGAGGAGTGAAGGACAGCTGTGAGGGCCCAACTGAGATGAAATCACACAAATTTGTAGCTGATCCAGTCAGTATCTTCTGTGACTTCCTCCAGCTATGCTTAGCTGCACAGGAGAGAAGTTGGATGGTGGAAGTAATTATTGCTTGGAGTTTGAAAAAGGATGAGTGGTGATTGGACAAAAGGGCAAAGGAATTCAGGACCCCAGGACAGTGTGAAGGTGAATTGGCTAATTATAAGAATCAGCACAGCAAGAGGAGGAAAGTAAAGTCAGAACAGAGATAGTGCACCAGGCAAGCATTGAGAGGTGGGGGGAAGAGGAAGAGGAAGATTAAATTTTGGCAGGTTGAGACACAGGGAGAGACAGGACAGGAGGTTACGATCAGACAAGGGAATTTTGGAAGTCTGGAGAGAAGAGGTGTAATATTTGTGGATGATATCCAGATATGATTGCCCTGGATATGGCTAAGGAATGAAGGTGAAGGTCAGGGTGGCTCGGGACGTTGATGAACTGGGAAGTCTGAAGATTTTCTGCTGGTTCCCATGGCAGTGGCTGCTCCATCAGGGTTTTAGGATGTTTGTTCAACCCTTTCCGGTGACTTGCCCAGAAGGTACCCTTGGGATGGCTTGCCTCAGGCTGGGAGGGGAAATTGGGTTAGCGGAATGAAGAGCTCCTCTGCAATCTGCTCGAAAGTAGTTGTATTTTAGCAGGATGCATATGAAATGTTATATGGTGGCATTACAGGAAGAAAATGAGTTATTTGAAGGCCTGGGGTATTACCATTTTGGCAGTGCAAACCAACTAGGGAATTTAACCCTCAGCCATTCCTGTATCTCAACTATTCCTACATTTCACAGCTTTTTCCGTCCCTTCCTCTCCATTTCTGAACCTAGAGATTCTCTAAGAGCTCTGAGTATTTTTTTTCTACAACTGTAACCATTGTAGTGGCAATAACCATAATAGATATCTGAGTGCCTTACTTATACCATCTTTGGGGAGCGTTGAAAGATTCCTGGATGGTAGGTGCTTAAGCAATTAATTCATTTTGATTCAATAAACATTTATTAAGATATGTAGGTGCTGTGCCAAGAAGCTGGGGGCAGGGGCCAGGGAGGAAGATTGACCAATATAATAAGGTTGAACCCAGATAAATAATTGTAAGCAAATATGAAGAAGACAGGACCCACAACTAAGGAGAATCAGGGAAGACTTCCTTTAGGAGAAGAGAACTGAATTGTGCCTTAAAGACATGTAGTACAGGCTGAGGTGAGTGGAGGAATACATTCATCAGTCAACCAGCGTTTGTTAAGGAAACGCTAGACCTGAAATCAGCAAGACTAAGGTTCAAATACAGCCTCAGACATTTACTAGCCATGTGTGTCCCACTGGGAGAGTCACTTAATTTTTTTGGCCTTAATCCACTGGAGAAGGAAGTGGCCAACTACTCCAGTGTCTTTGCCAAAGAAAACCTCATGAGCAGCATGGTTCAAGGGGTCACAAAGACACAACTGAACCACAACAACCAATATTCCAGGGCCTCTCCATAGGTACTGAGGATACAAATGCGAAAGTAAAATAGTCCCTGCTCTCAAGAAACTTACATTTCGACATAGGCTGACAACACATATGGTGAGTGATAGCCAGAAAGGGGAATTTGCTTTAAATTGTCACAATGAGCAAATAGATCCATCGGACGTTTGATTGGATTAGGGTTCTCAGAACAACAAGGCAGGAGAAGGAGAGGTGGAATGAGTGTGATGACAAAGTAGAGGGCAAGATGCCCTGGGTAATGAGTGCATAGCCTGTGATACATGGTCTGGTCTTGGTGGGGGTGAGGGCGATGTGGGTTGGAAGCAGATATAATGGACTTGGTACGTACTCACTCACCAATCAGGACATCTGAGACCCAGAATGCGAGTTCCAAAGCTGAGGGGTAGAACTCCCTCAGGCACAGCTTCTAGAAGCTGTTTCCCACATTTTGAGATTCCTAGTTATAGCTTTGGTTTGGAGTTGTTCAAGGTGAGGGGAAATGTGGCACATGAGGCAGGAAAGGACAAATGGCAAGAGATCTAGAGTGGATAGTTGAAGAGGATGTGAAACATGATGAATATCACACTGTTTTGCTATCCAAGGGATAAAATACATAGGAGTCATGTGGTTTGTCCCCCTTTTTTTCAAGGAACATTCTGTATCAAGAAATCTTTCCAGAGAAGAGCTGGTGCCTAAACTCTTGAGCTTAGTGACTCTTGATATTGGGGTTACCCAAGAGGCAGGTCTCAAAGGTTGCCCAGTACAGCTCCCTTTCTCCCAGAAGGCTAGATTCTAGAACCATGCTACCTGAGGAATTCACAATTCCTGCTCCTCTGCATAGCAGAAGTTGGGATTCAGGTCCAGTGTCCTTGAACTCCGCTGTCACATTGTGAATAATCACGTGTCTCCCAGAGCTGTTTGGAAAGCCATTTTATAGGTGAAAAGACTAAATCCTAGAGGGGGTAAGTGGTTTACACATATTTCTGTAGCTGGGAAGAGTTAGAGGTGGCATTCTAAACCACACTATTTCTCTGCACTGCCTCTTACTTGCTTATTGCCTGCTTTCTCATGGTGAGCATCCTTGAACTTGTCTAGTCTGGTCTTTGAACCACATAGCTCATTGTAGAACTTTACATTTTGAGTGAACAACAGAGGGAAACTGTCCCAGAATATCCTTTGCAGGACCAGGGTCCCCTCCACAATATTATGAGATATCCCACTAAAAACAAATTTAAAAAATTAGTATTTACTTGGTAATTATAATTGCCCATCTTGAAAGTCATACTCTGATACAATATTGGAGTATGGGGGTGGATCTACCCAACCAGAAAGATTTCGAGTATGTTTGGTGATGTCACCTTCTTATCTTCTTGGAAATCACAGGGTGATTTATTTTTTGGCCATAGCATTTTAGAAAGATATTGAACTAAGAAATAGAGGGGTTGCAATTTACAGGACGGACAGGTAACCAATACAGAGGAAATCCTAGGATCATAAGGTATAGAATTGGAAGGGACCTCAGTGCTCATCTAGTCTGATCCTTTCTTTTACATATGAGGAATTTAGGGAATTAATGTAATATGCTCAAGGTCATATAGGTGGGAGATATCAGAGGTGGGAGCTGAACCAAAGTGTTCTTATTCTAAAGCCAGTATTCTTTCTACTGCTTATCATATTACTTCACTCTCAGATCTTTGAAGGACTAAACAATTTGTAATTATGAAGGGTTTGGATAAATAGATTTTTTTAAATGTCCCTTGTTTTCCAACTCTGAATTCCATAGTTGGAAAAAAAAAAGTGGGAGTCAAGAATAAATGATGTCATATACTGGAATGGCTAAAGAGAAAAGGTAAAGTATTTGATCCTTTTCATTTCCCTCTTTGGCTGAGTGTTGAAATGTAATTGCAGAGATGGATGCCTTGGGATATTTTCTGGCAAGGTACCTATAATTTAGATTCTGTTTTCCAGAGCCCCAGAGACTACTCCCTCCTAGCACACTAATGTTTCTGTCCTATCAGTTTTCTCCAAATAGAACCCTGCTTGCGAGCTATAGGTAACCAACACACATTCCAGTTCATTCACACTTTGGGGATACCATATGTTAACTCACAGTCATGCTGTAGCACAAGGTTAAAAAAAAAAGACTTGCTTTGCCTCCACTGTTACACCCACGGCATCTCTTCCAGCAGAACTGTTTAGGATTGAGAACAGCTTGCTTAATACAAATGTGTCTCCAATCTTTTATGGAGCTGACATTTTCTCATGATGTGGTGTACTCTCTGCCAACGTTGCAGATAAATTTGTTCTTATTTAGAATTGGATGTTCCAGTGGTAACAGAACCAGTCTTTTTCTAGAGCATGGCATACATCATCTTCTCAGCTAAGTTTTAACTGGTTGCTTTGCAGATTCTTATACGTCACCTGCCTGTAGGATTATGGGTCATTTCCCACTAGTTGTTTGGAAGCCAGTAGGGAACAGTAGTTGAAAACAATGTAGCTTAAAGAATTAGTCTCTAAAGGTTGGAGGTCTCTCTCATTCCTATATATTTAAATGGTCATCAGACTTATTTCTAGTTCTCAACTACAGTTTGGAATACAACTCACATAAATAGGTGTAGCAGTTGATTCTGGCCTCACTCACCTGGAATGTAGGTTAGTTTTACCTCTCCCTCAGGGCTTTAGAGGAATCCCTGAAAGGTTAGGATGTCTCTTTATCTAGTTATGAGTTTTAGTCTCCACTCCAATGCGGCCCTCTCACTGTTAATCATCTACAACTAGTGTCTCAAGTTCCATTTAATCAATCAACATTGATTTTACTTTAAAAATATAGTAAGAATAGAAGTATAAAATTTCACTTTAACACTTTGGAGAGATACTCCCTTCCAAATCACCTCAGTTCCGGGGAGACCTCAAGCATTGGTCCCACCAAGTTTACACCCAAACTTAGCATAGTTTTAGCTATGTAATATGAGTCCCTGGGTTAGTTACCCTGGGCTGGACTCAGAAAGACATTGCTGACTACCAAACTTAGTACAGACTCCAGGCCCCAGACTCCTTGGTGGCCTACTTGTCTAACGTTCTAATGGTTATAGCCATCTCCAATCTCCTTCACCTAGAAGTAGAAAAGACAAATTTGCAATGAAGCAAGAGGCAGAGGTGCATATTCCTGGTACACATACTGACCTTGAATGGGGAGGACTCAAGGTTTCTCCTTTTATAGCATTGCTTCTCTTCTTTTCACCAGAATGCAGTCAGGCAGGGAGTCAGACCAAAAAAAGGATGGGCCTGGTCTGACTAGTGCTTTTGGAATGTAGCCCAGTTCCAGCTCCATAACTAATCGGACTCCTCCTCATCATGTGGTAAGTAGGCCAAAACCCCTTATTGAATGTGTCCATTTTCCAGGTGGAATTTGCATTAACTGGACATGCTGCACATGCTCATAAGTGCTGGGCTCATTGGCAAATCTCTTGTGAAACAAGAACCCAGTCTCCAGGAAAACACAAAAAAAAGCAAATTAAATATTTCTATTTGGAGTCCTATGTAAAAAAAAAAAATCTTATGGAGGAAGCCCTTACAAGAATACCTCATAAAGAGGTGAAGCATTAGAGAGAAAAACACATGTATAGGTAACTCAACAAGAAAACCAGTTAAGCCAGATTATCTCAGTGCATTTAAGGAAAAAAACTAGGAGGAAAAATGACAGACAACAAAATGGAAAATGTCTGTAAACATTTCTATAATGGACTCTTTTTTTCCATCAATGAAATTGAAGCCAGTCAGGCAATGAGAGATTAAATGACTTGTCCAAGGTCACATATCTAGTAGGTGTTGAAGACAAGAAACAAAAAGACCTGGTTCTTTCCTCTCAGTTTTCTATCCACCATGCCATACTTCTTCAACCCTTATCCTTCTTTCAAATACTTTGACCTCCAGATCTTCAAGCACACTCTAAGCTCATGATGATTGTCTTTGATGTATCTCAACCTTTCCTTTGCTGGTCCTGAATCTAAAATAGAATATCTCATCAGTATATTATAATAGGAAAGAGTGTAATGGCGGATTCTTTGTTTTATTAGAGTTTTCAAATCTTAAGTGCACCCCTCTACATCCTTTCCTTCTTTTCAAATCAATTTAATTTCCCCCACATTTTGAGATTCCTAGTTATAGCTCTATAACTACCTCCCCATTCCTAAGTGTACCTTCCCAGCCCCACATGCAGTGCATTATAATCCCTATTAGGGCAGGCTGAATAAGTTATGTAAAGTTATATCTCTTTTAATGGCTAGCTGTGGGTACTTTGGAATTTTTTAATAGACAGGGCAAGGGTAAACCAACTGAGATCCAAATAATTGCAGATTGTGTTAGAGTAAAGCTCAAATTAATCAGGTCATATTATAAAGGGTAGCTAGGTGATGCAATAGATTGAGCACTGGGACTCATTGGAAAAGACCCTGATGTTGGGAAAGATTGAAGGCAAAGGGAAAAGGGGATGGCAGAGGTAAGATGGACAGATAGTGTCATGTTAACAATGAACATAAACTTGGCTTAGAGAGATGGTGGAGGATAGAAGGGCTTGGTGTGCTTTGGTCCATGGAGTTACAAAGAGTCAGACACTACTGAATGAATGAATAAAAATATATTATTTTATTTAATTAGTGCTTCTTAATAACAGGAATGTTATCCTCTTGGGATGGGGATAGGACCTGAGTCAACATACTAGAGTAGAAAAAAAATAGACTTGGCTTTGAAAGATCTAGGTCATGATCATAACTCACACATGTGACCTCCCATAGATTGCCACTTTGAACTTCAGTTTCCTTATCTGTAAAATTAAGAGGGCTATACTAATTTATCTCTAAGGTATCTTGCAGTTCTAAAAAGACTGGTTCTTCTTCGCTGTCTCTTTCACAATATTTAACGCAGGGCTTCTTAACCTCTCAGACTGTGCCTAATGCAGGAATCCATGAACTTGCTTTTTTTTCAAATCTTGAGAACTGTATTTCAATAAAATTGGTTTCCTTTGCATTCCTATGTATTTTATTTTATTCATTTAAAACATTCTTCTGAGAAGGGGTCCCTCACTGCCACCAGGTTGCCAAACATGTCTCTGACACCAAAAAGTTTAATAGCCTCTGGTTTAGCACCATGCCCATGCCCACAAGGAACATTCCACAAATGCTGTTGACTTACTCTCTGACAGATATTTGAATGAATGCTATATTTGGAGCCAGAGGATCCAGGTTTGAATTCTAGCTCATCTAAGTACTTGACCAATATAATCTTGGGCAAATCACTTAATTTCTCTGGGTCTTAGATTCTCCATCTTTAAAACATAAATGCTTGATGATCTCAAAGGTCCCTTCTAAATCTCTAAGTCCCACTTCTAATTCCATGGTCCTAGAGTCCTATAAACTGGGTTTAAAATATTTTTAAAGCAAAGAATATAATTTCAGGACTCTACAGTATTCCTTAAACATATTAACACATTAGGAAGGAACCTAATAAATGCTTAACCAAATTTAATTGAATGGATTCTTTTAATGTAATTCTCCTTATCATGCAGCCATTCTCAATCCTAATAGGGAGGAAAGAGTCCATTATAAGGGCCCAGTAAGAAAAGTCAATGCAAGAACTCTTCATATAAGGATCTTCAACTTGATTCTGGACTAGGCAACCACAGACACCACATTTTTCTTTGCAGACTTATAAGAAAGCAACAAACATCCCATTAACCCAAAGTAGTGACTAGAAATGCAACTTCCTTTTGAGAGTTTTTTGGCAAATGTCTACTCTGAACTCCACATATATTGTTGCTAGCACCTGCAATTCTATTTCCTTTCCTCCCACTCACAGATGGCTTTCATGGGTGGTCCAGATGGTAAGAATCAATTTTCCTTACTTTCCTGAGAATGGAAAAAAGCATTCCTTTAAAACAGATAGATAGGTATAAAATGACTGAAAAAGTGATAGAAGTGGATGGGTGGATAGGTAAATAAATGGATAGATAGGCAAAATAGATATGTAGGAAGGTGATAGATAGACATTCAGGTAGGTAGATTATGTAAATAGGTATATAGATGGGTGGATAGATAGGTAGACAGGCAGATAGATACATGGGTAGATAGGTCGATGATAGATAATCATATAGGTAGATATATAGACAGAAAGATAGATGAATGGATAGGTAGATGAGTAGGTGGATGATGAATGAATGGATAGGTAGATAGGCAGATAGATGTGTGAAGCAGGAATTGTCTTTTATCTTTCTTGATATCTGTAATGCTTAGCATAGTACCTGGCACCTAGTAGGTGCTTAATAAACGTTTATTGACTTTTGACTGACTGACGTCTTCCAATTGACCTTCAGGATAATCAAGCTTTTAACACTTCATTTAATACTTTAATACTATCTTCTGTGATTTGTAGACAAAGAACTGCAACAGGAGAATATTGTTGTTAAAAAAGTGGGCTCCATGAGAATACTTTTGTGAACTGATGAAGAGGAAGTAATCAGAAAAATAATATATGCAGTAACTATGACAAGATAAATGGAAAGAACAAAAAAAGAGGGTAACCGAATGCTGTATAATCGTTATGACCAAGGCTAGCTCCAAGAAAAGCAGAGTAAATGTAGTTGTCTCCCATCTTTGCAAAGGTGGGGGAGTATGGTTGTGAAACATTGCTTGTATTGTCATACATAATTGATATATTGGTTCCTTCGGTTGAAATTATTTTTTTCCTTTGTTTTTACTCTTAGTCATATAGGATAAGTTTCTGGAGAAGGGAGGGGAGAGAATATATTTAGAAATGAAGCTGTTATAATAATAAAATATATAAATAAAAATAAAATGTATAAAATAGGCTTTAGTGACAGTCGATGACTTAATATCACTGAATGTACAACGTATTTTCTAAAATTTGAATCAACTTTCTCCACACCTCCTATTCAATTTAGGGCCTAGCTTAGCTGCTAGAATAAGTTGCATTCAACTCAGCCAATAGTTTGCTGGGATTTCAAAGATAAAAAACAAACAGCCCCTTCCCTTACATTGTACTGGGAGAAAACAATAGATACACAGATGAGTCAACACAAAAATATATGAAGTAAATACAAATAATTTTGTAGAGGTTGGGAATAACACTAAAACTGGGTGGATGAGGAAGAAAGGGCCTCATGGAGGTAAGTAACACTTGGAAAGAGCTAGAGACTCTAGAAGAGGTAAGGAGCAAGGTTATTTCATGCACGCATTTCAGTGCAAAGTTGAAGAAATACAAAGTGGAAGGTCAAGTCTAAGAACTAGCAAGTACGTAAGTTCAACTGAAGCATAGACTAGGTGAGAAGGAGTAACATACAGTAACATCTGGAAAGAGAGACTTGGGCCAGATTGTGAAGGTCTTAAATGTCACCCAGAGAAATTTGCATTTTATCCCAAAGAGAATAGGGAGATATTGGAGTTTATTGAGGAGAGGACTGATAAGGGTAGATGGCCTCATACTTTAAGAGCATATATATGGCAGCTGAGTGGTAGATAAACCGGAAAGAAAAGACTTGAGGAAGAGGGACCAATTAGGAAGCTATTGCAATAATCCGGGCAAGAGGTTCTGAGGTCCTGAACTGGAGTGAGAGTTGCATGGGTAGAGTTAAAAAGACGGATGTGAGAAATGTTGAGGACGAAGATTTGACAACACCTTGAAACTTAATGAATGGTGTAGAGAAGACAAGGGGAGGCATGAAGGATGATTCTGAGGTTGTGAACCTTGGTGAATTGAAAGATGATGGTGCTCTTATTAGAAATGGGATAGTTAGGCAGAGTAGTGGTTTTCAGAAGAAAGATAATGAGTTCTGTATTGAATATATTGAGTTTCAATGCCTTGGGAACATCCAAGTGGAGAGGTCTATCTGACAGTTAATGATATGACATTATTGCTTAGGAGAGAGACCAGGGGTGGTTAAGTAGAACTGAGAGTCATTTGCAAGGAGCTATATGAGGGAGTTAGGTAGCACAGTGGATCGAGTGCTCGACCTGGAGTCAGGAAGACATGAGTTCAAATTCAGCCTCAGATGTTTACTATCTCTGTGACCCTGCACATGTCACTCAACCTCTGTCTGCCTCAGTTTCCATATTTCTAAAGTGGAAATAATGGCAATCACTTACCTTCCAGGATTGTTGCGAAAATAAAATGCGATAATATTTTATGGGGCTTTTCAAACCTTAAATCTAGGTTCCATAATAACGGTAATAGTTACTTTTAGTATTGTTCTGGAAATAAGAACACTAATTATCATAAATGATAATTGAACTCAGTGAAGTTGATGAGGTCATTAAAAGAGAGTGTGGAGACAGAAGAAGGCTCAGAACAGACATGACTAAATCACTGAATAGGCTGCCCTTTCAGTGACCTGTCATAATTCAGGCAGCAAACATTCTTCACTGATTTGGTTTTCATATATGGCTTGTAAGTCACTGTGGGTCTTGTTTAATAGGCTTTGTAGCCTTCTAGGGCTCAATGTAATCAGCACCAAGTTGTCCACAAACAAGAGTATCTACATCATCTCCCCATCTACTAAGGATCCCTCTTTTTTCTAGTCTCAGCACAGGATATTTACTGGTGCTGGGTAAAACCCTTGGCAAGCATGTCTCCCCTGTTTTTGACTACTTGGTGACGGCGATCAGAGGATCCTTGAACAAAATTATCTTTATGATTTATTTTTATTGTAGACTTGTGAACATACACACCTTGCTGAAGAAGAACCTTTCAGTCTGTGTTTTCTTATTCTAAGTCAAACAGCTGTTTTTATACTAAGCAAAAAATAAACACATTGAGTTCTTATAGTCTCTAAATACTTTGCCAATTGTGTGACTCCAAGTCTCTTTTGAATTATCCACAAGAGAAGGTTTGTTTGCTTCATGTGCCTGTATCAACAGCACCTCCAATAAGCCCATTGTCTATGAGGATTTTATAGAGCTGAGAGTAAAGACATGTAGATTAGTAGTTGGTGATGACTTCTTGGTCATCTTTTTTTTTTTTCATTTTTGGTAACAATGCTGCCTTTAATCTTTTCTATTCTTTTGGAAACTTAACCTTGGAGATATCTGGAAAATTGATTCCGAGTGCCTTTAAAATGTACTGTTCCTTATTTCTAGGAATGTTGTTCATTCTTCATTTTCAAAGAGGACCAAGGACATCACAGGGTGATGTCTTGACTTGCTGGTGAACTGGATGTAAGTGAAACAGACTTGCACAAAGGTATCAGTTTCACCCTCTTTTCCAGAGCCATTGAAGTCCAGTGGCAGGGCAAAAGTCAAGACAACTGACAATGGCCCAGGATGTAGGAGATGATCTTGGTGTCTTCAATGTCTGACCAAGCTCTAAGCTTCAGCTTCAGCTGCTTTCATAGTTGTTGGAACAAATTGTTCTCATCTACCCCTTCTGGCCAGGGGAAGTCTTCACATGCTTCACTGACTGATGGGTTTGAGATCTGTAGAGGTACAGATCAGCAGAAGAAGTTGAGTCTGAATTCCATCTCTGCTGCTGGTTGTCTACTCTGAGCCTCAGACTTATGATCATAGGTAAAATTAAGGTCTCAGACGAGGTGATCTCTATTCCATCTTACATGAAAATTCATTCAATTGTCCCTGTGATAAGTTATGTTTGCACTTTTATCATTTTTACAAATCCCTCCTATGTCAAGATGAAATAGAGAAAGTCTATGAAGAATTTGGAAAGTTCTTCCAAATTAAATGAACACAAACCTTGATATTTGGTGATCTGAACGAAACGCCTGGCACAAGAAAGATGAGAAGATAGAAAAGATGATTGGTCAAAACCAAAGGATACAGAGTAGAGTAGATATATCATAGATTTGGAGCTGTGAAGACCAAAGAGGCCATCTAGTCTGAGACTTTCACAATGCCTGTTTCACCACCTCCATGGCTGTTGGAATAAATTGTTCTCATCTACCCACTCTGGCCAAGAGAAGTCTTCACATCCTCCATGGCAGTGGCAAACACGTAAATAAAACTTTGGCCAACATGTAAATAAATAAACACAAAAGAAGGTAAACATAAAGAAGAAGACAATCAAAATGTATGGTATTGATAGCAAGTGCTACGTGGGAGTGGTCATGAAGGAGAAAGAGCTATGTCGCTGAAAGCAACAGAGAAAAGGCAGTTGGACTTAGGAGGGACATCCATAAACTGTGCTTTGTATGGAATAGGATGACTAAGATGCTGAGGGGACACTCAGAACTATGTCACATGAAGATAGTTGAAGTGCAAAGAGTGAAACGTGTACCAGAAGTGTAAAAGACATTATTACAATATGTATAGACAGAAAAGGAGATGAACTGGTCATCAAGTAATAGTGGAAGAGAACAGATGGACAATCTGAATGTGGTCCTGAATGTGTATTCATAAAATATTAAATCACCCAGAGGAATGCTTCCAGCATGTTAGCTTGATATTCTGAGGAGGTGGTAGCTACTATTAGGGAGGGCAGAGGGGAAGAATTGTGATTTCATTGACAGAAGAGACTCCCCTTTACCAAGAAATTACCTTAACCAATAGAGATCAGCCAATAAGCATTTATTAAATGCCAAGGAAGGTTCCAATCCTCTGGGGATATTTTTTAAAAAAGAAGATGATTCCTGCCCCCAAGAAGCAGATATCCAGACAGCATGCAAATAACGAAATCCATACAGGATGCATACAGTGTAGGTGGAAGACAATCTCAAAGGGGAAGGCACTAGAAGCTGGGGGTTACAGAAAGGGCCTCCTAAAGAAGGTAGGTTTTAAACCGAGTCTTCAAGGATGAGGACACTAAGAGGTAAAGATGAGGGAACAGAGTGTTTTAGGTTTGGGCACAGAACAACAACTTTTCTACATATTGTAGTCTTAAAGAATTGGTTCAGGGCACTGAGGGGTTAAATAATTTGTCCAGGACCACAGAATCAATATGTATCAGAAGTGGAACTTGAAGTTAAGTCTTCCTGACTCTTAGACCAGGGCTCTCTCCATTACTGGTCCTGATCCTTCTCATGGAGGATTCCTGAGCTAGAGTCTCACAGGAGGAGGAGGCATGGTTGTGGTCTGAGAAGCAGGGGTGCGGGTGGGGTGGGAATAGCACTCATAAATACATTGTCCCGAATCCATCAATGTATCTTAACATTGGTCTCTGACAATTTCATGTGTGTAGTTCTTATCTCTCCTACTAAATTCTTCGGTTTCAATTTCAGCTAAGGTTTGTGTCATGTATTTAAAATAAATACTTGTTGAATTTAATCGAGTGAATTTTCCAATCTGATCAGTTAATATTTTGAAAAGGAAAACATGCACACAATAACTAAATTGGTATCATCCCTCTAATTTTGTTTTTGTTGTTAAAGCACCATAGGCTTTTAATGATCTTTGCCCAAAGAGCACCCAGGGGTATGCTGGGAAAGAATGAAGTTACTGACGCTACAACATGATTTTAGCTATGGGCCCCAATTACATAGTACTGGAATGTTCAGTCAATACACATTCCAGAATTCCATGCCTACACATTCTGGCTCCATTTCAAAATGGTCGGTGTACTTGTGGATGGATGTGCTAGTAAATAGCCTCATTTCCAAATCTTTATATAACCAGCTCATTGTAGGGTTTTCTTTTCTCCACCCACCGAAAGCTCACTGCTGTCTCAGTTTCCAGCATGTGCTAACATGAGCTCTGGTTCAACAGCTTTGAGAACTTCAGTGTCTTTTGAATCTCTTCAGAACATTAAATCTGCTATCTCCCCAAAGAGCCTGGGCCACTTCTGGGGTCCCTGTTTGTTAAGAGATATAGCATATGGTGTCATTTCCTTGGCTATGGAGGGAGGAAACCAGAAAAAAAAAAGCCTCAGTCATTTTTATAAGAGCAATACATTGTATTCAAACTATGCAGTGTGTGTTTGCATGTGTGTAAAAGAGAGGGGAAGAAACTCCAGGTTTCGGGTTTCAGTTCAAATGTGAAATTCACTTCTAGTCTATCCAAAGGTTTCCTGAGGTTTATAAGCCTGTCCAAGAAATCTGGCCCCAGTTTATTACTTCATATTGAAATTATGCAAAACTCATGATCTCATAGGCTTGGATGTGAAACCAGGTGAAACTTAAATGGCTTAGAGTGCCCTTTACATAGAAGCGGTGGTCATCCAGACTCGACTGGGGGACTTGGAGCAACCAATGTAACTAAGATACTGATGACACCTGTGTGCAAGGTCTTACAGAAAAATGAAATGGCTCATTTTCACTCAGTTTTCTGGAAGACATGCTTTGAGAGAACCCTGCAGATCTCGAGGAACTCTCCTTCGCTGTTCCTAGCTGGAGTTATTACTTTTGTGCTACTGCAGTCATTTACTGCGGTCACCAAAGGTAAGCCTGGTAACTCCTATTTAAAGTAATCTCCTTTCCCCGTGGTCTTGTACCATTCTCCTGGTCTGTGTTCTTACTATATTGTCATCAAAAAGCACTTCTTAGGCACAGATGTTACCTGGGACCATATGAGGAGAACTTGCCCTTTAAGACAAGGTTCACAAGTCAGGAGATCAGGACCTTTGGATAGAACTCAAAATCTAAGCTAATTGCCAAATCAGCTGCCACTGCCCCACTCCTTCATCTGCTCAGGTACTTTGCTGTCAACTGTTCACCACCCTCACCTCTGACAACATCAAACTTTCAAAATCAAAAGCAGCTCCTGTAATAGCCCCCATCCCAAATTTGGGGATCCTGGGCCTAATAATTTATAGATAAGATAGACTAGATTCCATAGAGATTCTTAACCTTTTCTATGTCATGGACTGTTTTGGCAGTCTAAGGGGCTCTTCTCAAAATGTTTTTAAATACACAAAATAAAATACACAAAATTATAAAGGAAACTGATTATATTTAAATACAGCTATTTATCTATCTATTGGTGTCTATCTTTTATCTATTCATCCATTCCTTCATATGGCTATCTATTTATCATCTGTCTATCTACCCATCATCTATCTATCTATTTTCTATTTATTCATCCATTTTCTATTTATTCATTCATCTATTTTCTATTTATTTATCTATCTATCTACCTATCTAATCTATCATCTCATTGTGTCTGTTTTTTGTCTGTCTGTCTCTATGTATCTTTCTATCAAACAAGTACATTTACCCTAAGTGTAATTCCTGGATTGTGTGTGTGGTTTGTCCTTCATTCTCACACAGGACCATGACATCAGGCAGATGATGTTGTGACTTGGAATTGACTTTGATTTTAGTGAGGGAAAGTCACCAGTCTTACTTTCTCCTCCAGAGCCATTTGGTTCCAGTGGCCAGATATTCATCAGGACAACTGGAGATGGCCCAGGATGCAGTGGGACACCTTGGCCCTTTGAAGCTAAGGTCTTTTCAGGTTCTCACTTTGAATGAGGCAATGCCCAATTAGTGAACAGGCCTCTTTAAGAAGTGAGTCAAGGGATAGCTCCTTTCATAATATCAATAGAAGACCCTCAGGGTTGTCAGCCAAAAGAGAAACAGTTAACCATTAATTGGTGCTTGGGCAGGAACTTACTGTTGTCCAATCCATGAGATCCAGAGTAAGTTGGGTTTAAGGTTTGGTCTTTGAAAAAGACATCTAGCCATTAAACAATATAGGGTGCAGTCAATGGTCCTTGAATTCAACTGCTTCCTTGGCAAGTCTCTAAACTGGTCTTGATATGCAAAGGCTAATGGTGAGTACCCCCTTAAGCCCAACCCCAGGATACAATGATTAGCCAGTTTGTGCTTGATAAGGAATAAGCAATCAACAATCGCCATATCTTTGGGTCTGTGTCTAAGCTTGTTACTGATTCTGTACCTGGACAAATATTTTATGTCCTGACTCCAGTAAGGTAACCCAAGGTCTCTGATTTCAAGAGTCAATCCTGCTTTTTCCTAAAAAGAAATCTTCAAACCATCAGAGGTTCTTGATTGGATTCTGGGACTAAAATATACCCCCCCCTTCCCTTCCCCCACACAGCATATGTATGTGTATATCTTTATATATATTTACATCTAGACACCTTTTTTCTTCCCCATGCCTCTTCCTCCCAATCACACTCTCCTTCAAATCTATATATATTATATTATATATATGCATATATATATATGTATATGTATGAATACACACACATATACATACTCTCATTACTGTTCCTTCTAGCTCCCATACACATTTCCTTCCTATGCCCTTCTATCTATACTCATTATAGAGAACAATGTCGTTTGCTCAGTGCTCACTGTGCTCTGACAGAGATGTTTCAAATAGACATTGAGAGACCCATATGTGGGAGAAAAGGGGTGCTGAATTTCTGAGTCAGTACAAACCTCTTTTCTCTTCTTATCATGACTGGCTAGCCAAGGGAGCATGGAAAATATCCCCATTTTTCACTGAAGAATGGGAACAGGTTGTAATGAATTCTGGGATGTCAGTAGCTACTTTCAGCTCCCTTCTTTTGGATTGGGGATATGACTTCATCTTCTGATAGGCTATGAAAAATAGGCAGAGTTATGATGGAGGTAGAGTTCTGGGTGGGTGCCCTCTTCTACCTTTATGTTTGGCAGTCTCAGGACTCTTTTTAGCATTTCCAAGCTTCCTCTCTCCCATACGTCCTTTCTCATATTGCCTCAGAACCTCTCCTGAGGTAGCCCAACTGGCCAGGGCAGTTCTCCACACTCCCAATTACTCCCCATTCAGTAGGCAGTTCAAGACACCAGAAAGTCAGGCCCTTAGAAGGACTTCACCACCATTCATTGTCTATTCCTGGATCTTCACCACCCACTGGCTGCTATCTTTCCATTTCCTGGGCCTAGCAAGTTTGACCTAAAACAATACAATAAGTCCTTCAGATCAACGGGGAGTTGAGAGACAGCTGCCATTCTCAGATGTTTCCATTGTCTGAGGGCCAAGGAAAATAAAGAATGAAGCTAGAGTCCAGAGAGACACTCTCCAAGTTGGACAGGGTTTTTAAAAGGTTAGCTGGGGAAAGGACCTATGAAATAGTTGGTTTCCTACGACAATGACTCCTTGTGTTTACAAAGTACTTCCTCAAAGGCCTTCAAAGGCGTCTCAACTACAACTCCATGTTTCTTCTCTCTAGATTCATTCAAGTTAAGGTTCCTAACTGTGAAGATCTGGATACTGATGCAAATGGCTACCAGGAAGGAGTTACTAAAGGAGAAGTCATTTCATCTCTGTGAACTTTACTTTCCTCCTTTGAAACATGGTATGATAATTTCAACAATAGAGTTGTAAAGCCCAAAGGAAACATAAATCAGTTATGAGAAATAATAATAAAAACTAATGTCAGTTATTAGTAGCAATAATAAAAAAAATAGGAAATGGTTTCCATGGGGCTCTGAAACGTATCACCTCAGATAGTAATTGAGTCAAATTCGTGTCTTTTTTTGGTTTAATTTTTTTCCCTACAGCCTCTACATTTGAATTGTTTTTATAATGAAAACAAAAGAAAATATGATACTGAGAACTGGATTATTTGACCCACTCTCATTTCCTTTTGGCTTACACCTCTTGATGGGCAGCATTTTCTTTGATCTATAGTTGGGTTTAATAAAATCTCTTTAATGGTCTTGGCCTTTCTCCTTCAATTGGCTTCGTATTATTGCTATTGCCTCTTGGCTTCCCTTCATAGCACCTTTGCCCTTCAGTGGTTTGGGAGTCCTTTCCCTTATTTCACTGCAACACTTTGTGAGTTTGATACTTGGCACATTCTTTGCAGTGAGTTCCACAGGCTTTGGGGACATTCTCTATGTTGGTGGCAACATCACCAGCAAGACTAAGACTCATCTTTTGATCAGTCAGGTAACAATGCTGACTAACTGAAAGTAACCATATTGAACTAGATGTGGAGACTTACAAAGGAAATATTCTCTATCATCCAGGACATAGGATTCAGTATCTAGAGCTAGAAGAGGCCACGGATCCCCACCACCATTTTACAGCGGAAGAAACTGAGGCCTGAGGAGTTGAAGTGACTTGCCCAAGATCAAAAGTACTAAGGTAGGGTTGATATACAGGTCATCTGCCTCCAAATTCAACATTCCTTTTTTCAAGCCTCCACTGGAGTGTGGTTCTACATCATCAGCTACTTTTTGGATAGTCCAAACTCAATATGTTCAAAAGAGAACTTTCCCAATCTTAATTTCCAAAACCTTACCTCTTCCGAACTTTCCTGTTACTGTTGAGAGTACTACCAGCCACCCAGTCATTGTAGTCTGAAATTTCATTGTTCTCCATGACTCGCTATACAATATGCAATTTTTTTGCCACATATTATACTTTCTACCTTCATGATGGGATAGTTAGGTAGTAGAGAAGATAGAATGCTAGGCCTCAAGTCAGAAAAATGTATCTTCCTGAGTTTAAATCTGGTCTCAGACACTTACTAGCTGTGTGATCTTTGGCAAGACTCAACCCCATTGGCCTCAGTTTCTTTGTCTATAAAATATGCTAGAGAAGAAAATGGTAAACCAATCCCAAATTGGATCATGAAGAGTCAGAAATGACTGAACAAAAACCTTCACAATATATCTTTGAGGTATCCCTTTCTCTTCACTTACATGGCCACCTCTTTGGTTCATCTCATCATCTCATCACCTCCTACCTGGATTATTGCAATAACCTTCTGACTGATCTCCCGCGGCAAGTCTCTCTACTCTGGTGCATCCAGCACCAGTCTGGTAGTGATTTTCCTAAAGTGTGGGTCTGACCATGTCAGCCCATACTCAGTGAACTTCAGTGGCTTTTTATTACATCCAGAATCAAAAATAAACTCCTTCATTGGGTGTTTGATACTCTTTACAAAATAGTTTCTTTTTACCTTATAACCTTCTTAAACTCAATTCCCCTCCTTCTACTCTATGATCCAGCTACACTGATCCACCTGTCATTCCTTGCATATAACACTCAGTCCTTCATCTCTGGGCTTTTGTGCCGACTGCCTCTAATACCTAGAATGCTCTCCCTTATCTTCTTTGTCTCTCTGCTCTACCTTCTCTAGGAATCCTGCTCCCAATTCAAAATAATTCTAACTGTGATAGAGAGGTGATGTACTCAGAGTACAAATTGAGACATATTTCTTTTTTGGAAGGGACAAGGTCAATGTGAGAATTTGTTTTGCTTGACTTTACATGTCTGTAGTAGGCGTTTTGTTTTTCTTTCCCTCTCATTTGTGATGAATATAGACCTGAGAACAAAAAATTAATTTAGAAAGGAATGCACAAATGTACTTGATGACAGGAAATACCTTTCTTCATATCCCCAGAGATTAGTAACCCAGTTCTTGGAATATAGTGTTAATAAATACTTTTTGGTTGATTAAGTAAACTCTCACATGTATTCAGTGTTATTTTATCCATCATATCTCACAGGATGCCCAGAGGAGCCTTGGAAGGTTTGTGGGAAAGGATAGGAATTATTTTTACAGATGAAGAAATTGAGTCTTAATGACTTTTGGTCAAAGTTACTTAGCTCCCTATTCTAGGCCCAGGTCAGCTACAATAAATATGTCAAAATATACTGGATCATAGACTCTTAACACTTAGAGCTGGGAAGGAACATTAAAACATATCTAGCAGGGCGGAGCGAAGATGGCGGAGTAGAAACACTCACATATGGTAGCTCCAAACCCACAGCTCATAATTATCTATAAAAAAACTCTCAACAAATTCTGGAACAGTGGAGCCACGCGGCAACGGGGTGAAGGAGATTTCTGTTCCAGAGAGCCCTGAAAAACCGACTCCAAAGGTCCATCACGCACTGGACAGGAGCGAAGCCCAGCCCTGCCCTGGCTGCGTGCGTGGCCCTGAGAGGAGCGAGCAGATCCAAGCAGGCTTCAGGGATGGAATCTCCAGCGGCCACAAAGGTCCCTCCACCCACAGATGCACAGGTCAGTGAAAGAGACGTCTGGATGGGCTGAGAGGGGAGCGGGGTGTCTCCATGACTTGGGCCCCCTTGGGAGGCAGCGGCAGGGCAGTGGGAGACCAAAGGCTCCCAGAGCAGGCAGGAGCTTGGCAGCAGCTCCATTACGGGAAGATCTCCACATAAACCCCCTGAGGGAACTGAGCCTGGGAGGTGGCCCTGCCCCCACCTGAGCACCAGCAGATAAGCTCCCATTGAATAGCAGCCAGGCCTGCCGCTGAAAGCCCTGAGGTTGGGGAGCAGAATTTGAATCTCAGACCCCAAGCACTAGCTGGGCAGATCTAGGCGAGGGTGGACAGGAATCTCAGAAGTCAAGTAACTGGCTGGGAAAATACGCAGAAAAGGAAAAAAAAATAAGACCATAGAAGGTTACTTTCTTGGGGACAGATGATTCC
>CM053769.1:665620412-665691633 GCA_028658325.1 Potorous gilbertii
CAAATGGGGAGAAAATCTTGGAACCCAAAATTTTTTGAAAATGAATGTAAAAAGTTAAATAAATAAATTTATATTAAAAAAACAAAACAAAACATATATAATCCAGGACACTTATTTTACAGGAGGAAAATGAGGCCCAGAGAGGTAATGTTCATGTAAAATGAAAAGTCCAGGTAGAGGGGCAATGAGAGGCTGTAGTGAAAAGAGGCCTTGTCCTGTAGTCACAATACTCAGGTTATTAAGCTTCTTTGAGCCTTAATGGTCTCCTCTGGAGAAAAGGTCTAATAATAATTGCCCTCAGGGCAGTTAGATGGTACCCTGGATAGATCACAAGCCCTGGAGTCAGGAGGCCCTGAGTTCCAATATGACTCTAGATACTTCCTAGCTTTGTGATCCTGGTAAATCACTTAAATTTCTAAGTCTCTTCCTCCCACCCCCAAGTAACTGCACTCTTCTCCTTACAGCTGTGTTGTGAGGAAATTGATTCATAAACCTGAAGGCATCACAGAAATGTGTGTTATTATTACAACACAATCCTTTTTGACCCAGACCAAGAATTCCATCGCTGTAGGAAGGAATCTCCTTCATTAAGGCTGACGGACGACTATTTTGCAATTTATCATCTTAGAGAGTTGCCTAGAGCACTGAAAGTTTCCTAATAATAATAGCTAACATTTATATAGTGCTTGTTATGTGTCAGGCACTGCGCTAATAGCTTTATAATTATAATCTTATTTAATATTAATAGTAATAGCTAGCATTTATATAATACTCACTATGTGCCAGGCACTCTGCTAAGAACTTTACAATTATTGTGTCATTTGATCCTTATGACAACCCTGGGAGGTAGGATAATGATATCCCCATTTTACAGATGAGGAAACTGAGGCAAACAGAAGTTAAGTGACTTGACTAGGGTCATAGAACTAAGAATGTCAGGGGGGAGACTTAAAGCCAAGCCTGGTTTTCCATTCATGGGGCACCCCTGTCTTTCATTGGTCAGCTATACATATATAAAAGAACACGGGACTATATAAACACAGGACTTAAAAAAAAAAAGAAAAACAATTAGTTTCTGGCACTGTTATTTAAAACTCACAAAGGCAGTGACAGCTTTGACACTTTTGGGGGGAAAATTATTATAAATTACCATAGGAACTGAAGAAAGCAAGAAAAATGTGTTATTTTATGACTCACAGCAATTAACTATGGAATTCAGGGAAAAGAAAAAAAAGAAATCAACTTCAAATATTTATGTCTCTGCTGCTTACTACCTGCATGACTTTTTGGCAAATCACTATCTCTCAGTCTCAGGGTCCCTCCTCCTATATAGAATGACCTTAGACATCACTTCTTAAACTGTGGTTTCATAGAGGAAGTCACCAAAAAATTGGCAATAGGAAAAGTTTTGTGGATGCTCAATAACCAAAAATTAATTAAAAATTAAATGTGTAATGAATTCAAGGTGCTTTTGGCAACAGTTGCCCATGTGGCATTGTACAACTTTACTGTACCCTTGTTTCTGAACACAAAGCATGCACACTTTGTACTATGTGTGCCCTCAGGCCTCACCACACCAACTAATGCTGCTGAAACTGTCCAAATGCAAGTAAGGGTTGCTGGTGGAAAAAGTTTAAGAAATCCTGAGTCCCTTTCAACTCCTAGTCCACAATGTAGGATTGAAGAATATACCACTAATGTTCATATTACTGAATTTGAATTGACTACTACTCTGGGCCAGTTCAGAACTAAAAGAAATGGCAGATGGGACATACAATAGAGATATTTTGTAGTAAGATCAAGAGAAGGAAAAATGGGTATGAATTTTTAAAGATGAGGATAGAAGCTACTGAAAGGCAGGTTTAGGGTCAAGGTAAGGAAGAACTTTCTAACAACTGTCACTATTTTTGTGGTGCAGCTGTGTTTGACTCTTTGTGACCCCATTTGGGGTTTTCTTGGCAAAGTTGCTGGAATGGTTTACTATTTCCTTCTCCAGTTCATTTTACAGGTGAAGAAACAGGCAAACGGTGAAGTGACTTGCACAGGGTCACATAGTGTCTGAGGCTGGATTTGAACTCAGGAAGATGAATCTTCCTGAATCCAGGCCTGGAGCTCTATATACTTTGGTGCCACCTAGCTGCCCTCCTAACAATTAGGACCATCCTAAACTGGAGTGCACTGCCTTGAGGGGTAGTTAGTCCCCTCCCCTTCACCCCATTTAAGGTTTTCCAGATAAGAGATAACCAGAGGGGATTCTTGCTCTGCTCAAGGGCCCTCCAAGGTGTTTTCCAGTTCTGAGAATCTTGGATTCTATGATACCCAGTGCTATGCCACGCATAATTTTGGACAAGCTTCTTCCCTCCTCTAGAACTTAGTTTCCCTACTTTCTTACCTATAAACTAAGGGAATAAGACTAGATAATCAGTAGAATGAACACTGACACTGGAGTCAGAAGACCTGGGTTCAAATGCTGTCTCTGACTCTTTGCATTTTATCTTGAACAAATTCTGGTCCTCAGTTCCTCACCTGTAAAATCAGCTATTGGGACTAGTTAGTCTCTGAGGCCCCTTCCATCTCTTGATCTTTTATGATCCTAGGATTTCTAAAATTGTTTTCAACTCTGAGATTATTTTTATATCATGAGATCTTTATATATTAGTATTATATTATGACTAGATAGGTAGCTAGGGGGCACAGTAGATAAAGAGAAGGCTCTGGAGTCAGGAAAACTCAACTTCCTGAATTCAAATGTGGCCCCAGATATTTACGAGCTATGTGACTCTGGGAAAGTCCCTTAACCCTGTTTGCCTCCATTTCCTCATCTGTCAAATGAGCTGGAGAAGGAAATGGCAAACTACTCCAGTATCTTTGCCAAGAAAACCCCAAATTGGGTAATGAAGAATCAGAAATGACTGAACAGCAGCAACAAATGTTTTATTATATGCTATATAATAGAAGAAGGTATATTAATATGTGCTGTATACTATATTTTCATAGTACATTTATATAAGATTATTATTATATATGTTATTATATATTATATATATATATTATATATTATATATATATATATATTATATATAAAGGACTATGTTCACAAAGTCCTTTAATAATGACCATCAAATCGCAGGATGCTAGACCTAGAGTTAGAAGGAAATTCAGAGGTCATCTTGTCTAGCTCCCTCATTTTACAGATGAATAAACTGAGGCCTTGGGAAGTTAAATGACTTGTCTTAGGTCACAGAGAAAGGAAATGCATAACAAGCTTTACACTTGCTAGGTCTCCACTAGGGAAGATTGTCTCCCAAGGCTTAGCAATTTAGAAATTTGAGAAAGGGGTCTTTGGCCCATCTTAGCATTCAACCATCTCTCCTTGTCAAATTTAAAAGCTGGGCGTGGAGAGGTGGAGGCTGGAGGAGGCTGACTCACCCCATTCATATTTCTTATTGCTATGTAAAGTGTCATTCCCCTTGGTTGCCTAGGTTTTAGCTGGGATGACAAAACTCTGCGTGTGTGAAACATTGACAAATCATTCTAGAAATATGGATGTCTATAAATTGAATGTCAGTTTCAGACTCCAAGCAAGTTGTGTCCAGCTCCAACTGTCCGTGGGTCTTAAAGCACTCACGCCCCCAACCCTGGCTGCAACCTTCTGCCCTAGATAGTTGGAGGGCAAGGCCTATATTTTATTTTCTCCTCCTGTGTCTAACCCAGCACTGGGCATAATGAGTTTCATAAATGCTTAAGAACAAAAACCAGAGCTAGACCTTAATGTTTGTACAATACTTGAGTCCTTTCCAAAATTCTCTCACATATGTTCTCTGAGGGCCATGAATGAATCCTCTGCTTCAGTCTTAAGGGGGAGGGGAGGCATGCCTTGTTTAGAACCTTCTACCTTTCCAGATAACCTAAGGTTGCCTCGCCCCCCTTCAAGCTTTGGTGAGTGATTGGAGAGGCAGAACGTTTTAAAGTCCATTGTTAAAAAACAAAACAAACAGAAGAAAAAACCAAAACCCCACAATACTATATGAAAAGCAGCTGGCCAGCTGTCTTGGAGTAAAGACTCCAGACTCCTCCCCTTTGGTAGGGAATCATTGTCAGAAACTCGGTTTCTAAGCCAGAAATCATTGCAGGAAGGGCATTGAGTTTCTAAGGTAGTAAAGAGAAATATGCCACAAAGTGTAAATTCCTAGATGCTCTAAGGAAAGCCAAGCACTAATGGGTTGAATCATAATAACTCCTGGACCGATCTGTGACGTGGTTTTACATTTTCTGACTGATGGTAATTATTTTGGACAAATTATGCCATAGAAGCAGGCCTCCAGGCAAAAATTTGAAACCAGAATGGGAGTAGGACCCTGCAGAAGGTACACTCTCCTCTATGAATCTGGGCCATGTGCTTGACAGATGTCGGAAGCTCTTCTAGACCCGTGATCTCCATCTAGTGGCTCATGCTGGCTTGAGCCTGCCCTTACCAGAGAAAACCAAGTGCCTTCAACCTGTGAGTTTCATTGCTGTGGCTGATTTTGCAGGTTCTGAGGATCCCCTTTGTCTTGTTTTAGCTGAATGCTGTGGGTGCTTTGTTCTAATTATGTTCTTTTAAAAAAATTCTGCAAGATATTGCATTTGATGTAACTAATCTCATTTCTTCTTATGGATACCTGTGGTGGCCTCTGTCTTTAGTACACCGGAGGTAGTACTCACTTCATAGTGAGTTAGGGATAACTCTTAGGAGCCACACAAAGGGAGAGTGACCTTTCCTCTCCCAAGACCCAGACCTCAACAGTCCCGTCTCCCCGCTCTCTTCCAGCCCATTTTTAGAGAGACTTTGCTATGTAACTGGGGGCATAATCATAAGCCACTCCATAGCTATGTTTCCAAGGGCAGAATTCATATTAACTTGGGCCATTTAAAAACCATCCTCCCCAGACAACAGCCTACTAAGGGCCCTAGGGTCATATGTCCTCTATTTCTTCTGTGTCTTCCACCACAGGGGACAGAAGATATGGTCAATAAATGCTTCTTATTTGGTTTATTTAGCATCTAAAGGAAAAATCAAAGACTTTCTGGAAAGGAAGTTGTATACTGGGCCCGAGATCTGAGAAGCTGCTTCTTAAAATGTATCCCAAGTCTTGCAAAAAATCCGGGATTTGTTCAAATAAGGCCGGGTGCAAAGTCAGCCTGGAGGAACCTCTGCATTCTTCATGAGGATGACTTGCTGGGCCATAGGTGAGAGGTGAAAGATTAGTATCCTACTCTCCCTTGTTGGTTTAGTAATTATCACCAATGTATGGGGGAAGTCGAGTACTGTAGTAGATAGAGCACTGGATTTGGAATCAGGAAGACCTGAGTTGAAATCTGTCCTCAGATACTTATTATCTGGGCAAGTCCCTTAACCTCTGTTTGCCTCAAATTCCTCATCTTTAAAATGAGGCAGCTAGGTGTTCAGGAGATCACCTGGAGTTAGGAACAACCATCTTTCTGAGTTCAAGTGTGGTCTCAGACAGCTATTAGCTGTATGACCCTGAGCATGTCAGTCTACTCTGTTTACCTCAGTTTCCTTATCTATAAGATGAGCTGAAGAAGGAAATAGCAAACGACTCCAGTAACTTTGCCAAGAAAACCTCAAATAAGGTCATGAAGAGTTGGACACAGTTGCAACTACTCAACAACAAAATGGAATAATACTAGCCCCTACTTCCCAAGGGTTGTTGTGAGGATAAAAAGTGAGATAATATATGTAAAGCACTTAGCACAGTGCCTGGCAAATAATAGGTACTATATAAATGTCACTTATTATTGTATTTAAAAATGATTAGGTAACTTCAGCTTGTACACCCAATCCAATGTTTATAGAAGTGATCTTTTGAGCAATTTCAGAAAGAATATAAAAATCAATAAGACATTTGTAGAAACTCATTGAAAACCAACACCATGTCTTTGAACCTTGCAGTTGCAATTTGAAGTACATCAATAAACAGGCACTCCTTCACTTTCTTTTTCATAACTCCTCTAATCAAGCCAGGACATGCTTTCTTGAACAGTTTTATATTGCGGTTTGTGAGAATGATTCTAACTGGTAGATGGTCATTTCAGTTTCCATAGGTGTCATCGTGGTGTCTTTGAATGCCACGGTTCCAGTGTGGCTTTCTAACTGACATTTTTCAATGAGAGTGAACAGAGGTGACTAGGGAGGAAGAAAAGCAGGAAATGTTGACTCCATGAGACTCAAAAGATGACCAAAGATCCATCACTGTCTTTTCACCAATCTGCAGTAAGTTTCCCAAAACATGACTTGGAAAAGCAATACGGAAAGCATGCTGAAATCACCTCTGTGAGGCAAATTCAATGGTGTGTATCTATGTTGGAGACCTTGGAATGCAGCAAGGCTACTCAGCCATGGGAAGTTAGAGGTAACAATGGGAAAGAGTTCTCAAAGGAATAAAAGGACCCATGAGACACTTTAAAGTTTAATATGCATTGTTAATATTTTCTCCCTGATTTCTTAAGGTTAGAAAATCAACAAGACAATTAATTAATCAAGCCCTGTAACCTTTGCTGATCACAGACTATTAAAACTAACACTGAAAGTTTAATAAACAACTCTTATAAAGCTGCCTCTGGCATGCCCCTCACTGCCCCTCTGGGTTCTAGGGGAACACTGACAAATTGGCATGTCTTTTTCTGATGCTATCAGCTCACACCCCTATTCCAGTGTGTCCCTGCCAAATCATTTGCCAGTTATTTCTCCCCTTATATCATTGATACCCTCCAGTGATTATCAACCCAGTGTCATTTAACCAATTAATATCAATTAGCTTTTATGAAAGTATATTAATTGAGAAGATACAACAAGAAAATGGATACAGATATTTCTCCCCAACACACAGGAGTACATTATCTCCTATCCTACCTCATTCCCTGGAGACAATGGACTCATACTTAATATGGTGCTACAAAGCAATTACCCTGCCAAATTTACTTCTTAATACATCCCGACCAAAGGACAGATTCAATTCCTTGTTTGTAAGACTCAACATCGTTGGCTTGGGGGTTTATCCTCTGTTAGGTTGAGTCCCAGGGCTGTGCTGGCATATTTGACTTGGATGTCTGAAAATTTTAGCATAGACTCATGTCACTGGATCTCTGGCAGCTTGCTTTTCTGACCTTTGGAATCTCCCAAGGTTGTTCCTGGTCCTTATGGGTTCAACACTCTCTCAACTCTCTCAGCAGCAGCAGGACCACTTGACCCAGGATTCATGTTGGTTTTGGGCAAGAGAGTGCCAAGAGAGGTCACAACAGTTTGTCCTCCTCCCTGGATGCCAGGGAAAGAAAAGGAATTGAGTCATTCCTGTGGAAGTCTTTTGTATGCATTCTTAGGTGTGGCTTATCAGTCAAGCAATAGTCTGTTTCCTCACCAGAAAGAGGACTGGAAACAGTTATAACTGTAGGTACTCTGAAGTGCAGAAGAGGGCCCTTCATTACATACTATTGTGAATGCCAGAAAGAGGCTCCTCAAATGTCCCCAAGTAGTTCAGCAGCAGGTAGAGTGCGCTGTATACATCCAGAGAGAAAAGGTGTCCTATTGCCTAGTGATTTGTTGCAATTATATATACATCCCCCACCCTGCTGATCCCTTTCTCCACCACTTTTCTGTACTGTGAGATAGATTTTCATACCAAATTGAGCGTGCATGTTATTCCTTTCTTTAGCCAAATGTGATGAGAGTAAGCTTCACTTTTTCTCTCTCACTTCCCCGCTATTCCCCTCCAGTGAAAAAGCTTTTTCTTGCCTCTTTTATGAGAGATAATTTGCCCAATTCCATTTCTCCCTTTTTCCTCCCAATATATTCCTCTCTCACCCCTTAATTTTATTTTTTAGGTATCATTCCATCCTATTCAACTCACCCTGTCTGTATGTATATAATCCCTCCAAATACTCTAATACTGAGAAAAGTCTCAAGAGTTACAAATATTATCTTTCCATGTAGGAATGTAAACAGTTCAGCTTTAGTAAGTTCTTTATGATGTCTTTTTCCTTTTTACCCCTTCAAGCTTCTCTTGATTCTTGTGTTTGAAAGTCAAATTTTCTCTCCAGCTCTGGTCTTCTCATCAAGAATGCTTCAATGTCCTCTATTTCATTGAAGACCATTTTTTTCCCTGAAGTATTATACTCAGTTTTGCTGGGTAGGTGATTCTTGGTTTTAATCCTAGTTCCTTTGACTTCTGGAATATCATATTCCAAGCTCTTCAATCCCTTAATGTAGAAGCTGCTAGTTCTTGTGTTATCCTGATTGTATTTCCATAATACTCAAATCGTTTCTTTCTAGCTGCTTGCAATATTTTCTCCTTGACTTGAGAACTCTGGAATTTCGTTACAATATTCCTAAGAGTTTCTCTTCTTGGATCTCTTTCAAGAAGTGATTTATTTTGCCCTCTGGTTCTAGAATATCAGGACAGTTTTCCTTGATAATTTCATGAGAGATGATATCTAGGCTCTTTTTTTAATCATGACTTTTAGGGAGTCCCATAATTTTTAAATTGTCTCTCCTGGATCTATTTTCCATGTCAATCGTTTTTCCAATGAGATATTTCACATTATCTTCCATTTTTTCATTCTTTTGGTTTTGTTTTGTAATTTCTTGGTTTCTCATAAAGTCTTTAGCCTCCATCTGTTCTATTCTAATTTTTAAAGATTTTCTTCAGTGAACTTTTGAACCTTCTTTCCCATTTGGCTAATTCTGCTTTTTAAAGCATTTTTCTCCTCATGGGCTTTTTGGACTTTTTTTTGCTAGCTGAGTTAGCCTATTTTTCAAGGTGTTATTTTCTTCAGCACTTTTTGGGGTCTCCTTTAGCAAACTGTTGACTTGCTTTTCATAATTTTCTTACATTACTGTCATTTCTCTTCCCAATTTTTCCTCCACCTCTCTTACTTGACTTTCAAAATTCTTTTTGAGCTCTTCCATGGCCTGAGACCGTTGTATATTTATTTTAGAGGTTTTGGATGCAGAAGTCTTGACTTTTATGTCTTCCTGTGATGGAAAGCATTATTCTTTCTCATCTGAAAGGATGGATTAAATACCTGTTCACCAAGAAAGTCTTATAAGAATAAGTCTCATAAGAATAGTCTTATTTTTTTCTATTTTTTGGGGCATTTTCCCAGACATTTACTTGACTTTTGAGTCCTTTGTCAAGAGTAGGGTATACTCTGGAGACCAGTAAATTCTCAGTTCCTCCAAGGTGGCAAAAATCAAGGGCGTTTACTCCTCTCCTGGCCTGCACTCTGGTCTGGGAGCTACCAAAGCTTTTCTGCCCAGGATCTGGAAGTAGAATTCCCTTTCCAGAGCCTCTACCAGTTCCCCCACTCTAGTCAGCACTCTTCCTTACCCCAGGGCCACCACTCAGGGCTGAGACCCAGATCAGCTGCTCAATTCCCCCAGAGGTTTTAGGCCGAGGGCTCCAAAAATGGACACTGCTGCCGCCACTGCCTGAGGCTGGGGATAGGGGAGGACCCTGCTCTCCTCTCATCCAGGTGAAAAAACTTTCTCTCTGACCTTTGAAGCTATCTTTGGCATCTGTGGGTTGAGGGATCTGAGGACCACAGCTGCTTCTGGGTATTCTGCCTCCGAGTCCTTTTCTGATCCTGTTCCTGATGGTGCCATACTGCTAAGACTGTGCTGGGTTCTGTGGGCTGCACTCTGCTCTGCACCCCATGTGATAGACTTTTCCTTTCAACCCTTCAGGCTACCTTGGGCTGGACATCTTTTCCACTCTGTCATTTCATGACTTCTGCTGTTCTAGAATTTGTTTAGTGTCATTTTTTACAGGTATTTTATGGGCTGCGGGGGAAGAGCTAGACGAGGTGCATCTTTCTACTCTGCTATCTTCACTCTATCCCCCTACTCTTTCATTCATGCATTCATTCTTTTAAATTTTTTTATTTTAGACAAATACATAATAAGAAAAGAAAAAGAAACATTATAAACTTAAATATAAAATAAGACTAAAAAATACCAGTCATGTTCACAGTGGAACATAGGTGAGAATTCAAAATATATAGTAATAACATTTCAAGAAAGCCTATATATCAAATATCCATAAGTTGAAAGCTGCCCTGTCTTTGCTTCCTTGTAGGTTTTCTTTTATTCTCTGTATACTCGTTACTTTGTTCCTTTTCCCCCCTTCCTCCCTCCATCGCCCATCCCAAGACTACAATTGAACATAAGATATATTTATACATATAGGTATTGATATATGCATACATACATATATACACATACATACATATATACATATATACATAAACATATACTTTCTCTAAGAGATTGTACTCCTAATCTTGTTTGTGTTTGGGAATATCTCTTTTTTCCTGTTTCTCCTAACTGCTCTACTTTACTTCTACCAGCTACCTTGCTCTCGATTAACATACCCCCACTCCAGCAATCCCTTCCTTATCCTCCCAATCCCCTAAATCGAAATACCCTTCTATACCTACCTTTTAATCTATTCCCTCACCCTCCCCTCTAAAGATCCTTCCTTTATTCTCTCCCTCTCCCTGTCCTCTTAGGGTTTTATTTCTTTTTAAATTTAGAAGATTTTTGTTCGCTTGTCGATGTGTATGTATTTTCCTTCTTAAACTCATTTCTGATGAAAGTAGTTTTCCAGAACTAACAGCCCCTTTCCCCCATCTAATTCCTCTGTATTGGTTCTTCCTCTTGCACGTCATTTGTATAAGATAATTGCTCTTTCAACTGTTCTTTAGCAATTTCACTTTTTAAAAATTGATTAATTAAACTTTTTTGGCCAGATGACCATTTTGACATTACTTTTTTGGGTAGAAGAGGGTTTCTTTGCTTCAATATCCTCCTCTGAAGATGAACCCTGGTCTTTTATATTCCCATAGTAACTCTCTATGGCTGAATTCTTTGTCCTTTGCCTGTGCATTTTTTTGGTAGTAATTTAGTTTTTATAATCACATCTAGTGATTGTATGGTATGGTACCTCTGGCCTCTGATCCCTTCTGACCTCATACTCAAACCAAGACCTGCAACCTTCAGTAAGTGCCCACCGTCATTATTGTCCTGCCCCACTACATCTGCACTCCCTGGCTGTGTGCTCCTTGTCCCTGCCGCAGGTGGATCTGGCAATTGTTGTCAGCAGAGGTTCCCTAGATCTTCCCCAGGTCAGATTCCCAACTCCCCTCATTGTCCCTTGGGTATAAGTTCCTGTGGCTGTCGAGACAGCCTCCCAACCCAGCTAACCCCAGGGTTTGCCATTTGTCATTAAACTGGACCCCAGCCTGGAGGTGTTTACTCTTCACAAGGAAGAAATCTAGTCCTGGGATTTTTCTTCAGGTCTTCTCCAGTTATCTCAAGAGGACCCCTATTTTGCCCCTACTCTTATTTGTTTTCATGGCTCTGTGTTCACCCAGAGGGCTTATTTTTATCTCTTGTGGAGGAAATCTTGAGAGTATGAAATCTTCTGACCTACTCTGCCATCTTCCTAGAATCCTCTCCCCCATGTATTAATTCTTGCATTCATTCATTCATTCATGAAGCAAGGAGAATGAATATGAAGGAAGGAACTAGGCATTAGAGAGAACTTCTAGAAGGTAAGTTTGAGGCTAGAAGCTGAAGAAAACTATAGGCATAGATTGGTGAAAAGGAGTGGGGTGAACACTGGAAGCCCAAAGAACTATAGGCAGGAAATGACAGTTGCAGAAGAAGAGATTTGGAGTAGAGGGGTCATGTCATGCTTGGGAGAAAAGACACTGTGGGAAGAAAATTTGTTGGCCTTTGAATTCCAGACTGACATACAGAATGCCATAGAGACAAGTCTGTGTGGAACTGCTTTTAGTCCCTGAGCAGCAGAAGACCATGATGAAAAAGGTACCTGAAATAGGTGTTTTTGGAAGCCATGTGTAGGATACCCTGGATCACACACTATAGTTCAGTTGCGTAACTTGGTAGTAGCTGCAGTAATGAAAGCCTGGGATAGGGTACTAAAAGGAGGAACAGAGGGTAAGGACTAACCTGACAGGTGTTTTAAAGTAAAAACCAGAACCATTCTGTGATTGACCAGGTATTCAGTGCAATAAACATTATTGTTGTTGTATGCAAAGCAATATTCTCATTTCTGAGCTATAAAGATAGATATGGCGTGACCTTCCTTTCAAGATGCTTATGATCTAATAAGATAAAAATGACATTTACAATCTAATAAAACATGAGAAGAGCTGGGATTTGAATGTAATTCTAAGGTGTGTGAGTTTCAATTGTAAATTTATCAGTCATCTATAATTAGGTGCTTACTATGTGCTAGGACAATGAAGAGGTATAATGGATAAAACTACAGATCTAGAGTTTGGAAGACTTATTTTCATGAGTTCAGATCTGTCCTAACTCTAGCTGTATGACCCTGGGCAAGTCCCTTAACCCTGTTTTCCTCATCTGTAAAATAAACTGGAGAAGGAAGTGACAAATTACTCCAGTATTTTTGCCAAGAAAGCCCCAAATGACAAGTCAGACACAATTGAAAATGACTGAACAACAACTATAAATGTGCTGGGCACTGAAAACTTTTTTTTAACTGGGTCTGTACTTTCACTGTGTAGGTAGGAATCTCCCTGTTAAGAAATTCCTTTACCAATGTAGATCAGCACCTTCTCTGTAACTTAGAGTCTTAAAAAGTTATCTGGGATCCTGAAAAATTAAGTGACCTGTCCAGCCAGAGTCATATAGTCAATATATATCAAAGGTAAGACTTGAACTCAGATCTTCCTGTCTCTGAAACCAATTCTTTATCCACAATATTACAGCTATCTCTTTAGAAAGACAAAAATGACACAATCTCTGCCTTTAAGAAATTTATAACCTATTGAATCCAACTAATTTGGTTAAGGATATTGGATATCTTCCCCTACCTCTCAGAAGTTCTGTCTTTCCACCTATGTCATGGAATGAAATTTCTTTATTCCCTTTTTTTGGGGAGAGGGAATGGGGGTTAAGTGACTACCTAAGAGCCACATAGCTAGTAAGTGTCTGAGGCTACATTTGAACTCTAGTCCTTCCTGATTCCAGGGATGGTACTCTGTCCAGTGTGCCACCCAGCTGCCCCAAGATCAAGTAACACACTCAAGAGTAATACTGCTGAGTGTGACTTGAAACATAAAAAAAATGTCATCGGGAAATATTCAACAAAATAAAAAAAATACAATAGAACATAGATAATGTTAAAATGTGGTTTTTTTTAAGTATGTATATGGATCTGCAAGAAACCTTACGTATGGTTTAGTGGTCTTCTTTCTATTTGAATTTGGCACCACTCCCTTTAGAGTACATACTTTATCCATTATCACAAAAAAAGGAGAGTTCTTTCAACAGCCATACCCAAGGGCACAGGATTCTTGTTCCTGGCATTGTTTTCATTCTTTAACTTGACCCGAAGTGTTGTTTCTGGGATGAAATTTCGTGATCTCTGTTCAGCCAAGGAATGCACTTTTTGAAAGGAATTTGAAAAATAAACCATCTTATCATTTGTACATTCTTAGAGAGTAGCCCAAAATGGAAGTAGATACTTTATCATGATGATTGCTGTTTATTTAGTGTGCGTATCAGTGCCCCTTTTTAATCAATATAGGACAAAGGGAAGCATTTTAATCTTTGGCTATATTTTTATTTGCAAAAAAAATGCATTTAAAATTCCCCATTGAGTTAGTGTTAAAGTCTCCGGGGCATTATATTCTTATTCACTCTTAAACACACACATACACACACACACACACGTGCACACGTACAAAACCCACCAAAACAGGAAGAGTTTTTAGAAGGCAGAATTTAAAATGCATACCTATCACTCTTCTCCCTTTTCTGCAGAGACAGGGAATTGTAAATAATGCTGGTCTTGGTTGTTGTTTTGGTTAGTTTTATTGAACTACTTTCATTCACACACATATATGTACATATATATATATATATATATATATATATATATATAACAAAATGTCTGTGTATATGTATGTATCTTATATAAGAGATGACTCTCTGGGAGGGGTTGGGAAGAGGGATTGTATTGGAAAATCAAGATAATATCAGAACAAAAGATAGCAATTAGAAATAAAATGCATACATGATAACATGGAAATAGTCATAGAATAGTAATTATACATTTATATGGTACTTTAAGGTTGGCAAAGCACTTTACAAACATTTTCTCATTTTATAAATCATAAAATGTTGATCTGGCATGAATCTTTAAGTGAAGATCTTTCTGTACATTGGGGAAAATTTAAAGAAAAAATCCCATCCTTGTGCATTACAATGGAAAGACCATTGATCTCTAAGTCAGAAGACCTGAGTTTGGTTCTTGGCTCTACCAGTTCACTAGCTGTATGAAGCCAGGCAAATCACTTAAGTTCTCTGATCCTTGGTTTCTTCATCTGTAATAGAGCAATAACCATATCTGTACTATTAATCTCACAGGACTATTGCAAGAAAAGTGCCTTGTAAAACTTAAAAGTGTTACAGAAATAAGAACTATCAGTGTTATCACCATTGTCTATATTACTGCACATAGAAATATGTTTAACTTGGGTATGGTTTAAATGTTGCACTGAGTTTAATAATTCCCCTGTTGGTCTCCACTAAGACCAAACCTTCATTTGCACTTCAATGCACTGGTCACTGGGGGCAAGTTATGGCTGCTTGGTGGTAATCTCTAGGAAAGATCAAACAATCAAAAAATGCATTCCAGAAACTTGACCAAGCCAGAAAGCTCCAGCTTCCCTGAGACAGCAGACTCCCCAAAAGTTCCCCTTTGAGATATTCTGAGCACCTACCAGATTGGAGGTCATTTCAGAACTTAAATGAGGTATGTGACTCTGCAGATTTCTCTGTTAATCAACAGTCCTAGCCCTGTTTCCCTGAAGCCAACATGACTGACCAAGAACCCAAACAGGTCTGAGATCCTATAAGGCTTCCTCAGGTGTTTCCTTTTTCTCTGGAGTCTGAAGGATGATGCTTATGCAATGCAAAAGGCAACCAACCCTCTGTGCTCTGCTGCAAACCAGCCTTAGCAGAAAGATTGGCCTTGTTTGGACTGAGAACCCATTGAAACAAACTGCTCTGTCATTTCTGTATGTGATCTTCTAGTTTTACAACTTTCTACCTTTCTACTCTAGACTTCCTACCGATATACATCCAACTTTGCAACTTATCTTCTTAGAGAAATGCTTGAGGCATGTAGAGACGTGAACTGCTCAGGATCTGGCTGCCAGCACATGTCAGAGACATTACTGAATCCAAGGTGGGTTCTTGGCCCACTCATGTTGTAAACAAAAGACTATAATGTTGTTCTTTTGGTTGAGTTGGTGCATTATGGAAGCCCTGCCAAGGAATCTAGTGGAGAGCCTTGATAAACCATGACCTAGGCAGCATAGAGAGAAGATATAGCCCCCAACTCTTTGAGAAGTCAAGGCAATTAATCATGACTTTTTAAGCATGTGTTTATTTCATTTTATTTAATCATAACTTTTAAGAAATTAAACCAAGGGACAGTTAGGTGGCACAGGAGGAAGAGCAACTGGCCCTGGAGTCAGGAGGACCTGGGTTCAAATTTGGCCTCAGAAACTTACTAGCTAGTTCTGTGACCATGGGCAAGTCACCTAACTCCAATTGCATTCACAAAAAAAAAAAAAAGAAATGGAAATAAGAAGATAACTTATAAGAACTGGGACTGGGAAATTTGCATGTGGAAATTCTCTTTTGTGTTGAAGTCTTTTTTGTTCTCCTTATACACCTACGAGCATATAGACACACACACACAAGCACATACACACACACACACACACACACACAAACTCATACAGAGCCTGTGAAGTCTGTGCCACTCTCCCTGTGCTGAGCATTGCTGATATCTCCAGGCACTCTGACTGACAGTGACAAGTATGAAGTGCTTTTCCTGACTTTGACCCCTTTGGATGATTAACACCAAATCAGAATTGTACACTTTACTTCGTACAAAAGACAATTTATGCTTTAGTTCACAGTCAGTTACTATAAAAAACCTGCTGTACAAGATGAGATCTGATGGAAGTAAGTGGTGGGGGCTGGCCATTCACCTTTTAAGAAGCTAAGCCCTCTGTCTATCTACTCCCCAAGGTCACCTGGAGTGGACAGTGCAGGATCTGGAAGGAAAGTGCAGCTTAGATGCCCCCCTGAGTCTAGAGCATTACCTCATCCCTGACAGAATGCTAGAAGAGACCTCAAAGGTCTGACTCACTTTGTTGAGTCATTTCAGTCATTTCTGACTCTCTGTGACTCCATTTGGGATTTTCTTGGCAAAGGTAATGGAATGGTTTGCCATTCCCTTCTCCAACTCATTTTACAGATGAGGAAACTGAGGCAAAACAGGGTGAAGTGACCTGCCTAAGGTCACACAGGAAGTAAGAGGTAAATTAGAAAACAGGAGAGACAGTTGGTCCTATAAGAAGGGAACTCAGGGGCTATTTGATCCATCTCATACTCCAACAGGAATCTTTTCTAACACAATCTCCCAATGTGGTCCTTAAACCTCCCTTAGAAGACTCCAGGGCTGGGAAACTCACTGCCTCCCAAAGCAGACTATTCAACTTTGAGACGCCTACCCTTACACATAGCTGAAATCTGCCTTTTTGCAGTTTTCACCCATTGTTTTAATCCTGTCTTCTGAGTCCAGTGAGCAAGTCTAATCTTCCCTTTGTCACATTTTCTAATATTTGAAGATAGATATCTGTCTTTTCTTTTCCAGACTAAACATTCCCTAATCCTTTAGCTAATTCTTATCTGGCACAGTTCCTAATTTCCTCACCAACCTGGCAGACCTGGCCCAGATACACTCTGACTCCCTTTGGAGTTCCTATAATGTGATGGCCAGATTTCATTATAAAACCCCAGATGTGGCATGTCCTGGGAAGAGGGCAGCCAGAGCAACACCTCCCTCATTCTGGACACTGGATTTCTATTAACGTAGTCCTGGGAACCTTGGAAATGAAGTGTAAAACCTGGCTAGAATAACAAGGGACTGAGAAGCTGAGAAGGGATGCTTTGGTTCCCCTTGGTCCTACCAGAGAATTGCTTAAAAAAGCAGAACTGTGAACTCTTGACTTTTGAAGACTGAACTACAATTGGAACTTGGGAAGGAGTATTCTCTGACTCCAGAGAACCATAGTATCCTTGGCCACAGGGACTTCAGCACTGAGAATGAGAAATCAGATAGTCCTTGAAATTCCCCTTTCTAACTTGAGAAGAAAAAAAAAGACGAAATCCCTTAGGTTGATTCCCCCCAAGTTCTCTAAGCTACCACCACTCTCCAGGAACAGATGGTTCACACAGGATCAGTTGTGCAGAGGCCTCTGCGATGGTCACCAGGACCACAGTGACCCTCTTTTAGCCTTTCCTTCAGCCAAATTATATGTTTACCTGAGTTGTGCCAAGAGATAGGGGCTCCGGCAACATCTGGTTCCCAAAGAGGTTTTGATTGTTATCCCTTAGCTGAGTCATTTCATGTGTTTCAAACACATAATAACCCTTCATACTCTTTACATTTGTAAAGTTCACTCTATTTTTCAAAACTATTTCATGCACCTGGACGCATGCTAGCTTTTCACGCTAATACTATGAGGGACATTTTGTAAATAATCACTTTGGAGGACACAGATACTAAATGACTTGCCTAAAATTACCCAGCTAGCCAGAGCTCTATCCAGGGCAGGTCCACAGGAGTTGGGACCTAAAGCATTAACCTTTTAGGCCAGGAAAAATTCAAAATATGCCTTTCTTTAGAAGAATAGAAGGAAGCGAATGAAGCACAAATATTGGGTTAGACATGTAGGTTTGTGAAGGGTTTTTCTGTTAGGAAGATTCTCTAGCTTTTTTCAGGCATGGATAAGAAGCAGAGAAGAAAAGGGTTCAGGTTCCAGGAGTTTATGGAGATAGTAGAATGCAACATCAATCCTTTCTTATCCCACTTTATCCCATAAAGAAATCTCCAAAGTGCCCCATCCCTTCTCCTTCCCAGAGCTTTCCCTTTTGCAGCCTCTCTCCTGCCCTCCTTCCAGTGATACATCATAGGATCACCAGTTCTCTTGACCTATGTCTTGCCACTGGACTTCAATGACTTTGGAAGCGAAAGTGAGGCTGATGACTTTGCATAGCTTTGCCTCACTTAAATTTAGTTCACTTGCAAGTCAAGACTTTGGCTTGATGTCATTGGTCCTCTTTGAGAATGAAAGATGAACATTAACAACAATAGTTATTACAATAGATTATAGTTTTAGAGCTGGAATTTCAATGGTCATTCCATGGTCTAGCTCTAACATATCTTTCCAGCCTCATTATCAATCACTGCCTTTCTTCCTCTCTGTGGTCCAGCCAAACTACCCTTACTATTCCTCATACACAACACGCTATCTCCCACCTTCTATTTCCATGACTTTCTTTGCAATGGCTAGATGCCATTCCTGGAATATTCTCTGTCCCTACCTTAGCTTCTGAGAATCCCTAATTTCTTCAAAACTTTGCTCTTGTGCTACCTTCTTTGTGAAGCCTTTCTTGTTCCTCTAGATCCTTGTACCTTCCCCCTCAACATTAGTTTGCAATTATTTTGTATAGACCTAAGTAAAATATATGAGAATATATAGAAAACACACATACACACACACACACACAAACACATGTATTTATCTGTGTATCTTTTCCCTTATCTCTCTATCTAAAGAGAGCTGTCTTTAAGACTGGAAAGAGAAGGATTCAAGACCTTCTTCTGAAACATGTGAGTGACAATCTCTTGGTTCTCTACACAGCTCTCCGAAACTATAAAATACACAGAAGGTGCCAACTTGCATTGATAGATTGATAACTTGTTCACCTATATGAAATCATAGATCCAGTCCCTATCCTTGAAAGAATATAAGCTTCTTGAGGGCAGAAACTACTTCATTTTTGTCTTTGAATCCCCCAAATAGAAATTCTGAAAATCAAAACTACCAAAATTGAAATAAAAGCAAACACAGAATTGATAAATAAAATTTGGAGCTCCAATAAAATAGATATATAGCTAGTCTGATAGAGAGAAAGAGAGAGAAACTAAATTGCTAGTATCAAAAATGAAAAGGAGAAATTCACAACAATTGAAAATGAAATAAGAGTCTACGAGAAATTATTTTCCCCAATTATATGCCCCAAATAACTTAATGAAATAGATGGATATTTTAAAATATATAAAATACTCTGAAAAGCAGAATACAGAATTTAACTCCATCTCAAAATAAATTGAGTAAGTCATAAATGTGCTCTTTAAAAATAACCCAGGATCAAATGGATTTACAAATGAATTCTAACATTCAAAGAACAAATATGCCAATGTTACATAAACTGTTTGCAAAATCAGGAAAAGAAGAGATTATCCTATCAAACAAACATGGTATTGATACCCAAGTCAGGGAGAGACAAGACCTAGAAAGAAAACTATAGGGCAAATATTGTTATCAAAATTTTAAATAAAAGAATTGAAGTTAAAACAATACAACAAAAAGTTTGTATATTATGACTAGGAATGAAAGGTTGGTTCAATATTAGGAAACATACAAACATAATAGACCATTTTTATAACAAAAGCAATAAAAATAACATAATTTTGTAAATATATTTCAGAAAAGTATTTTAATGAAATACATCCATTTTGTTAAAATCATTAAAAAGCATAAAATTAAATGTATCTTTCCTTAGTATGGTAAATAGCATCTATCTTAAACCACAAGCCTGTATTATACATGGAGATAAACTAGAGGTTTTCCAAAAAGATCAGAGGTATTGCAAAAATGTTCATTATCTTGTGCCATAAATGTTATCAATAATAATATATTATATCCATCGATATCATATACAAAAATAGAGGGAATAATCATAGGAAAAAGGGAAATCAAAGCTTTATCTTTTTAAATAGAAAACCCTCTAGAGTCAACTAAAATTGTACTAAATAATAACCAGCAAATTTGAGTTGGAATAAGTAACCTGTTACCTTTCATTTGACTACTAAGATTTTCACAGGGTAGCTAGGTGGTGTGGTAAAGTGTTGCTCCTGGAATCAAGAAGATTCATTTTTCTTAGTTCAAATCTCACCTCAGACACTTAATAACTGTATTATCTTGGACAAGTGAATTCTGTTTGTTTCAGTTTTCTCATCTGCCAAATGAGTTGGAGAAGAAAATGGCAAATCACTCCAGTATCTTTGCCAAGAAAACCCCAAATGGGGTCACAAAGAGTTGGACGTGACTGAACAAAAATGATCTTCAGGAGCTCTAAATCTATGATTTAGATTATAGAGTCCATAATCTGTTAAGAATATTCTAAAAGTTAATTTTTTTCTCTAAGTTTCTAGAAATCCCTTAGTATAAATTCTTTTAAAAAGAGATATTCTTTTTAAAGAAAGGTAAAATGTATGCTTGTCTTGAGAGGTATTTAAGGTTTCTAGATGGGTGCAGTGAATAGAACGTGAGATCTGGAATCAGAAAGACCTGATTCTTATACTTACTAACCATAAGTCTCAGTTTCCTCATCTGTAAAATGGGTATAATTATAGTTATCTACCTCACAGGGAGGAGCAAATGAGATTTTATATTATATCCATCTATATCCATATAAGTTTTTGTAGATATAATTTTGCAAACTTTAAAGTACTGTATAAATGCCAGCTATTATTTGTTGTTTTTCAGACATGTCTGACTCTGACACCCCATTTAGGGTGTTCTTGGAAAAGATGTTGGAGTGATTTGCCATTACCTTTTGCAGCACATTTTACAGATAAGAAAACTGAGGCAAACAGAGCTAAGTGACATGCACACACAACTAGTACATGTCTGAGATCGGATTTGAGCTCAGGAAAATGAGTCTTTTACTCATTACAGAAACAAAGCCAGAATAAAATAGAGGCGTATTAATTAGTTATGATTGGGCTATTCCATTTTAATAAAAATGACAATAGTACCTAAACCATTTTACTTATTTGAGGCCACACTCATCACACTATCAAAGAGTTAGAAAAAATAGTAACAAAATTCACATAGAGGAACAAATGGTAAAAAATCTCGTCAAATAATGAAAAAAATGTGGGAAGGAAGGGGGTCTACTAGTATTGTATCTCAGTCTATACTACAAAACAATAATTGCCCAAACCATTTGGTACTTATTAAGAAACAGAGAAGTTGATCAGTGGAACAGATTAGTTACATACCATATAGAACCATACAACCTCAACAGAAATGGTGCTCAATAAACCCAAGATCTCCCAGCAATTGGGATAAGAACTCTGTTTAACGAAGACAGTTGGAAAAATTGGAAAGCAGTCTGGTAGAAACTAGATTTAGATTAACATCTCATACTATAGACTAAGATAAACTCCAAAGAACCATTTGGCAGCTTTAAAAGATCACATCATAGATATATTAGAAGAACAAAGAAGGAAATATCTTTTATGAGTATAGATAGGGAAAGAATACATGAGCCAAAAAAGAAATAGAGATTACAGATGATAGTGGAGGTGATTCTTAATGATACAAATGTAAAACATTTTATATAAATTCAATGCAGTCAAAATTAGAAGAGAAAAGATTAATTGGGGAAAATCTTTGCAGCAAATTCTCCCCTCCCCCAAAGATCTAATATGCAAAATCTCTAAAAATAATTTCAAATACATAATAAGAAAAACCATTCACCAGTAGATAAATGGTTAAAGGATATGAACAGAAGTTTCCCAAAGGAAGAAATACACATTTTCAACAGCCATATGAAAATACTCCCAAATCACAAATAATTAGAGAAATTCAAATGAAAACCACTTTGAGGTTGTCTTTTATTTTTATCAAATTGTTAAAAATTAAAGGAAAAGAAAATGACATTTGTTGAAAGAACTGAGGGAAAAGTTGCCTACTCCTCTGCGGGTGGAGTTCAATCATTTTTGGAAAGCATTTTGAAATTATGCCTCCAAATTTACTAAATTATGTATACTTTTATTCAATAATAATGTTACTATTCCCCAAAGAAATCACAGACAGAAGAGACCCGTGTGTATGAGAATATTTATAGTAATTCTTTTTGTTATAGCAAAGAACTGGAGACTAAGAGTTGCCCATCAATTGGAGTGGTAGTGGTGGTAGTGGCTGAATAAGTTATAAAATGAATGTAAGGGGATAAATGAATGTGATGAGTGTGTCATAAGAAATAATGAAATGAATGGGTTCAAAAACCCTGAAGGACCTCTGTAAGCTGAGACAAAATGAAGAGGACAGAATTAGCATAACAATTTACATAATAATAACAATGTTGCAAACAAAAGCAACTTTGAAAGACTTAAAGAACTGTGTTCAGTGCAGCGACCAGTCCTGACTCATCAGAAGACTGATCCTATAGACTCAAAATGAAAAATGAAATGCAGTTTTGGATATGGACAATGTGGAAATTTGTTTTTCTTGATCATGTATATTTTTTGAGTTTTTTCCCCCAATTTTGAAGGAGGAGTTGGAGGGAGAGGGGGGTGAGTGATAGAATTGTCCGCTAATAAAATAAGAAACAGAAAAAGAAAAAAGGAAAAGAAGCACTTTTTCAAAAATGCATAGAACAGAAGGAAGACCAGAAGGAAACATAGAGAAACATGATAGCTTTGCAAATCACGTGTTGAATTTTTATAGATTCAAAAGGAAAACCAAGCTGCATTTAACAGAGATTTGTGGTTTTATGTACACTTCTATTGTTTTTGTTCTGCTTCATATATGGAAATGAGTGAATGAATGAATTAAAGTGCACTTGTTAGGGACTTAATGTATGCCAAGTACCGCACTAAGTGTGCTGGGGACACAAGTAGAAAAGCAAGAGTTTCTGCTCTCAAGGATCTCGCCTTCTACGGCAGAATGACAACACATATACCAGGTTTCAGCTGCAAATGATGATCCTTGGACTGCATTGGCAAAGTGGATGGAAATGATTCTCTTTTAATGTAATTTCCGGAGTCCAACTATATCCATTTCTGATGTTGAGCCATTTAACAATGCCAAGGACTTGGGGGTAGAGACACTCAGAGTTTTTTTCCTTTTCTGATTCTTCAGTAGCTGAGGTTTCTAAAGAGGTGAGAGTTACAGCTCCTTAGAAGCAGTGACCAGGTTGAATCAATCACAAGGAATTACTCCCCTGGATGATGGCTATGGTGGCTGGGCTAGAAGCATGACTGAGAGACACAGTTACTCCTCAGGCTCTTTGCCTTGCATATCAAATGGCCCCTGGTTGGATATTTGTATTCTTGGTAGTGAGGTTGGTAGGCTGGCTCTCCACTAAAGTTGCTTCCTTTGATGATGTCTGGTAGGTAGAGGGTAGGCAGGAAGCAGGACTGATGGACTGTGGAGCAGAGGCACTGCCATTTTCAAGGCACTTAGATCAGGATCTGCGGCTGCCTCTGCTGCAGTTTAAGGCGAGATGATGATTGAAAAGGTTTGATATTTTGCCCCATTTGGCACATGCCTCTTCTTGTCTCTTCCTTGGGATGTCTTAATCACCTTGTCAGTGGCAGTTGGTAGGAATATTTGACATCTGGTAAAAAAAATTATCTTCAGAATAAAATAAGAATTTGATGACATTTTAAAAGAAAAACATTTACAAAACATTTTGGGCAGTGTAAGCATCATAACTCCATTTTTCAGTTGAGATAACTGATTCTCAGAGAGATTACTTGACTCACTCAAGGCCACAGAGCTAACTAGAGTCAGGACTAGAATTCGCACCCAGGTCTCCTGGCTCAGTCTATTCCCTTGCTCATTCCACAACCCTCAAGCAGCCTAATATATATGATTGCTTTTATTTTGGCAGCAAAATGGAGTATTAGGAGGAGCCAGCTTGCTGACATGCAGCCAGAACTTTTGAAAGACCTTTATCCTTGGAGTGAGATTTATTTGTAATTGAACTTCTCAAAAACAAAAGCACACAGAGAAATCAGGGTCTAATGGATGGAAAACAAGAACTAGATTCAGGAAGAACTGTGTTGAAAGTCTGTTATTGCTATGTGGCCGTTTAAATCACTTAACCTTTGTGAGATTCAGTTTTCCCATTTGTAATGGGGGTAATAGTACAGCAACACCTACATCATTAGTTGTCATTAGACTCAATTGACATACATAAGTTTCATTGAAAACATTAAAATGTACTAAATGAATTCCAGTTTTTAATTTATTCAAATGAAGGCATGTAACACACTTGAATACTATTTCTCTACTGTGCTTCAAGTTCTTACTTATATTTTTTTTCCATTTTACAACCTGATGTCTTAAAGGTCATAGATACTTGGGAGAAATTCATAATCACCCAACAAAAGAAATGTTTTAAATCAGATCACACAGATTTCTTCATCAAAGAAATCTAGGCATTACATCTCGGGGGCAAAAAAAGATAAAAATGGCTATTTTTTTTAAACATGCATTTATTAAAAAAAAAAAAAAAACAATCCCAACTCCAAAACAGAGATTATTTGGCAATAAGAATCCAATGGCCAATCTAGAATTTTAATCCATATTCCAGAGACCTTAGTCATTTAATGATAGGGTCTCTCTACCCATTTCCCCATCCCATTATTTAATTTTTTTTCTAGATTGACTGGAACATTTTTCTCCTTGAACAAAACACAGGCTTGGCATTTAGCAGACATGGGCTTAAGCTGTTACTAACTGTGTGATCTTGAGTAAATCACTTTACTTCTCTGGTTCTCCGTTTTCTCACCTGTAAAATGAGGTCATTGAAGGTTTTGAACATGGGAGGGTAGGGGAGTATTGGGATATAGGCAGAAAAAGTGGTAGAATGAGATTTAGGGGAAAAGATAAAAATGGAGTTGCAAACATGTTGAATTTGAGGTGCTAATGGGACATGTAGGTGGAAGTATTCTGTAAATGATATTGACTCTGTAGCTTAGAATACTAGGTAGAGCACAGAGCTGGGAGTTCAAATCCTGTCTTAGACATCTACCAGCTGCGTGACCCTGGGCAAATCACTTGACTCTTTGCCTCAGTTTCATCATCTGTAAAATTACAGAGAGAAGGAAATGGCAAGCCACTCCAGTATCTTTGCCAAGAAAACCCCAAAACTGAGTCACAGCAAATCGAACGGTCGAATATGACTGAAATGACTCAACAAAAACAAAAATGCTTAGAACAGAAGCAAGGGATAGAGACAGATTTGGCAGTCATTCACAAGAGGGGGCAAGAATTGGGGAGAGATGCCCATTCCCAATGGACTGATTCAAAAAAAGAGAAGTGAATCAAGGGTTATAACCTCAGGGAATAACCACTTTAAGAGATTGGAAAGAATGAGGGGCCAGTGGAAGAGACAGAGAGGGGCCATTAGAAAGGCAGTAGGAGCATTAGGAGAGTATGGTTCCTGTGAAGTTAAGGGATGGTTTGGTTTTTTTTGTTACTGTCTACAAATTAACCTAATTTATTTTCACCCATGGGTCAGTAAGAAGAGAGCTGTATTTGGAGTCAGGGAACTTCGGTTCACTTACCTGTATGGGCTTGGGCAAAATTATCTCACTTTCTTAGGACTTGGTTTTCACATCATAAAATGAAAAGATTGGACCAAAGAGAGTAAGTTCTTTTCTAGTACTAAATCTATGATCTTAAGATCTTCTAAATTCTCATACATAGAAGCTATCTTTGTTGGTAATTCCATCTTTAAGTATCTTAGAATATTCATTGATCCAAAGTGTTTATTCTTAATAAAATTCATGATCAAGTTCCTTAATCTTATAAGTAAAGAAGTCTAGATTTGAGAAAAATTTAGATGTTTCAAGCTGACACAGTAAAAACAATTATAGTCTATAAATGTTAAATAATTGAAATGTTTCCCTTTGGAAACACAATTGCTTTCTCTCTCTCACTGAGTCTTTCAAAGAAACAGAGCTATGTGATTTAAATAGAGAGATAAGAAATATTTTTTCAGCATTTCCATGGAACTGAGATTCCACTGATATAGGCACTCTCTCTACTGGTAGAGATCCTGACCCTGTCATACCCCATCCTGTGTGATGTCTGTGATCTCCCACAGATTCTTCATCAAAGATCTAACAAACATGCTGGAGGGCTTTTTTTTCCTTAGATACTTTTTTTTAACATTTTGTGCATATGATGGGCATAGGCTGCCCATCTCTCATTCTCTTTGAATGACTCCTTTTAAGTTCATCCATTTCCTGATTTGCCTTTTAGTCAGTCAGTAAGCATTTATTTAATACCTACTATATGCCAGACATTGTGCTAAATTCTGAAGATACAAAAGGAGGCAAAAAAAAAAAAAGGTCCCTGCCCTCAAGGAGCTCATCATCTAATGGCAGAGACTGTAAGCAAACAAATATGTTACATAGATGATAAATAGGAAATAATTAAAGCACTGGAATTAAAAGGGGTTGGGGAAAGCTTCCTGTAGAGACCAGGGCTTTAGTTGAGGAAGGAAGGAAATTGAGAAAGGAAGCCAGGGAAGAAGCCAGGAGGTGGAAATGAGTGAAAAAGCATTCTAGACATGGGGGACAGGCAGAAAATAAGCTACTTCTTGCAAATGTGTGGTCATTGAAATATGCAATAGTCTGCTCCCATATACCATTTTCAGGTGAGAGTTCCTCCACTAGGGTAGGGACCATGACATTAGAGAGAAGGGAAGGCAAATGAGATGCTATGGAGATAGAATTGACAGGACTTGGCAACCAATTGTGTCGGAGGGTTGGGTAATAGTGGTAATTTGAGAATAAAGAGTCCAGGATGACTCATGTTTCAAACCTGGAAGGATAAGACATTCAATAGAATGAGGGAGATATATTTTGTGGGGGGAGTTACTGAGTTCCTTTTTGGACATGTCGAATTTAAGATGCCTATAGGACATCCAGGAAGAAATTTCCAACAAGTAATTAGTGATATAGGACTAGAGCTTAAGAGGGGGATAGGTACTGCATCTGGAGATATAGTAGTTACCTGCACAGTGGTGAGTGAAGAGAAGAGGACTGCAGACAGAGCCTGGAATACAGTTCAGCAAAGCAGCTTGGAACATGTATTACAAACCAGAAAAAGAGAGTGAGAAGTAGTGATCAAAAAAAAAGAGAGATTCAAGAGAAACCAGTGTTAGAAAAATCAGGAGACTCTCCAGGAGGAGAGTGTTGTGTTGCCAACATTGTCAAGACTAAAGAGAGGTCAAGAATGCTTAGAACGAGAAAACAATATCATATTTCAGAGATTATTGATAATCTTGGAGAGAACAGTTTCAGCTGAGTGATGTGGTTGGAAACCAGAGTGGTATGTGTGGAAGTAGGGGTTCTGAAGATGGATGGATTTTTCCAGGAGTTTGTCAGGGAATGACTGAATGGAAAGGAATTTTCAAAATATAATTTTATTGGTATCTTTTGTTTTGACAGAGCCCAAATTTTCCTTCCAGAGATGCATCCCACATGAGAAATATTTTCTGAGGAAAAAGAAAAGTCATCTAATTAATTAGTACACTGGGGGAAAACATCTGACAGAATAAGGAAATCATCATTTGCTAAGTGCCTACTATGCACCACACCATATGCTAAGTGTTTTTAAAATACTCGATCCTCACAAAACCCTGGGAAGTAGGTGCTATTACCATCCTGATTTAATGTATGAAGAAACTGACACAAACAGAGGTTAAGTGACTTGCCCAGGGCTACATAGCTAGCATCTGAGGCTAGATTTGAACTTGGTTCTTCCCAACTCCAGATCCAGTGCTCTATCCACTCTGTAACCCAGCTACCTCTAGGCTATAGCTATCTTTCTACCTATACACACACTCATATATACACTACATACATACCATAATATACACATACATGGCATTATATGCATATAGACATGTATGTATATGTACAGTAAATGTTCCACACATATGTCTCCCCACCCATTGCCCCCTCTACAATGGAGTGAGGAGTGGTAGTGTCTTATAATCTTCTTTGGAACCATATTCTTTGTAATTTCCCAATCTTCATTAAAATTTTCTCTGGTAGTTTTTTTCCATTATGTATTTCATTTTCCTGGCTCTGCCTCTTTTACTATGCATCAGTTCACATAAGTCTTTCTATTCTTTTTCATATTCAGCATGGTTTGCAATTTCTTATAGTATAGCAATATATTCCATTACGTTCAAGTAACAATTAATTTAGTTGTTCTTCAGTTGATGGACTTTATTTTCAATTCTTTGCTACCACAACAGTACCATTACAAATATTTTGTTGTATATGGGGCTTTCTTTTTTTAATGACCTTCTTGGGTCAAATTTCTGGGTCAAAGGGTATGGATATTTTAGACACTTTATTTGCCAAATTTCAAATTGTTTTCCAAAATGATTGTGCTAATTCAAAGTTCTGCCAAAAATATATGTGTCTATCTTTTCACAGTTCTTCTAACATTGACTGTTTCTGTGTTCCTTTATCTTTGCCAATTTGCTAAATACAAGGTGGGATTTCAAGCTTATCTTGCTGTGTATTTCTTATTATTAGTGATTTGGAGCATTCTTTCATATGGTAGTTAACAGTTTTTTTGGAGAGCTAGTTATTCACATCTTTTGACTACTTATCTATTGGGAAATGTCCATTGGTCTTAAAAGTTTCTGTTAGTCATCTATATATCTTGGATGCAAAATTCTTTTCAGAGAAGTGTGATACAAATGGAAAACCATTTATTTATACTAACTATTTATGAAACACTGAAGACAGAAGCACTAACCAGAGATGGTTCTTGTCTTCAAGGTGTTTACACTCTAATAGGAGAAAACATTGCATGTGAGGGAATAGAGGCCAAGGGAGGGAGTTTTGCCATAGTAAATCACAGGGAAGGTGAATGGAGCAAAAGGAAAGGACACTGACTGACATACTCCTTCTAATAACAAAAATTGTATTGATTTGTAAAGAAAGAGGACATCTAGGATGTTGGGATGTGGGTTTTTCCAATAAAGTTTTTTAAATGTAACAAAAATAAAGTATAATATAATAAAGTGAGACAGTTGGACCAGATGATCCCTCCCAATCCTGCTACCATTCTATTTTGGCCTCTCTAATTTAAAAATCTCTGGAACCTTAAATTCTCAGATCCCTGATCTTAGGATGGTTTAATAAACTGGAAGGAAAGTTACCTCCAGGCTCATGAGAACACTACACATGCCAGCCTTCCGTGCAGCAAGGCTTGGCTCTGAGATTTGACTGGAAGCCTTGCTTGTGAAATCCTTCCACATGTACCACCACCCTTTGAAAACTGAGCTCTGCTCCTCATGGGGTGCCTGGCCAGCAGCTAAATTAGCTTGCTAGGGGCTGTTCGGATCCCTGGATGGCTCTTGCAAATACATTTTAGTTCAGGCAACCACAAATGAAGGCAGCATCACAGGCCAGCTGCATCACAGGCTTACTTCTTCATAGGCAAAGCAAGCCTTTAAATCATTTGACAAATGCTGCTGAACAGCACCGCTGATACCCCAACCAGGTGATCAAGTGTTCTATAGATCTTTTGCCAATTTTGCCTTTCCCCAGAGAAATGACCTAGTGAAATCGTGCTCCTTCCCTCTGGCTGCTTTCCAGAGTCAGATAACCTCTGCTGCTATCCCAGAAATATTTATGGGACTCCTTGAGTTTTCTGGTGCATTAGGAGTCGGAGGCAGACAAGCACAAGTTAAGGACTAGTTCCTGGAACTTCTAGAAATGATTCTTTCTTTTATTGCCAACCCTCTCTGTCCTACTCCCACACTTAGTGTACTAAGTACTTCCCCTACCTGACCCAACTTAGACTGAATTTTTTTTTATGTTTCAGGATGACATGGTGGTTTACCAAATTCTCAGCTATTTCCTAGATGGGAAATGGCCTGTGAATCCAGAGGACAGTAACCCAGTGGTAGCTCTTTGGGCTTTCCATCTTCCGTAACTAGAATGCACTTTTTCCTCATAGACCTTTAGTAGGTTAAGTACTTTTCTCCTCTTTACCCCACCCCCTTACTTCCTTCCAGCTCAAGTACTACTTCCTATATAATACCATTTTTGATCTCTTTACTACCATACTGTTATGGAAGGTATGATCTGAGTGTAGGTCTGCTTCAGGTAGGTAGCTCTGGCTGTCTTGTCATGGATAGAGATCTATGCTAAATGCTTCTACTAAAGAAAGAGTGTTTCTAGATGACCTTACACATTTGATTACACATGAACACATATTTGATTAAAAATCCATACTAACATAACCTGTGGTTATGTTAGTCATTTGCATAAAATTGTCCCCATTGGTAGAGATTGTTTCCTCAATGCTCCACATAAGGAGAGAGATAGAAGGATAGAGGGGTAGACTCAGTGAGCACAAGGGAGAACAGAAAGCCTGGTTTTCTGGCTTCCAATTTTTAGAGAAGACATGAGGTTCCATACCTTGGCAAGACGGCAACGTGTAGAGGAGCTGGAACCACTTCTGATTTCTGCTTTGTTATTATTTGGATAAATGAGTTATGATATACTATGTGTGTTCCTTGTGGAACTGGTATTTGACATGAAGGGAGTCAAAGCTTGGAGCTCTCCTAGTCCATTTAAGGATAGCTGTCAGTAGCACAGCTTGAACCTAAAAATGATTTCCCCTAAACTAACAATATTTAAAGAAGCAGATGCATATATTACTACCCTGGTACCTCTTCTCTATAAGGAGAGCAGAGTAGTCAGCTTCTGGCCATAGGAATCAAAGTGTCCTTTGGAAAATCATGGAGGAGGGGGATACTGTAGCAATAGCCAAGATGGTGGAGTAGAAAGATGTACATACTCTAGCTCTTCCCCCACAGCCCATAAAATACATGTAAAGAAAGACTCTCAACAAATTCTAGAGCAGCTGAAGCCACAGAACGATGGAGTAGAGGAGATTTCCAGCCCAGGGTGACCTGAAAGGCCAACAGGAAGGGTTTGTTGCACTGGATGTGGAGTGGAGCACAGCCCACCCTTGGCTGTGAGGTGTGGTAGGAGCAGCCCTAGGGGGCAGAATCTCAGGTAGCAGCAGTGGAGTTTTGCAAATCCCTCATCCCACAGGTGACAAAGACACTTCAAAGGTCAGTGAGAGAGCTTTTTCACTTCCATGGCAAGGGAACGGGATCCTCCCTTTGCACCAGCCCCAAGTGGTGGCAGCAACAGTAGCTGTGACCTAGTGGCCTGGGTAGGCAGCAGCCACCTTCCATTGTTGAAACCTCAGCTTAAAACCCCTGGGAGAATTGAGCAGTTAATCTGAACCTCAGCCAGGAGCTGGCCATGGAGTAAACTTGTCTCCCTTGATTGTTCAACCTTGGAGGAACTGAGAACTTACAGGTCCCCAGAGTATACCCTACTCTTGACAAAGGACCCAAAAGTCAAGTAACTAGTTGGGAAAATGCCCAAAAATGGGAGAAAAAATAAGACTATAAAAGGTTACTCTCTTGGTGAACAGGTATTCTCTTTCAGATGAGGAAGAACAATGTTTATCAGGGGAAGGCATAAAAGTCAAGACTTCTGCATCCAAAACCTCCAAAATAAATATGCAATGGTCCCAGGCCATGAAAGAGCTCAAAAAGGATTTTGAAAATCAAATTAGAGAGGTGGAGGAAAAATTGGGAAGAGAAATGAGAGTAATGCAAGAAAATTATGAAAAGCAAGACAAGATCTTGATAAAGGAGATAAAAAAAATGCTGAAGAAAATAACACCTTGAAAAATAAGCTAACTCAATTGGCAAAAGAGGTCCAAAAAGTCAATGAGGAGAAGAATGCTTTAAAAAGCACAATTAGCCAAATGGAAAAGGAGGTTCAAAAGCTCACTGGAGAAAATAGTTCTTTAAAAATTAGAATGGAACAGATGGAAGCTAATGACTATGAGAAACTAAGAAATTACAAAACAAAACCAAAAGAATGAAAAAATGGAAGAGAATGTGAAATATCTCATTGGAAAAACAATTGACCTGGAAAATTGATCCAGGAGAGACAATTTAAAAATTATGGGACTACCTGAAAGCCATGATCAAAAAAAGAGCCTAGACATCATGTTTCATGAAATGATCAAGGAAAACTGCCACAGTATTCTAGAACCAGAGGTCAAAATAAATATTGAAAGAATCCACCAATCATCTCCTGAAAGAGACCCCAAAAGAGAAACTCCTAGGAATATTGTATCCAAATTCCAGAGTTTTCAGGTCAAGGGGAAAATATCGCAATCATCTAGAAAGAAACAATTTGAGTATTGTGGAAATATAATCAGAATAACACAAGATCTAGCAGCTTCTACATTAAAGGATCAAAGGGCTTGGAATAGGATATTCCAGAAGTCAAAGGAACTAGGATTAAAACCAAGAATCACCTACCCAGAAAAACTGAGCATAATATTTCAGGGGGGAAAATGGTCATTCAATTAAAGAGAGGACTTTCAAGCATTCTTGATGAAAAGACCAGAGCTGAAAAGAAAATTTGACTTTCAAACACAAGAATCAAGAGAAGCATGAAAAGGTAAATAGGAAAGAGAAATCACAAGGGACTTACTAAGGTTTAACTGTTTACATTCCTACATGGAAGGATAGTATTTGTAACTCTTGAAACTTTTCTCATTATCTGGGTAGTTGGAGGGATTACACACACACACACACACACACACACACACACACACACGCACGCACACATGCACACATAGAGAGAGATTGAAATACAGAGAAAGACAGAGAGACAGAGAGCACAGAGTGAGTTGAATAGGAAGTGATCATATCTAAAAACATAAAATCGAGGATGAGAGAGGAATATATTGGGAGGTGAAAGAGAGAAATGGAATGGGGCAAATTATCTCTCATAGAAGAGGGAAGAAAAAGTTTTCTAATGGAGGAGAAAAGGAGTGAGTTGAGTAGGAAAAAGTGAAGTTTATTCTCATCACACTTGGCTCAAGGAAGGAATAATATGCACACTCAATTTGGTATGAAAATCTATCTTACACTACAGGAAAGTAGGGCAGAAGGGGATAAGCAGGGTGGGGAGGATGATGGAAGGGAGCACAAATGGGAGGAGAGAGCAATTAGAAGGAAACACTCTTGGGGAGGGACAAGGTCAAAAGAGAGAACAGAAGAAATGGGGGGCAGGATGTGTGTTCATCCTTTATTGACAAAGAAGACCATGCCATCAGAGAAATGATGTCATGACTTGCACTTGACTTTGTTTTCAGTGAGGGAGGGCTGTGCAGGTCACCAGCCTCACTTCCCCTCCAGAGCCATCTGAGTCCAGTGACCAGATATTCATCAGGATGACTGAAGATGACCCAGGATGAGGCAATTAGGGTTAAGTGACTTGCCCAAGGTCATATAGCTAGTGAATATCAAGAGTCTGAGGTGAGATTTGAACTCAGGTCCTCCTGACTCCTGCACTGGTGCTCTATCCACTGTACCACCTAGTTGCCCCAGGGGGCAGGATAGGATAGAGGGAAAAATAGTCTTACACAACATGACTATTATGGAAGTCATTTGCAAAACTATACATACAAAGTCTATATTGAATGTTTGCCTTCTCAGTGGGGATGGGTGAAGAGGGAGGAAGGAAGAGAAGTTGGAACTCAAAGTTTTAGGAACAAATGTTGAGAATTGGTTTTGCATATAACTGGGAAACAAGAAATACAGGTAATGGGGTATAGAAATTTATCTTGCCCTACAGGACAGGAGAGAAGTTGGGGATAAGGGAAGGCAGGGGTGTTAGAAGGGAGGGCACATTAGTGGAAGGGGCAATCAGAATGCACAGCATTTTCAGGGAGGAGGAGAGAGATGGGGAGAAAATTTGGAACTCAAAATTTGGTGGAAATGAATGTTGCAAACTTAATAAAGTTTTTTTTTAAAAAAAGGAAAAGCATGGAGGAGGAGGTTTTATAGATATCTATTCATACCTCCTTATAAACCATGTGTAGGCAGTTTCTTGTAGATACGCATAAATTGCATGAGCAAGAACACAGCAAACACACCCCTTTACACCAGCAAGATGCCTCGTTACTGAATCAATAACCACAGCTTCTGATATTGAGCAAAGTGAACACAACACTCAAGAAATAAGGAAAAAGTCACAATTTCAAGTAAAGACTGGTCCACAAGTCTTGTTACTGCAGAGTTCTCTTGAAGCCATTTAGGCTCACTGCTTCCACAATTAAAGAATATGACAAATGAACAGACACAAAAACCAGGATAGGACCAGACCCCAATTGACTCTTATGTTACCTGCCAAAATACAGATGAATAGGTGCCATCTCTCTGTTCCTATCAAAAAGCACATTAACTTTGCCAATAAGTATATACCTCTATAAGTACAGCTGTTGTTGGGTGGTATGCCTCTTCAGGTGGTGAAAAAGCACCTTCCAACTTGAGACTAAATCAGTGTTAATTGAGTCAAGTCAGCATCTGAGGTAGCACTGGCACCATCATTCTTCCAGTTACCCACACTTGAACCCTTGAAGTAATCTTTGAATTCTCCCTCTCCTTTACAAGTTCTGGCAATTCTTCTGCCTTCTTTTTAATTTTCTCTTTTTCTCTCTATTCACACTGCTACTTCACTAGTCCAGGATAATAACCCTTAGCAAGTTTTTCTGCCTCCAATGTAGCCTGATAATATTGCTGCCAAGTTAATCGTCATAAAGGACATATTTTGTAACATTAATTCTCTGCTCATCAGCTTGTCCTTCACTCTCAAAGAGGACCATGATATCAGGAAGGTGATGTCATGACTTGCAAGTGAAAGATTAGATTTAAGTAGGGCAGGGCTGTGCAAAGTCAGCCTCTCTACTCAGGAGCCATCTGAGCCCAGTGGCAAGATATAGATCAGGATGACTGGAGATGGCCCTGAATGCAGTGGGAGACCTTGGCCTAAGGTCTTTGATTGAAAGCTAAGGTCTTTCCCAGATCTCAGTTTGAAGTAATGCCCATTCAGTGATTAAGGTTAGGTTAAAAATGAGATAAAGAACGACCACTTTTGCCTGATCAAAAAAAAAACAATCTGGAAAGGGAAGACTCTCAGGGTTTCTGGCCAAGACAGAAACAATTGCTATTTACACACACTCTGAGCCATCAAAACCCAAACAACGACCACAGACCTTTGATGACTCTACATTATTTACTAAGTGAAGCCAATACTTGTCTGCCTAAATTCATGGATTTATAGAATCACAGCACCTCATAAATAAAATGAACTTAGAGATCATTTTGTTCGAACCAAATCCTCTCTATATTATTCCCAACAAATAGTCATTCAGTCATCACATGAAGACCTCAAGGAAGGAGGAACTCATAGTATTCAAAGGAAAGTCATTTCATTTTGATCAGCTCTAATTGTTAGGCAGTTTTTCCTTATGTATGAGGTCATGCTTTGGAACATGTGCAGAGATGTCCTCCTACTTCTGGCCATATATGACTCAGTACTTAGGAGCACTAGGAATGAGCCCCTAACTAATTTTCGCCATATGTGAAGGTCTTATATTTTTTTTTGCAAGGAAGTCTATTTCCATTTAGAGGCTGGTTCCCCCAGAACTGAACTTGGTCCAAACTTGTGTGCATCCAGAACGGAGACGTGCCTATTAGGAAGGAGAGGGTGAGTGGCTTAGTGTCTTTGGTCCCAGTAGTGACTATATCGTTACAGATGTATCTACTCTCTTTCTTTCATATTTCTTATATGTAATGGCTTCATGTATCTAGCCTTTATTGAATCATCTGCCATCTCAGCTCTCTTATATCTTAGAAATTTTCTAGTCTTCTCTTTCCAGGGTCTGGTGTCCGTCATTTGAGGTTCTTTAGCCACCAGAAATTGTACTTTGTACAATCAGTTGTCTCTCCAGTGGTTCCTCCTCTACCTCATATCAGGATAAATTCCTAAAGCAGCTGTCCACATTATCTGTATTTTCTTTTCTCTGTATATGTCCAATACCAATTAGTATGAATATTTGAGGTTTTTCTTCTATTTGGAAACATCTGGATAACTGACTAGAATTTTTCCCATTTTAAAATTTAGATTTCTATTAGAGACATTGTTTTAGGAAGATAAATGTAATAGCTTGAAAAACTTAAGGAAGAGACACATCTTTAATTCCCATTTCAACAATCCACCCTAGAGCATTCCACTCATTCTCAATTATTTAGTTGTTTACTAAAATTAAGTTGTTTATTTAAAATGAAATAGAATAACTCTTGGGCTTATAGCTGCATCTGTTATGACTTAAACTTGAGTTAGTTTCTTCCAGGTGAAGTAAAGTTGCAAAATAGGCATTTTGGGAAGTGCCTGACCTCTCTGGAGGCACTTTGTATTCAATATACGTGAATTTGTGCCTCCTACTGTGAATTGTTATTTTGTTTTCATAGTCCTTGAACTTTCCATCCTGCATATACATTTTGCACTTTTTTCTTTTTCTTTTGGACCCTGAAATCTGCTTCATCTGGAGGGACCAGTCCCGCAGTTGTAGATGATAGAAGAAAATCCTGGCTTCCTCATTGTCTTGGTGACAACAATCACATCTGTTCAGAATGGGAAATTGGCAAAGGGGCATTTTGTGAGGTGGCACAGGAGAAGAGATGGGAAACTTGCGGGGAAAGCAGCATCCAGGAGGAAAACAGGAAATTCAGAAATGAAGACAGGAAAATTTACTTGAATGACAAAGTGGAACTGAATGCACAGATTAAAGTTATGTCTACATTGTCTCAATTCAACTAAACTTTTAACATGCACTATGTGTAGAGCACTAGGGTAGGTTTTATTGAAGATATAAAATTTAATTAAGACCAAAAAATGAAGAAAATTTTAATTCATCTCATACTAGGTGGATTATTTTCTAAAACACTGGGGCACTTTTTACCTTTCTAATTTAATAGGTTCAGTAATTGTGTAAGAAATACCATAGTATCAGACCTTTTTATTTAGTAATATATTTCAGTTTTCCTGAAAAAATAATCTAAGAAATCCAGTGCTAGGAAGAACAAGTCAAATAGGAATGAAAAGACCTGAAAATATCGTTTAGGAAAATTTGGAGAAATGAATATATAAATCATTCAACAAATATTATTAAACCCTGACTGTGTGCAAGATACTTTGACTAGAATGGATGAGTGCTTCCCATTACTTAGTAGTGGTTGTCTCTTAAGAGGAACAGTCATTAGCTGCAAGGAGCTGTCCAGGTATATCTCAGTGTTTTCCATTGTTCAGATATAAATAGCCCTAAACCCACAAGTTTTGATGAACTCTTGGTGGAACTCTTTATGTTTTCCTAGTTTGGGAACCATCCCCTGACCCTGAAACCATGTTTTTTTTCTGTTCTCTTCTCTTCTCTTGTCTTCTCTTGTCTTTTCTTTTTTTCCCTTTCCTTTCCTTCTCTTCCCCTCTTCTTTCCTCTCCTCTTCTTTCCTTTATTTTATTCTGAGTTTATGATGTGAAAGCATTTCCACAACACAGTAGGAGGGAAAAAAGATAATTGAATGTGAAACTGCAAATTACTCTATGTACCACTTGCTATTCCTTTCAGATTTCCTCCTGATTGATCTTGGTACCATGCAGTAGGAGTGCTGGATTGGAAGTTGGAGGTCTTAAGCTTGAATCCTGACTTTTCCTCTTTCTACTTGCCTGATCTTGGGCAAGGTTTTTGACCTCTCTGGGCTTCAGTTCCCTTGTTTGTAAAGTAAGGAATTTGAACTAGGTAGCCTCTAAATTTTCTTTCTGCTCTAAATCTATGATTCTCAGGTCTATGGCTAAGGACATCCTATATCCAGAAACCAATCTAATGCTTTTTCAGCCTCATTCCTGACCTTTCTATATGTCCAGGCTTCTTGGATCCAGATCCTTGGGTCCAAATCCTACAACTGACACTTAATACTTTTGTGACCTTGGGCAATTTACATAATTAACCATTCCTGTGCCCTAGTTTCCTCATCTTTAAAATTACAGAGTTGGATTAGATGGACTCTAAGGTCCAATCTTCCATCCTTCATTCTGTTATTTTAAGGTGAGTATGAGGCTTCAGGACCAGGAACAGCTCCCATTGACATTCTAACCCTGGGCTAGAGGTAATGTGTGGGAATGGCTTTCTTTTGCCACCTTCTCCAAGTTTCTGGAAGTGGGAAAAGGGAAAGATTATGAGAAGAGATTTGATGGGAATGAGAAATCAGTACTGCAATTAGGATGTATAACTTGAGTCTGAACCTTGGCCACTTAGTGAAAGAAATCATAATTAATAACTAATATCTTGGGGAGATTCAGAGCTCCCCCCTTCTTTCAAAGTCCTGATTTTAATGTCTCTTGAAGGGCATTACTGATAATGAAATTGCATTAACTCTCCAGATCTTGTTCAGACCCCATCCAACCTTACAAGGAATTTAATATAAGGTGGAGAAGCCCTTTGTGCTCTTCTTAAGCTTTTTTTGGGGGGAGAGGGGAAACAGATCCTTTTATCCAGATAGTCCAAGGCTTCAGGTGGTCTGGGTAGTGATAATTTCTCTGTCCAAGGGTAACATGATGTCACTAGCAGCCCCTTATTGCTTCAAAGGGTATATACGCTGTGAGCCCACTGCCATGATTGTCTTTGTTCTAAGACAGCCAATAATCATCTTTTTATTAGTAACCTGCTGACCTTATTAACAAAATGTTTAAATTACCCAGAAACTATGTCTCTCAAACCTTTCTAGTCATCACGTTAACAACATCTCTTTCGCATATATCGTTATTGCTAAAGAACTATTGTTGCCTGCATCTTTCTGCCTCACCCCCACCCCCAATATCCTCACCATATTTTCACCTAAAAACATTTTAGGAGAACCAAATAAGGATGCTTGATGGGATGCACCAGGAGTATGCTGGTCAGTGTTTAACAATGGGCTCTCTAGACAGTCAACAAAATGATTCATTGAGCTTTGATTTGTCATTTTCATTGGTTTCTGAGGTATAAATATTCACCCTGAAAGTCTGACAACCTGGAGACCCTTCAAAAGTTGACTCCCACACACCCCTGGATACGAAGTAGTATTTCTAAGTTCTGTTGGTATGAAAACAAAGCTACAGGAAATAAGAAGTAGGGCAGTAGAAACATGAAGAACTCCAACATTAAAATAAAAGAATGAGGATCTGGAAACAGTTGCAACATATATGAATCATGACTCTACACGATCATATATTTGAGCTGGAAGGAATCTTAGGGGTCATCCAAAACAATCCCCTCATTTTAAAGATGAGGAAATGAAGCCCACAGTAATTCAACTAGTGTCAGAGTCAAGATTGGAAGAAAGGTTCTCTGACTGTCAATCCAACGTGCACTCTCTGATCTCAGTAAGAACACTTAGATGAGAAGATGAGAAATTTCAAAGTCATGAACAGTTCATTCTCAACTTTCACAAGGGTAACATTTCTAGAAAATAGTGCAATAATTAGCAACATGAATGTTGATGCATTGAACCTATGGGAAAGAGGAGGGTAAATTTCTGAGACCATCAAATCTTTCGCTAGAGATTACTGAAAATACTCTTTTTCTGCGTACAATTCTTTAAGATAAAACATTAATTTCAATAATATATACCTTTCCTTATACAGTAACCATGAAATAACCCACTAAATGAAGGAGAGAGGAGAGGCAATACCAGACTGGACAGGAAGGGGCAGGGGGAGAAATGTGAAAACATCACAAATCCAATATCACAATATCCAATTCCACAATCCAATCCAAGTCGTCATTACCATCCAGATGTCTTTGGTTCTCTTCGAGGAAAAACAATAGCAGAAGAACCTCAAGGTGAAAAGGTCAAAGGGGCAACACCCACCATCACTGATATCCCTTTCAGCTCTGTGGTTGAATTATTTCTGGATGAAAAACACAGGCGTTGGGGTGAATCCCAGGCCCTTGTCAGAGGTTGCCAAGTAGCTAGAGTGCAAGCAAGAGGGTGGGGGTGACCTCCACCTCATTTACCCACAAACTTAGCAACTTTTTCTTTTTTTCAGTTTTCTCACTGAGCATTTTCTGGAGCTGATTCACTAACACTTAGAATTCTTTTCTCCTTTTTGTGGATATAAACTTGCACATAGAGCCTCTCATTTTTTTCCTTTGTTGCACACATTCATGAAAGTGCATGGTTGTCAATGTGAAAGTGAAAATGGGGTTACTAATAAAATCATGCAAATACTTGAAGTTGTGAAAGCTAAATGAGCAAATGTTGAATGTTTGAAATCAGGCAAGATTCTATCTGCAGGCAACTTGAATGAATGACACTTTGAGAATGTTTATGAAAAGACCCAAGTCTAGTTTTGTTTCGGTTGCAGATTGAATTTCAGTCACCTAGAGCCAAATTTGAAAGAATGGAAAAATTGATAGACAATAGCAATGTACAGAGAAAGTATTTTTGTTCTGGATTGAGGTGAACAGAAGATCGGCATTTTTATTGCTGGCAAAAATGAATAAAAAAGGGATATATATATATATATATATATATGTGTGTGTGTGTGTGTGTGTGTGTGTGTGTGTGTGTGTGTGTGTGTGTGTGTGTGTATAGGCCAAGTGTTTCATTTGAGCACTTCTTACCCCAACTTTATTTGCATGCCAATCAAAGAGGTTCTTAGGAGCAAAGTGAATTTTGTTGCCTCATCCTCCACATAGCTTCTGCAGAGGATTTTTTTTTACGGTGACTTGGAAATGGGTCTTCTGCGACATAGGTTTATAATCAAGAATATAGTGGGTGTTACTTGGACTTTCCTAATTATTAAGTCTGAGAGACATCTAGGACTGAACTTCAAATCAGCTTCAGGCAAGGGCAAACAATCTTATTCTATGTGTAGGGGCTTACAAAGAACACAGTCTGCTCTAGTCATGGAGAAGTATTTTAGTCATTGTATTTTTGTAGATAGAAACAGAATTCTGAAAGTGGTCCTGATAAGCTGAAACCTAGAAGATGGTAAGCAGAGAGTAGCTTAGTGACCAGGAAAGAAATGGAAACATCCATACCCAGTAGACTATGAAATGCTCAGCCGTGGATAGTTCAATGGAGTTATAGGAGAACGTTAGTAATCCTATCTCATCAGAGGTATGAGTTTCCCCAGTTGCACATTCATCCTGGCCACATATATCCTTGATGTGCATGTTCTTCCATTTGTCTGACCACATGGGTTCCTGACATATGATCCTTCATTCAGTTGCCCTGACTATTCATGTGTCTAGCCTCCATGTGCCTTCTTGGGTCTTTTATATTCTTTATGTGTCCTTCCCCACTGGGCATGTGGAAACTTACAGAATATTACAGTCTATGAATATATGGAAGATCATTCCTTATCACTTTGTTTGAAATATTGTTTGATTAAATATATTTTGTTTTGAACTAATGTGTCCTTTGGTTTACCAGCAAAAGCAAACATATCAGGACTTTTGAATTATGTATGGTTTTGGTTAAGATTGAGAAAAAGTGACAAGAATACACAAAAGAAATGCAATAAAAGAAAGATCGTAACATCATTGATAACCACAATGATGTGATGGTAATCACTATAATCGGTAGATCTAGAGTCAGACATCTTTATTTTTACAAATTAATTAATTAATTTTTAATTTTCAACATTCACTTTTATAAGATTTTAAGTTCTAAAATTTTCATCCCTCTGTCCCTGCCCCCCCCCCTCCCCAAGACAGCAAAACTTCAGGCATCTTACTCATCTCCTGAGGAAACTATATACCAACATGAAACAGTTAGAACTGTACATGAAACTACTGATTGATTTAAATTTGGAAAAGGAGTATGACAAGGTTGTATATTATCACCTTATTTATTTAATGTATATGCAAAATGCCAGGCTGGATGAATCAAAAGCTGGAACTAAGGTTGCTGGGAGAAATATCAACAAACTTAGATATGCAGATCATACCACTTGGATGGCAGAAAGGGAAGAGGAATTAAGAAACCTCTTGATGAGAGTAAAGGAGAAGAATGTAAAATCTGGCTTGAAGCTTAATATAAAAAACTAAACTAAACTAAAATCTTGGCAATTGGTCCAATCACTTCCTGGCAAATAGAGAAAGGAGAAATAGAAACAGAATCAGATTTTATATTCTTGGGCATAAAGATCACGGCAGATGGTGACTACAGTCATGAAATTAAGAGACATTTGGTTCTTGAAAGAAAAGTTTTGGCAAATCTGGACAGCATACTAAAAAGCAGAAATATCATTTTGCTGGAAAAGGTCCATCTAGTCAAAGCTATGGTTTTTCCAGTAGCAATTTATGCTTGTGAGAATTGGACTATAAGGAAAGCTGATCATCATAGGACTGAATTGTGGTGCTGGAGAAGACTTTTGAGAGACCCTTATACTGTAAGGAGATCAAATCAGTTAATACTTGGTGAAATTCATTCAGAGCAGTCACTGGAAAGTCAAATACTGAAGCTGAGACTTAAATACTTTGGCCACATAGTGAGGAAATGGGACTTTTTGGAAAAGTCCCTGATGTTGGGAAAGATTGAAGGCAGAAGAAAAAGGGGATGACAGGATAAGATGGATAGATAGTATCATGGAAACAATGAACATGAACTTGGGACAGACTTTGAGAGATAATGGAGGATAGAAGGGCCTGGGGGGCTATGGTCCATGGGGGTCACAGTCAGACATGACTAAATGACTGAACAACAAGAACCACAAAATGGTTTTGATTAGGTGTTGACCTAAAGAGTCTCTTGATGCTAGGGTAACTTTTCTGAGGAGTGTGAGGCACAGGAGCTACATTAATAGCCAAACAGGTAATTGAGATACCAACAACTATTGACTTATATGTCTACTTGCTCATTTTTATGAGAATAATTTATATACCTATGAAAGGTATGCTTGATGATCTTGATAAAAATGTAACATGGAATGAGACATGCTTTTTCACATAATCTCCTATAGCAGATCACATCTTCACAGTCATACAATTGACTAAAAGGTTCAGAGAATGCAAGATTGACCTGTATTAATTAATTGTTTGTAAAAAACAATTTGACTGGGTAGAGCAAAGCATAGTCACAAAATCTCTCCTCCAATAAGGAATATCTCCTGCATATGCCAAGAGTATATATACAATTTCTTGATAAATACAGTCACAGCTGGAGCTCTATTCAATGAACTTCAGATTGAGAATTACAAATAAGGCACAAAACAAGGAGATATGTTAACCATCTGTCTTCACTTATTAGAAAGTGGACTTCTTGAGAGTAGGGATTATTTTACTTTTTGTGTATATCCTCAGCTCTTAGTATAGTGTTTTGCATATAGCAAGTTCTTAATATGCACTTTTTCCTCTATTAATTCACTCATTCATTCTTTCACTATTCCCGTGGAGGCTATCCTGAGCAAGGTTCAAATTAAATAAGAATTCCAACTAGTGAGATCCTTTAGTTTCTCATGCTTGCAGTTGATGTTATTATTGCATCAAGCCCCTAAAGATTTCAGGGACTCTTTGTTAAGGTCTGTGATTATTTGAAAGGGATTAGTCTAATGATCCATTTAAAAAAACACATCTGTATGAATATGTCTACTGGTCACATAATGGCATACAATTGGTAGTTCAGTCTATTGAATTATCACACCAATATATGTAGAATGTATCCAGGATAGGCACTACATATGAACATTATTGAATAAGAAGGAGAAAGTGGAGTAAATTGTATTTTAGAAATTGTGAAGTATATATACACATTTGTGTTTATATATGTATATACACCTATATAAGTATATATAGACATATATATGTATGTATATATGCATATATCCATATACACACATGGTTTTATGCTAGAGAACAATCTGTTATAGCTAAAAGCATTGTGTTATATTGTATTATATGCATATATATACATATATATATTTCCTATATAGATTTAGATCTTGGGATTTGTGCTAGGGAACACACATATGGACAATATAACACAAATGTTTTGCCAAGGGTTTTTTACAGTTGCAGATCTGTAGAGATCTGCAGAAACTAGAGAAACACTCTAGTTTCTGAACAATCACTGTTGCATGTGACCCAAAATGTGACAGAGAGGTACATGGCAGATGTAAATTTCCTGCAACGTATTTCCAATGATGAACTGCGAGTGAGAAGTAAAGTAAAGCTTATATAAAGAGGCTGATCATGTAGTGGGAATAAAAGGTAGTAGATGAACAGTACTAGTACTTTACTCTCCAAGAAAGATGAAAAGGCCCAGAAGGGCTCTAGCACATTGGGAAGATCCTCTCTGGAGAATCTATGGAGAACTTAGACAAGAATTGCATAGTCCATAAAGTCTGGGATGGGTTATGATCTGTGCCAATGGAGAAAATATCCACCTTGATGAGATCATGGGTCCATTGGACTATTAAAATATAGCTACATTCCAATCATATCAATTTATTGTGCTGGAGATAGCTGAAAAATCCCGGAGACTTGGTTCACTATCATGACTTCCAAATGAGAAGCATATATGAACTCTGTCAGTCAATATTAGGGCTAGCCTTAGAAAAAAAATCTAGTGTAGCTATACTTCATGGCCTATTGAATATGTCCATTCCCCATGGACCTTGTGTGTGTTTTGGGCCTCAGATATTGTTGGGGAAAATGTTTTTGTAACTACTGTTCTTTCTGCACCATATTAGCAAATAATTTTTGCTAAAATATTGTTTGGCTGATCGTCAGTGGAAGCACATCGCTGAGGGTTCATGTTAAAAACCCAGACCCTTAGGGTTAGCCAAAGAATCGTAAAAGTAAAAGTGTACAAACTGGTCCACATATGTGAGGGGTAATGGGGGATAAATCCCAGAGAAGGTGCTACAACTAGAAAGAGAAGCATGTGAGGTGGCAGAATATCCATGAACTGAGAAAAGAATGTTGATATAGTGGCAAATGAAATGGCTTTGAAATTAAGGGACCTAGATGCAAATGCTAATTCTGCCTTTTTACTACCTGTCTTGACCTTCAGCAAATTGCTTCATCTCTCTGAGTCTTACTTCAGTCATCTGCAAAATAGAATTAGCTTAGAAGACCTCTTCAATCCCCTTTAAAACCATCCTGATGTATTAAATGCAGAGGCAAAAGATGCTAACAGATCAATTATAATAATTCATCACCACTTACCACTAGATGGCAGTGTTTCAAAACACTCAATGGTTTCTAAACTCCCATTTGGAGGAATTCCAACTTAACCAGTTGAATTCAGAAGATCACCTTTTAGTGCTCATGCTTAGGTTTCTCCTCTGATACCATTTCTTACCTCCTTCTAATCAATCAACAAATATGACTACCATGCACAAATTTCTGTGACAGGTGTTCAGGAGCCTCCTATAACTGATAGTCTGACTAAGGAGATAAGCCACGGACTCTTAATAACATAATCAACAATTCTAGACACAACATAAAGAGTTTTGACTGACCCTTTAACGTTACTGAGACCAACACCTGATTCACAAATTTTAGCGTCAGAGAGCTGTCTGAAGATACTGAGAGCATGTCTTGATTTGCCCAGGTCACATAACCAGGACGTGTCAGAGGTAAGTCTTGAACCTGTCTCTTCCCAATTGGGGAGCCTCTATCTGCATGCAGTGCTACCTCCTGGGCAGAATATGGTCACTGTTAATGAACAATATATGCAATGATTGGTGACTCTTGTTAATAGCCAATGGCAACTCCTTTTCCTCAGAACATACTCCTACCTCTTCCTTCTTCTCCCTTCCCAAGTCATTATAACCCGCTGGGTGACTGGAATACCTTGAATTTATCACCTCTTCTCTCCCCTCCTCTTCCAACTCTAAACATTTTTTCTCAACTTCCTTCTGGGAGTAGTGACACTATAAGAATAGTGTATGGGAATGGAGGAAGGGGGAAGAGGGAAAAGGTTAGAAGACAGAGGCAGCACCTGATTCATCTTCTAGTTAGACTAGAAATTTGGTACTGGGGTCACATAGAAAAACCTGGGGTTTATTTGTTTGTTTGTTTGTTGTTTAGAAACCATGGTGGGAAAGGCAGGGCTAGTTTTGACTAATGGTCTCAGAACATGAAACTAGGATTCGGGTCACCTGCGCTACTAATAATTAGTGCTTTCATCTGTACTGTGGTCCAAGGGGTCATGAAGAGTTGGACAAGACTGAATGAATGAACAATACCTACAGCCATGGATATGTAGAGAACATTGAGAAAATTCCAAATTTCCTACTCCTACTCCCCCAGATTACTTTATGGTTGTGGGAGGAGTCGCCTGGAAAGCATGATCTGTGCTCCATTGCAGAGACTAATGAGTGAGAGCTCTTCCTTTCCTCTCCTCCATCTTTTTGCTTTTGGAGGGACAGGTGAGCAGGAATGAATGGGTTAGGATCACTATATTATCTTTCCCTGAAAACCTATACCTCTTCTAGACTTCCCTCCTACTGTTGAGGGAAACACCATGTTTCCAGTCACCTAAGTTTCATATCCTTGGGATTGTCTCTAACTCCTCATTCTTTCTCACCCAACATATTTCATTTTTTTTTCCAAATCTTATTTTTCTACCTTGCTCAACAACAACCAGTCCCCTTCCCTCTACTTATACAACCACCAGTAAATCCCAGACTTTCGTAACATCTTTGGACTATGGAAATAACCTATTGATTGATCTCCCTGGCTCAAGTCCCTCCCATTCCAATCCATCATTCATTCATTCAGCTGCCAAAGTGTCAGTCTGATCATGTCATCTCCCTACTGAGTGAACTTTAGTAGCTCCTCATCAACTCTAGGATCAAATATTATCTCATCGTTATTTCATCTTTCTTTAATTTCTATTCTTACATAAGGTATATAACATATATATAAGTATTAATATATTAGTTCATGTATATGACATAAATAAATATATACATAGATTTAGTGTGTGCTATTTTCTTTTTCTGATAGGAGTGCATGATCAAAAAAGTTTTAAGCCATTATATAGCATTGTTGTCTCCAAAGGTGTTATTATTTGAACGCAAGTCAAAAGCCACAAAACTGAATGAAAAAACAAATGTAGGATCACCATTCATCCCATCTAAGGGACTGCATTGTACTTCTCCAACGAAGATGACATGACTGTGCCATGTGCAGTGGGATGTACACTTTGATTCATCTCTGTACTGAGCCGACCTTCCTCTTTTGCCAACTCCATGGGTTAAGAAGTTGCAATTTGAATCTCTGGAAGCTCGTTGGTCTGTACCAGGGCTCCAGGGCCCTAGGATCTATTGGCAAGTACTTTCGGCTTCCCCCTTGCCATTTATTCCACCCCCATTAAATCCAGAACAAGCAGAGATTCTCAGAATGGAAATAGATACTCGAGTGCAACAAAAGCTATTTTCCTTTGCCCATTAAAGAAAGAAACAGAGAGAATCAATTTTGAAATCAAAGAGGAAGGTTGGCTGGACCTGCATGTGGTATGGAGTGAATGGTTCTGCCCAGGGTCAGAGCCATGGGGGTGGGAGGCTTGCCCTGACCCCTAAGGGGGATTCAGTGCATCTTATCCTGGGACAGGACACCACTCCTAGAGAGTGGTCAGAGAACAATTCTCCTTGTTCCTCCAAGTAGATTTTGCCCTTTGCCTATTGCATGGACCCTAATTGCTTGCTGATCAATGGGCAGCTGCCAGCCAACCAGAAAGGACCTGGGCAAAGCTGGCCTGAGAAAGCAGAATTTTGCTATGAACATGAAAGTGAGCTTTCCTTTGGGAATCTGGACCAGCCTGCTCTCAGGTACCACTGAAGAGTACACAGCATGCCAAGCAAACATCTGCTGGAGGGCTCTCTTATTTCTTTGGTCATCCCTCTGTCCATTCACTCCCAGTTGATTTCTCCAAAAAGCAATGGAAATGAGAGGGCAGACAGATTGTCCCCAAATTACTGATCTGTAAACCTTGGTTTTGTGTGCACCATGCCCAGAAGGGAAAGAACAAGAGTGCAATCTTTGTGGTCTGGGCGAGATCTGTACCTTTTTTGACTTTCATTCTTAAATACAAAATCCTCGTATCCATGCACCTTAATCAGCACCATCATAGGAGATGGGAGTGAAGAGTGGAGGGGAAATAGAAAGAACATGTGTAAGTTGAAGGCACCATCCCAGAATACTTGGAGGTATTTACAAAGGGATAGAAAAGGAAATTAGGACCTCATCATGCTCTCATCCTGGTGACACCTTCGCCCTTAAGTCCTCTATCTTGATTGGTGAGTACCTGGCATAGACATCCATTTATGATGTGCCAGGTCATGCTTAGTTCACTCCTAGCTCCACTTTTCATTCTCTGGATATCTTCATTTCCTCGTTTACCCTAAATTACTTTTTACACATTTTCTTCCCCTATTAGAATATAAATTCTTTGAGGGAGGGACTGTCTTTTTTGGCTTTTATTTTTACCCCCAGTGCTTAGCCAGGTATCTGTCTATCTGTCTGTCTGTCTATCTGTCTGTCTATCTCTGTCTCTATCTATCTCAGAAGTTATAGGAGGACATCTGATACCATTCTTTTATTTCCCCACCAACACCAGCTGGATCTAGCAGTCCCAAGCTGCTCCTCAGCTTAGACTGTATATGGAGAGGAGGGCTGGGGGGGGGGGGGCGGGTGGGGAGGGAATGAACTTTTCTCACAAGCGTCTTAGCAGTAGCTTTTTGTTAAAATGACCAGATTCAGTATCTCTCTTCTTCCATGCTGAGTATGATCAGTACAGACCCAAAGCGACTGATTGTGACACCCTGGGTAATTGGGTCTTCCATCTGAACCAGTCAATTCAACAAACATTTGCTAAGAACATACTATTTTTAAGGCACTGGGAATAGGAAGACCAAAATGAAATAGTCTTTATCCTCAAGGAACTTATACTTTACTGAAGAGATATAGTGTTTACACAAATAAATGCAGGGCACAGAAATTGAGGAGCTAGTTTTAATAGCTGGGGTGATCAGAGAAGGCTTTCCAAAGGACACACAGTGAGCTAAGTCTTAATGATTCTGGGGGATGCTAACAAGGAGAGAGTACATTCAGGCGTAGGAAATTGCTTGAAAATACATGGAGAGAGGATTAGGAGTATGTCTTCAAGGTAGTAGTTCTGTTTGGCTGGAATGTAGAGGTCGTGAAGGGAAGAAGATTTTAATAAGTTTAGGTGTAGGTGGGAGTCAGACTATGAAGGGCCTCCTATTCTAAGCCAGGAATTTTGCATTTTCTCCTAGAAGTAATGTCTTTTGAGTAGAGGAGTGACAAAGCCATATCTGTACATTAGGAACATCATGTCAGCAGCTGTGATGGGTGTAGATTGGAAGGAGGCTCTTATAATGTTCCAGGCAAACAGTGATGAGGGCTTAACCTATGGTGGTATATATGACAGAACTGGTCAAATGCGAAAGAAGCAGAAGCAGAATCAACAAGACAGAAACTGATTGGCTATATAGGACAGTGTGCACAAAACTTCTTCCAAAAAATATTCAGCATTGTCTTAGTACAAGAAAAGAACGTAAATGGTGATAGTTATCCAGGTTGAGGATTGGCTGCCCTAAGTGGAGGTAGGACAAGGGGATGGGGAGCTAAAGGTGTATGATAAGTGAATGGCTTTATTCTGGGGTGAAGGAATTAAGGGAAAAAAGTGAGGTCACTGACTAGTGTTGAAGGAAAACAGAGCTACAGAGACCAGAAGGTGGTGGTGACAAAAGATAGGTTTAGGAGGAGTGGATCAAGGATAGAGATGCAGGAAATTGAGATCAAAGAAGGTCATTTCAAAATTCAAAATCTTGGAGGCCACAGTTATGAATGATGATGAGAACTAAGTGATGACTATCTCTGTGGTGATTGAAGTAAAATAAATCTATAGGCCATGGGAGCTAAGGAGGTTGATGAATTGAAAGTCTAGTTTGTTTGAGAGAACATCAGTGTATATACCGAAGTCTTCAAGTATGACGGCAAGGTTTGGGTTGAAGAGAAAGTCTATGAGTCATCTGCTGCACTCCTCTGGAAAGGAGACAGACAAACCTGCAAACTGTCAGATCATAGCAACATGTATCTGGAACAGGTGGAATGGACAGATGAGTGAATTTCAAAGGAGAAGAGATTGCTGAGTGATGGTGGTAGAAGGAAAGTTTGAAAGTGGTGCTAGGGAGCAAAGGGTGGGTAAGTTCATCCTGGCCCTGTGTAGGGGTTGGGCATGAGAAGGAGCTAAACTGGAGATAGCCAATGATGCGCTGTCTTCAGGAAACAGGTTTTTGCGAGTAAAGGAAAATGGAAAAGTATGAAAAGAAGAGACTGTAAGAGCAAGTAAAGTGAGATTTTTGTTGTTTTCTTTCTGGAGTTCACTTTCCCAGGCTCATTGAAAACATCTGAAGAATTGATCTCGTTTGGCCCTGATGGTTCACAGCTGTGCTGAGTCATGTAGGTTTTGTGCCTACTGACTCCGAGCCAATCAGTGACCGACTCTTTGTTATATATACTGGGAAGTTGGGAATTTGCTTATGAGAAGGATCTTTCGTTTCCTGGATGGGACCCTGAGTAGCCATTTATTAAAGCCCCCTCCCTCCCCTCTGGTGGTGTGTGTAGGGGGTTGTATTCCTTTTTTCAGACTTTTAAGAGCCTTCTGTACCGAACCTTTGGGCTAATTTCTCCGTTTGCATTTTCTCCACATTCAGGGTGTTCACGCTTCCCCTGACCAATCGTTAACCCCTTTGAAGGTCTTTCCTTCGTGTGAAGCAGATCAAAGAACCTGTACTAGCAGACCATCTTTGGTGTGCTAGGGTGCCCACCACTACAGAGACTAAATAACAGAAGCTTTCTAAGGATTGAGTGAGACTTTTTTGAAGTGACAATGGAAAGGGGGAGCCAAGGATCAAAATGACTAGAGAAAAATAGTATTGATCTAGAAGGGAACAGGAATATGAAGAGACAAGTTATTCTTCTTTCCAGGCAACTCAAGTCACTGGGATTAGGGGACTAGGAGGTATGAATTTGTCAACCCTCAGAATGTTGGAGTACCAGATGGTCAGGGTCTCTACCTTCCAAGGTTTGGTAATGATGAAGGCTGGCGCTAGTGTTGGAAGTTCCATCTCTAAACATAGGGAAACAAGTATTAGCAATGGTGGGGAGTTTAGGCTGGTTTTCTGGGTTTCTTAGGGGCTAGACTAAACTCACATGGGCTCAGTAATTACAGCTCAAAGTGGCTGGTTATGAGACATCCGTAAGCCATCCTATCTGTCTAACACACAATTAGCTCTGTGTCAGGTCTGATATCAATAGTCTTTTGGGAATTTAGTCTAGAGCTTGAGATGCCACATCAAGTGGCAAGAGACCTCTGAGGCCTCCGGGCACATTACCTGAGGCCTGGTTGAGGCATATTAGGCCCTAGAGAACAGTTTAGAACTTGTTTTACTATTGGGATTGCAGAAAGTCAGTCTGTGTCTGAATTTGTTTGTCACTTCCTTCCTTAATTGTCTCTATTTTAGGGAGAACAAATACTATGTCAGAATCCTACAGAGATATTCCTGGATGTTTGATGCCCCCTGATGGATAATATGGGAATCAGTCCCAAAGCTTATAATGCAAAAGTTTAAATGTTGGGTGTTTCAGACTAGTAGAACATTTTCCCATAAAATCACATTACAAATGGTGGTTAGGGTCCCATGCTATCTTGCAAAAGGCTTTATAACCTACAGAGAGCTAGACTATTAATAGAATTTTTCTGAGTTTTGTGTTCTGGAGTTCTGCAGCCAGAGGACCCACGTTCAAATCCTGCTTCTGACCTTGAGTAATCACTCAACTATCTTGGGTCTCAGATTCCTTATCTATAAAGTGAAGGTATTGGATTAGATGGCCTCAGAGCTCTCTTTCAACTTTAAAATGACAATCTTATGGCCTAGGGCTCATACAGATTCGGAAGACAGAAAAGGTAGAAGTGGAGGAGGAAGAGGAAATGTATTTTTCTCTTTTCCTAGGACTAGTCCTAGGAAATCTTTGAAATAAGCAAAGCTTGTCTTTAGCATTATCTTATAGTTTTTCCTGCATCCTGCTATTTCTTGCAGGTCCTTTGTGCTATCTTCGGGTCCCTCATCACTCCACTAGGGCCTGCCCTACCCCTCCAAGTACACTATACTCTATCATGACAGATTTCTCCCATCCTCTTAAACATGAGTTCACTCTGACCCCAGTGTCTGAGGACCAGCGTATTATATCCTTTCCCATCCTCATCCAAGGCTCTGTAGTACCCTGAGGAAGCTGGGAGTCTCTTTGCTGCCTTTGGCTAGAGCTCCCACGGATTTTATTCCTCCAGTGTTTGGGGCCAGTGACGAGCATCCCAGTTCCATTTACCACTTCACATCAGATTAGCTTTTACAAAGCAATATTTATTTCAAAGATATAAGGAGAAACACACAACATTTCCCCCAAAATCAGGGGCATAATCTCCTCAATGCCACTCTCTCTCTAGGGAGGGGAGGAAAATTAGGTTCATAGCTTAAGTCCAAGGCCCCACAGGGCTAACTTCTGATGACTTGTGCTTCTTGGGCTTTCCTTGTTGGGATGACTGTAGCCTCCAATCTGGAATCCTGGACTTCAAGACCCCTTTGACTAGAACAAGTATTTTACTCCATTAGATTGTAAGGATTCCACTTTGTACCTAAACTGGAAAGAGCATATGACAAAATAATCTCCCCAAACTAAGAAGAACGTTTTCTCCACACAAGACCAAAACCCCAAACCTGTTCATCAAGGGCACATGACTTGGGGTGGGGGAGTAGATGGCCCCCAGGACCTTCCCCTTTACTGCACAGTATCATTTGCTATTAGGGAATGAATCATTTTCCTTAGAATCAAAAGAGTGACTGTGCTTAGTTGAATAGATTTAAAGACGCAGATGGTTTTGGCTATACAGTCAATAGAAAAATGATCCTCTCGATCCTATGGGAGACCAGAGCCGAAGGTCCATGCATGTACTGGGCTGCCTGTATTCCAAGAGAAGATCCCAAGCATTTCCCTGTTTGAGTGATGCCATTTTAGATGGTTTGTTACACTCCAATCAAGATTCTACTCTGGTAGGACAATTTATCTCAGCTAAATGTTAGGAAGAAATCATCGTGAATATTACGTACTTAGTAGAAGTTTGTTTAATGAATATGTAGTTACCTCCGCCTTCCCCATTCTCAGAAGGTTCCCCAAAGGGACACTCATCAAAGGCCTGGGGTAAACCACCAGGGTTGACATTCCTATTACTGTCATTCACAAGACCCTATCCAGTGGACTTCTCAGTGGCTATCAACTATTTATCAGCCACTTAGATTTTTTTTTTTAATAAAAGGCATTTTCATAGTAACAAAACAATCTCCCTAAATTGAGAGGAACATTGTCTTCTTTCACATATCCATATAAGGTAGAAAGGTTGTAAGGCACATGTGTAGAGAATGCATGGGACCAAGGGTCACCTTCTGGTCCTAGCAATTCTTTTTTCTCTTTGCAGTATCCTCAACAAATTTGTTTCTGGTTTGTCAGGAAACACCCTGTTTCCGCCATACAGCTGGACTGGGGCAGCATGGCTCAAACCATTATGAGGTTGGGGTCAGGCAGGTTGTTCAGCTGCTGTTCTGACTCCTCACTGGACTCTGCTGCTACCAGGCATGAAATGTTGTGTATACTCTGTATAACCCACTGGGAAAGGAAAATCAAAGATTCAAAGGACCAGGCCCAAACTGGCCAATGATTCTGGCTATGCAATGTGTTCTGTGTGTAATTTAGAACTGTATTTACTGAGGCAACCTGCCAAGAGATGGTTTTCAATTATGTTAGATGTAGGGTGCTTATCTGGCTCTGGAGGGTCTGATTCCAGTCAAGCCCAAGTGTTTGATCCCTTTTGGGAGCCACACACATAATCAGGGTTGTCTTGACTTGTTTTTCTTACTTTTGAATTGAATCAGCTTTTTCTATGGTTGGGTGACTTCAGAAATATCCTTTGGATTGCCTTTGGAGTGACTGGGATCCGCTGGGGAAACGTTGAGTGTTCTTTTGTATAGCTATGAAGAGGAGATTTGCTTGGATCTTCAAGGGCATTGCCTGTCCAGAGATCCTCAGAATCATATTGGTGTGCCCTTTGTGGAAGTGGGGGAGACTGTCTAGACTAGGCTTCGATGCCCCTATGCACACAAAATACAAGGAAGATTTTAACATCAATGATACCTGCAATGGGGTGATGACCGATCTAGGGCCAGACACCCTGGAGAGTGAGGTCAAGTGGACCTTAGGAAGCATTGTTAACAATAAGACTAGTGGAGATGATAGAATTCCAGTTGAGCTATTTAAACTATTAAAAGATAAATGTCAGAAAATTTGGAAAACACAACAGTGGCCTCTGGATTGCAAAAGATCACTTTATGTCCCAGTCCCAAAGAAGGGCAATGCCAAAGAATGTTCAGATTACTTGAATGATTGTGTGCATTTCACATATCATCAAGGTTATGCTTAAGATACTGCAAACCTGGCTTCAGCAATATGAGTGCTGAGAATTACCAGAAGAGTCTGCAGACTGGTTTTTGAAGAAATAAAGGAACTAGAGACCAAATTGTCAATATTCACTGGATTATGGAGAAAGCAAGGGAGTTCCAGGAAAATATCCACTTCTGTTTCATTGTCTACACTAATGCTTTTGATTGTATACATTACAACAAAATGTGGCAAGCCCTCAAAGAGTTGAGAGTACTAGAGGATCTTTCTTGTTTTCTGGGGGCTAGGTTTGAACTCAGGTCTTCCTGACTATTCTAACCACTGTTCCATAATAGGTAATGATATTCAGGTATAGGCGAACTAGATTGTCTCCGAGGTCCCTTCCAACGCAGATTCTATTATGCCATAACTAGATAATCTCTAAGGTTTCCTTACTGCTCTAATCTTTGGACCCTCTAGGACAATGTGATTTAGGGGCAGATAAGTAGCTTTTATCCCTTCAATAGTCTTAAGATGTCCCAGACAAGGAGATAGATATGCCTGGAGTGTTTCATGCTCTCTCTCCACCAAGGAGGAACAGCTGTTCTTGAGTTTGGCACAAAGGCTTAGGAATCATTCAGAAAAATTTGAAATATTTGCCAATAGATATTTAATCTTGATTTTCAGCTTTGAATATAAGCTCAACTCATTCTGCTGGGAGTTTGCCCAACAGCAGGACTGCAGATTGGATTCAAGAATTCAATAAAAGAATTTGTGTAAAATAATTCTGTAGTAATCAGGTTTTTAAAGTGCACTGAGCTTGTTTATCATGAGGGACTATGATGCAAGTGTGAGAAACCGGTGACCTTGAGGATACATATCTTCTAGGTCCTCAAGTGTGGCCCTATGACTGAATCCAAACTTCACAGAACAAATCCCCTTAACAAAAGGATTTGTTCTGTAAAACTTGGACTCAGTCAAAAGGCCACACCCAAGGACTTAGAAGGTCACAGTTTCCCCACTCCTGATAGATTATAGAAAAGATGATTCTCTCACTGCATATTATCATCAGATCTGATTGATGTGTTGATTGGTTTTGTTAAATTGCTTTTGTCCTTTTTTAAAAAATCCTTATTCCAATAGATAACTCAGCGGGGAGCAGCAGGCAAAGAACATATTTGTAAATGGAGATAATCCAACAATGAAATAACAAGATTTTTAAAAAGATGATACCTTGGCATTCTACTTAATTCTTTTCTAAAACATGATTGGCATGAAAGGCCTGCCATGTGGAGAAACCACAACAGCATTTCTAGAATGAAAGAAAAGAAGATAATCTACGGAAGTGAAGATGGTGGTGACATGAGGACAGCCACAGGAAAGACTTGTCCGACTGGGGCTCAGGAGGACAGAGCTTAAGAACAATGGAGGCACTTGATGGGAAGGAGATTTAGGTTTGATGTAAAGAAAACCATCCTGAAAATTAGCCATGATCAGCAAGGGGACTGGATGCTTTAGGTGGGAGAAAAGGTCCTCCCTCCCTCTCTCCTCCCCCACAAGGGATGGGATCTGATCTGGGATTTTACACAGACAATCTTTTCATTTAGGGATCAGATTAGATAGCCTCTGAGGTCCTGCCTTATGCTCAGATTCTTTGATTCTGGAATTACTGGTAGCTAGGTCAAGCCCAGGATGTAATCAAACCAGGGAGCTCCCTGGAACTGTACTGTTAGCTCTACCTGGTCTAAAATATCTCCTGTACCTGAATGCCAATTCTGTATCACTTCTTCTGGTCTTAACTTTTCAATATATGTCAACAAACATTTATTAAGCACCTGATGTTACATTAGGAATCTCTTCTTTCTTCTTTCAACATGATTAATGTGAAAATGATTTGGTTGGTTGGTTGTTGTCCTTCATTCTCAAAGAGGACCAAAATGACATCACCATGATAAAGTGAAGTTACAATGTATCTGACTGTGGCTCTGATCAGACCAATGTGAGCTTGGAATGCTCTACCACAGGTTGGGCACAGGTAGTCTGTGTGAATATTTGGGGTAGATACTCCAAATTTGCACATCCTATGTTTACTTTGTGCTGTCTCAGTTGTGCTTTGCTCATAGAGCACAGCACCTTTTCGGATAAGGGCATGCCATGCTGAGTGGTCCTGTGCCAGTGTCTCCCAAGACACATTCAAATGCAAAGTTCTTGACACTTGAGAGTGTCCTTGTATCGCTTCTTCTGGCCCTCATGGGATCACCTGCCCCATGTGAGTTCTCCATAAAACAGTCTTTTTGGCAAGTGTACATTTTGCATTCAATAATGTGGCCAGTCCATCAGAGTGGTGCTGTCCAAAGCACAGTTTGAATGCTTGGCAGTTCAGCTTGAGCAAGGACTTCAGTGTCTGATACTTTATCCTGCCAGGTGATCCTCAGAATCTTCCTAACACAGTTCAAATGGAAGAGATTCAGTTTCCTGACATGGCGCTACATGTTTCACAGGCATACAAGAATGAGATCAGCACAATGGCTCTGTAGACCTTCAATTTGGTAGCCAGTCTAATACCTCTTCTTTCCCAAACTTTTCTTCAGCCTCCCAAACACTGAGCTAGCACTGACAAAGCATGTGTCAGCCTCATTGTCAGTGTGCACATCCCTGGAAAGTACACTACCAAGGTAAGTGAATTTATTCAAAACTTCTCCTTTTGTTGTAACTGATGGTTCCAAATATGGATGGCATGGTGGTGGCTGATGGAGCACCTATGTTTTCTTGGTGTGAATTATGAGACCAAAATTAGCACAGGCAGCAGAGAATTGATCCATACTCTGCTGCATCTCAGCTTCAGAGGCTGCAATGAGTGCACAATCATCTGCAAACAGAAAATCATGCACCAACATTTCCTCCACTTTGGTCTTGGCTTGAAGCCTTTTTTCAAATTGAAGAACTTACCATCATTATGGTAGTTGACCTTGATGCTTTGTTCATCCTCATTGAGAGCATTTGACAACATGACTAAAAACATCATGCTAAAAAGCATGGGAGCAAGCACACAGTCCTGTTTCACTCCACTGGTGACTGGGAAGACATGAGAGCATTGCCCACTGTCCAGAACTTAGGCAAACATGCCATTGTGAAATTGATGCACGATGTTGATGAACTTCTCAGGGCAACCAAATTTTGATATTATTTTCTATAAACCCTCATGACTAACAGTGTCAAAGACCTTGGTCAGCTCTACAAATGTTGTATAGAGATCCCTGTTCTCCTGGCATTTCTCCTGGAGTTGTCGGGCTGCAAACACCATATCAACTGTTCCTCAGCCCTTTCTGAAGTCACACTGGCTCTCAGGTAGATGACTATCTTCCAAGTGAAGGAACAGCCTATTAAGGAGGACTAGCAAGAATTTTGCCAGCAATGGCTAAGAGACACTCCCCTGTGATTGTCACAGGACAATCTATTCCCTTTACCTTTATAAAGATGAACAGTGGAGGCATCCTTGAACTCCTGGGGGATAACCTCTTCTTGCCATATAATCTGGAAAATTTCAGTCAGTTTTTATATGAGCAATGGTCCCCCTTGTAAATCTCAGCTGGAATACAATCAGCACCAGGTGCTTTGCCACATGAAAGGGGCCTAATGGCCCTCAAAACCTCTTCTTCAGTTGGAATTTCAGCTAAGGAGGGATTGACTTCAACCTGAGGTAAATGGTCAGTGGCCTCAGCATTGACTGATGATGGTCTGTTGAGAACACGATGGAAGTGTTCAGCCATCTCTCTAGGTTCATGTCCTTATCACTAATCAATGTGGCTCCATCAGCACTTAGTTGTGATGCTCCATAGGTTTTTGGTCCATGGATAGCTTTCAGGGAATCATAAAAACACTTTGGATTGTGACTATCAGGATAAAATTGAATTTCATCTGCCTTCTTACTGAGCCAGGAATCCTGCATCTCTCTAAGCTTTGCTTGTACTTTGATTTTGATGAAATTAAATGCCACCTTCCTAGAGATGGATGAACTATCCTGCTGGTAAATCCTGTGGAGTTCTCATTTTTCATTTAGCAGTTTCTGAATTTCCCATCATTTTCATCAAACCAGTCTTGGTGTGAGTGAGTGTTCTGATCCAGATGGACAAATGCAATGCTATACACCAAATCTCTGAGAGCTGCTCATTCCTTTTTGGCTCCACTGTTGCAACTGTGTGTTGGCTCAACTTTCCCTCCAAGTCAGCAGCAAACTGTTCACGCTCAGAGAAGAGTTCTAATTTGTTGACATTAATTCTTCTGGTAGTGATTTTGCCTTGAGGATGGCACTTTTGATGAATGTGAATATTTAGCTTGGAAAGGATAAGTCTATGATCAGTCCAGCACTCTGCACCACACATTACCTTTGTCACTCTCACATCTTCTCTGTCTCTTCTCCTTACAATCACATATTCTATTAGATGCCAATGTTTGCTATGAGGGTACATGCATGAAGTTTTATTGAGTTTAGGTAAACAGAAGATGGTGTTGGTGATGAGAAGGCCATGTGATACATGAGTCTTCAGCAGTAAATGACCATTGCTTTTGCTGTTTCCAACTCCATTTCTCCCTAGGACTCCCTGCCAAGTCTGGTAGTCTGAGCCTACTCTAACATTAAAGTCACCCAGAATTATAAACCTGTCCTCTTTTGTCACATTGATGATAAGGGTCTCTAGGGTCTTCATAAAATTTTTCTTTGACCTCATCAGGGTTTGTCGTGGTGAGAGCATAGGCCCTGATGATGGTGGCATGATGTTTTCCTGGGAGTAGCAATCACATTGTCATGAGCCTGTCATTCACTCCTTTTGGCAGGCATGACAGCTTGCTGACTAGATTAGTTTTGATTGCAAAACCTCCTCCAGCTTCAGGACCCTCCTCTTTACTGTGGCCCCTCCAGAAGAACATGTATCCGGGTCCTACTTCAGTGTGTTCATCGTTGGTTACCAAAGAAGACCATGCTATCAGAGAAATGATGACATGACTTGCATTTGACTTTGTGTTGAGTGAGGGAGGGCTGTGCAGGTCACCAGCCTCACTTCTCCTCCTGAGCCATATGAATCCAGTGACCAGATATTCATCAGGATGACTGGAGATGACACAGGATGAGGCAATTGGAGTTGACTTACCCAAGGTCACATAGCTAGTGAGCTTCAAGTGTCTGAGGTGAGATTTGAACTCAGGTCCTCCTGACTCCTGCACTGGTACTCCATCCACTGCACCACCTAGCTGCCCTTCCCACTTCAGTAAATTGGCCTTCATTTTTCAGCCTTGTTTCATTCAGGGCTCCTAATTGGATGTGATACCTGTTGAGTTCTCTTGCAACAAGAGCAGTCCGTCTTTCAGGTCTACTGGGTTTTGTGTTGTCTCTAAGTATGCACGTGTTACATGTGCCAATGGTGAGTAGAATCATCTTTGCAGATGTTTTCGTACATTTTGTACATTTTTTTGTCTGTCAACTGCATAGTGGGATTTCCCAACTACCGCGTTAATCAGGCAGGGTTGGGTAAGCAGACAGCGTTTAGGGCACCTTTTCTAGCCCCCTCTCTCACACCAGGAGGTAAGCAGTGCAGTCCTTAAAAGGCTGCCCAAACACACAGGGGGCTGCCCTGTCCCATGATTGCTTCCAGTGAGAAATGACCCTTTGACCTGGGCCGCCTGTGTGCAGGGTTGTGACCACAGCTCCCAGTGTATTCTCACCTGCTGCTTCTTAACTTGTCTATCGCCACAGGACTTCTGGTCTCAACTTTCCAATAAATGCCAGCAAACATTTATTAAGCACCTATTATTACGTTAAAAATTTCTTCTTACAACATGACTAATGTGAAAATAGGTTCAATCCGAATGTATATGTTGAGCCTATATCAAATGACATGCTGTCTTGGAGTAGGGGTAGGGGAGAGATGGGGAGAAAATTTGGAACTCAAAATGTTATGGAAGTGAATGCTGAAAAGTAAAATAGAAAGAAAAAGAAATACAACTAAATTTTTCTTTTAGTGAATAAAATAAAAAAGGAGTTGGACTTTGAAACAAAACAAAAGAAGTCTCTTCTTTAGTCTAGACCACGTAATTGGGGACATTGTTTACAGGAGGTCATTGTTAAAATATCTATCTGTCTATCTATCAATCTATGTCACCTGGGAGAAGAAAAGAGCTCTTTTTTTTTAAGAAAAAGAAAACTTTGAAGACTTTTCTAGCAGCCTGGAACTATACTGAATTAATTTAGCAAATTTATCAAATCTGGTTCCTTGACAGACACAGATAGACACCCTGAACAAAAGGTTCACCAGGGGAAAATTAATTCTGAAGAAGCAACAAGGAGTGTGTGAAGGCCCCTCTTAGGCAATGGCTTACAAAGGTGAGGCTATGGCCTGACACCATGGGATATGTAATCATCCAGAGAAAGGGTGGGAAGAAGAATTGACCCCCTGCAATAACTCATCATGGATCTTGTCTCCAACCCAACCACACCTGCCCTCCTCTTACCTGTAGCTCCAAGAAACTGTAGCATGGATATCAGCTACACCCTAGTAAAACTGACCAAAAAAGACTGAGAACTCCTGGTCTAGGATAGCTGATTTGCTAAGTCCCCTTTCAGTTCTGAGGTTAGATGAAGATTAACCTGGAAAGTAGATGGATGAAAGTTGATCACAGAACTGGCCCTAAGGGAAATTACAGATCAGGTGAGGTATGTTTTTAGCATCTCTTCTGCCTCAGCAACTTTTGTTTGAGAAACTGTCTATGCCTGCTCACCTCCATGTTATTTTATTCAACCAAAAGGGATTTTGTGAAGATTACTATATAACAACTATATTTTTCAAGTGTATTCGGCTCACTCTTTGTGAGGGGCTATGCGAGATATAGGAAAGATGATTCCTTTATTGCATGTATTGTCAGACACAATTGAGATAGATATTGATTGGTTTTTGCAGACCTGTTTTTCTCTTCTTTTAAAATCTTTGTTCTAAGGAATGGTTTGCTGGGGAAGGGAGGTGAGGGGAAAGGGATGATATAGTCAGGAAAAAAGGGTGATGTAGCAACAAAATAAATCAATAAAAAGAACATGTTTTTAAAAGAAAGGAAAGATGATTCTTTATTATTCAACTTAATTCTTTCCTGAAATGGAGGTAAAGAAGAGGAATATGGTGGGAAGGATGGAGGAGAGAGAGATTTTGCACATGGCACTTGTGCAATTACAGTAGCTGATGCCCAGGTAATAGGTTATGACTCTCTAGAAGCTGACTGCTAGGGAAGAAGGGAGGAGATTAGGAGATTGTGCAGTGATAGGAAGGGGGGTAGAATGGGGCCTTACTGAGAAATAATGGGTAAAGGGAAGTGGCTGTGGTTCTTCCTTGGTTTTGGAAGAGAGGACTCATGACATCGCAGGTGATATCTGGACTTCTTTGTGAAGTAGATTTAAGGGAGGCGATTGAGCAAGGTTTCAGCCTTACTCTCTTCCAAAGTGGTCAAAGTCAAGTTGATGGTGATGGCCTGGGTTACCTAGATGACCTTGGCATCTTCGATATCTATCTAAACTCTAAATGTTCCGTGGTCCCTGGAGCAAATTGTTCTCATCTGCCCATTCTCCTGGGGGGAAGGAGAGAAGTCTTGGGATGGTCATCCCCTAACTCACCGCTGTGTTTGAGGCCTGTTGGTTACCCTTAATCTGGTTTAGTCCATCTGCTGAGTCAGTTTTTCTGGGCTATGGCCACTGCACACCCTACAGCTTCTTGGAGCCACAGCTGAGAGAGTTGGGTGAAAGGTGGATGAAGCAGCTAGGTGGTACAGGGAAAAGAGCACAAATGGTGCAGTGGAATTAGGGAGACTCATCTGACCTCAGTAATTTACTAGCTGTGTGACCTTGGGAAAGTCAATTAACCCTTGTTTACTTCAGTGCCTCATCTGCTAAAAATGAACTGGAGAAGGAAATGGCAAACCACTCTAGCATCTTTCCCAAGAAAACCCCAAAATGGGGTCCAGAAGAGTTGGATATTATTCAACAACAACCTCAAAGAGTTATTGTAAGGATCAAATGAGATAATACATGTACAGCCCTTGAATCCTTAAACTACTATAAATGAGTCAGAGGTTAAGGCTGATCCGGAGGCTCTGGAAAAAAAACCCAAAACACTAATGCTTATTTTTAGAAGAAGCACCAGAGGGCACTCTCACCATTCTGAGAGACCAAGTCTACCGAATGCCTAAAAACATTTGCATTTTGGAGATTCTGTTTTATCTTGTTTTTTGTTTTTTTTAACGTAGACATACATTTAAAACAACACACGAAACTATCCTTTTCTTGAAAATCCATCTTTTTTGAACTCTCCTAGCCTGGTTAGCTTTTTGACCAGCTGTGGTACAGATGTTTGTTTAGGGGTTGGACTCTTGCTGAGCATGTACTGTATAATTGGGCTAATTCAACATCCTGGCTGAGCCAGAGTATGCACAAAAGGTGCTAAACCCAACAGGGCTTGATTATCTGTTGCTGCAGACACCATGCCTGTGGTTCCTGTTTCCAGTTGACTGACTCTGTAGGCTCATAAAAAGATGAAAGAGAAAAATGTGTATGGATGTGGGGGTTTGGAAGATAGAAGAAGGAAATGGAGACAGGAGTGGTCATGTAACAATAACCATCTCTGCTGGATGTGATGGTTAATGCCTATAATCCCTGCTACCTGGAGGCTGAGGCTGATGGATCATTTGAATTTGGAAGGTCTTAAGACAATCAGATGTCTGCACTGAGTTTAGCATTAGCAAGATGAGCTGCTGGTAGCCACAGGCCATGGGGCTACTGAAAGAGGCACAAACCTGTCTAGGTCAGAAGTAGGGCAGGTCAAACCTTCCCTGCTGACCAGCACTGGGGTTGAATCTGTGAAGTGGATTTCCATAGACAGGGAGACCCAGTCTCAAAAACAGAAACAAAGCTCTGCTGAACCAATCTCCGCCCCCTCTCCCTTTTCTTTCCCTCCTTCCACACTGAATGAATCTGAAGGGGAATTTAGGACTGACTGTAACTGAAATGGTGTCTTCAAAATCCCTCCCAAAATGAATCCAAAAAGGGGACATCTCAGTGTCATTTTTCTATCTTAAAACTTTTCACTTACATAGCACCAAGCTTCTGGTTTGATGAACACTGAATGAACTAACCCGTTGTGTAGACAGTGTTAAACAGTGTTGAGTTCAACGTTCCACTTTCACCTCAGCTCTACTACAATCCCCCCTTTTTTCCTCTTCAGTTAAAATTTCCTTTACATGTGTTCCTAAATACAAGCTCCACTGCAGCTATAGCCAAAACCAATGTTTGCATTCGGCTTTAGATGAAACTGCTTCTACTGAAGCATTGAACCTTTTCCCTTTGGTATTTGAATTGCGGCATCAGTCTAGGTTAACCCACCTTCCTCTCTCATCCCCAGGGCGTACCTAACTGTAGGTGAGATTAAGAGTTTCTAAGAAGGTTTCTCCTGTCCTGTTCCTTCCCTAAACAGTTTGAAAATCTTTATTTCTCTTTTTCGAAAGCTTAATTTTTTACCAATTAGGAGATTCGTGAACAATCCCTTTTAAAATGTAAGCAAATTTGGGAGAACTAAGGATGATCAGTCATATGTATCTTAGTCTAAATTAGTTTAATCAACTGAGGAAGTTTGGAGGGTTTGAGGAAGGCAGTGAGTAGGAAGGGAAAGAAAGTCATTTTGAATCACAAGACTTTGGGGATCAGAGACCAGGTGGAGGAACCCAGTAGTTAGCTTTGAGCAACCAGATAACTGCTTAATGAGTGCCGAGAGGTGGGAGAGTGAAAGGCAACAGAAAAAAAGAGAAAGGTTTGAAAGGAGAACAAAGACTGTGAACAAATTGTGGTGGTGTATGCCTAAAATTCCTGCTACAAGGGAGGCTGAAGCTGAATGACGTTTTGAGTGCTGGAGTTCCGAGCTGTAGCGAACTGATACAATAGGGCTGGCATCAATGTGGTGAGCTCTCAGGAGGTGGAGGGCACAAGACTGCTTAAGGAGGAGGTGCACTGGCCCAGGTCACAAGCAGAGGAAGTCAAACGCAGATCAGTATTAGGCTCAGTTTGAGAGTAGATGTTGGTCTTCCAAACTGGGCTAGATAAGAAGATGCAGTCTTATAGGAAAAAAAATTATACTCTCCCGAAAAAAGAAGTCATCACATTTCTTCCTACTTTTGGGGTTCAGTCCAGGCCCTACTTCTGTTCCTGCTTCTCTCCAGGCCTCCTTGCTCCATTCTTTCCAACAGAGTACTCAGGCTGTGAGTTCTTGTATCTGACCAATTAAAATAATGGTACAAATGCCGCTCAAACTCATCTTGTTGTCACGCCATCGCTACAGATGCAGTTTTAGCTCTCCAAATCCTCCTTCTTCCTCTCTGGTATTCCCACAACAGGAGCATGGAAGAGACCTGAAGATTTGTGTGCCTCAGGAATGGTTCAAGACAAGACCTATTCCTGAGGGAGGTTGGTTAACAGGCATGGCAGCCTTGGATGATTTGAATGAGCTTACTTAAAGGCAGAAGAAGAGGAAATTAGGGATCAGCTGGTATGCTTGGTCAGTCCCTCAACCAACAGGAAGTATTCCTTTGATAAATGATACCCCTCTCTAACATTAGAAGGATGACAGATTTAGGGGTCTGTCATAGGTCTAGATCAACAGGGACCTTAGAGGCCATCTAGTTTAACCCCTTCATTTTACAGATGAGGAAACTGAGACCTAGAGAGATGAAATGACTTTCCCAAAATTATACATCTATGAAGTAGCCAGTTGTTTTAAATCTGGTGTTTGGTAGTCCTATCTATATAGAAGGTCTCTATAGAGAGTTTTATGTAGCAGGATGGAGGGAGAAAAAAAGGTTCCAAAGAAAATATCCAATGATTGAAAATATGACATCATTAAAAGTGTTAAGATCTTCCTTCTGTTTAAATTTCAATAAAGTAGAGCCCTTGGTCTGATGTGTTGCTAGAGCCATTAGCTTTTTATGTTAAATTTTAGATTTCTTTAGTGTCCACTAGTATAAAAGTGGTATATAGTCAAAGAATAGTGGTATCCTGCTGATCCCCAAAGAATAGTAGTTCTAATAAGTCCCAGATGATGACACAATGATATTAGCCAGAGTGCATAATGGAAGAAAATTGCTAGCTGGTTCCAAAGCATGGTTCCTAGTTCTTAGTCAAGTTTTGACCCTCCAAAAGTCACTTGGGGGCTGAAATTTAGGCTAGTGAACCATGAATTGCTCAGAGTAGGAAGAAGCTGAGATACTTTTGAGATCCATCCCCCAAGGAAAACACAGAGAAGAGAGAGTCAGAAAGTGAATGATAAAGAAAATAAGAGGAGAAAATTGAAATTACTGGATTTCAAGAAGAAGAAAATTCAAAGACTGTGAACATAGCCAGATAAATCAACAGGAAAAAACTAACAACAGAAAGAAATATGGCTTCCAGATCTAGTAAACAAGTTCAACCACTTGAGAATATATGTGGCAAAACCAAAGAAAAATGGTCCATATTTGATGAGACAGGGAGCCGTGTGGAATGTGAGGAAGACGTGGAATCACAACAAACATTCCTGAGAGGTTTAAAAGAGGAATGAAAATTGTGAGAGTGGAATGTATGTATGTCCTGCACAGCAAAAATAATGGAAAGAACAGTAACAACTAAACTCTGTGATGGCAAATCTCACCAAAGCATGGAAGCTCCCGGGAAGGGTCTTTCTTTTGGCTTCTTTTTGTATCTCCAGTGCTTAGGACAGTTCCTGGTGTAGAGCCAATGCTTAATAAATGCTTGTTTCTTTCCTCCCTCCTTCCATATAAGACTCTTCTCTCTCTCATTACCTCCAAAATAGATTATTCCAACAGTTTCCTAGTTAACCCCTCTGCTTCAGGCCTCTTTTCTTCCTAAATACTGCTACCCAGATCCTTTCTTAAGTGTAGATCTATGTCAACCCTCAACACATTTAAGCACCTCTTTATTGCTTTAGGTATAAAATACAAACTCCTCTTTTTACCTTTGCCTTTTACAGCTTGACTCCAATCCATCTTTCTATTCTGACTGTACAACAGTCAAACTGGCCCTCCCTTCTCTGTTCCTCACAGGCAGCTAAGTAGATAGAGCACTGGACCTAGAATTAGGAAGACCTAAGTTCAAACCTGACCTTGGACACTTACCTATATAACCCTGGGCAAATAATTTAAACCTCTGTTTGCCTCAGTTTTGTCATCTGTAAAATGGGAATAAAAATAACTACCTCCCAGGGTTATTGTGAAAATCAAGTGAGATGATAACTGTAAAGTGCTTCACACAGTTCCTGGCACACAATATTAACTAACATTTCTATAATGCTTACTAACTATTACTATCTCCTATCTTTGCACAGCCATCTTCCATGCCATGCCTGGAATACCCTTTCACTTCATAGAATTCCTCTCTTTCTTCAAGATGCAGTTCAAAGACCACCTTCTATATGAAGCTTTTCCTGATCCCCCTTCCAAATTGCTAAATATTCTCTCTCCCAAACCAGCTTACATTTAGCTAATTTGTATTTATTATCTTTATACTTATTCTATATTTATTTACATGTGCATGTTTGTCTCTCCAATTATATTTTTGTCTATCCCTTCTTGAGAGGAGGGATTGTTTAATTCTTTTTGCTTATATCTCCAGTCTCTGGAACTGAGAGGTAGGGCATGTTGATAGTGGCTGAATGCAAGCTCCTTTTTGATTTTCTTTCTCTTTTTACAGTAATTTCTTTGATATATAATGCTTACAAGTGTAGTATTGACACTAGTATGCTAGGCTGTCTAAATAAAATTTTTTTTAGGGTTTCTAGGGGGGTGGGGCTTGAGCCAGGATTGTGTATTAGACCATGTTTTACATTTTCCCCCTCTACCCTCGACAAATATAACAACATAATCTGGATCATTTCTCCCATCAACATCTCTGACACCACCAAGTTTTTGGCAAAGAATCCCTTGATGAAGCAGCTGTTTAGGGAGAGTCATTTGGTGATGTTCAGGTTGGATTGAAAACAGAAGAGTGGAGATAGGGAGAGGAATATTACAAGGTTTCTATGGTCATGTAAATAGGAAGGATATTTTGAAAAACAAATCTAGATATCTTCTTTGTACACTTAGTATTGCAGCATGCAAACAAATAATGAGAACTTAAAAAAAAAGTCAGACATAGGAAGCTAATCTAAGAATTCCAGAACTTTCCTTAGGTGCTTAGACTTTTTCTAACCTAGAGGTGGTATGGTATAGTAGAGCACTTGGCTTGAGGTCAAGAAGACCCAAGTTCAAATCTGCTCTTGGATACTAGCTGTGTAGCCCTGGGTAAATCACTTATCTTCTCTGGGCCTCAGTTTCCTCATCAGTAAAATAAAGGAGTTGGATTTGACCTCTAAGGCTTAGTCCAGCTATAAATCTATGCTCCTTTGGAAGCATTTGACGTTCTTCTAGGAAAGATGGTTTGTTGACTCAGTTCATTGGTACTCATTCTTCCAATACCCATCTGTACTTGTTTTCCAATATATCCCTTCACTAACACATGTTATTTTATTAAAAATTAATAGAAAAGGTTGATTATCAGTCCTTATTTCATAGTGGCAGATGGTGCTGATCAGACTCTATCTCTACCCAGGGTCATTCCTGCCTGAGCTGCTCAGTTGATGGCAGCAGCTGTGTGATGTGCTACAGCTGGAATGTTTTCTTTTTCCATATGGGAAGGGTCTTGTGTCTAGGACAAGGCAGACAGGGGAGCCAAGTGGCTTTTCTAAAATCCTAGGGATTTTCCTGGCTCTGAGGCTGCCCTGGAAATTAGAAAAGGCTCTCCCAAAGGTCTGTATCTCTCTTTCCCCCTTTCCCCTTGAGAGCAGGATTCTCAATTCTTGATGGCTGCACTCAGATGGTGAGAATTTCCTGGTCCTAGGAAAAGAGCTGAACAACTTGAGGAAGAATGAATGATGATATGGGTGTTATTTGAAAGTCTGGGTTCTTACACTATAAATTCTAGAAAGTACCCCATGCCTTCTGTTCATTACAAAACAAAGAGATCAGTAGTGAGAAGAGTAGGAGGAGTGAAATTACCTGCAATTCAAGGACTGATTGGACATACATATGTGTATATGCACATATATGTACATATACATATGTATATGTATGTTTGTTTATACACACATAAAAATGTATACATATCTAGGGAGAAAAAAATCAGAAAAGACTTATAGTTGTTTATTCTTTTCTTGAAGATGGCCAGGAATGGACTACATACACTTCTTTAATTACTTGTAAAGGGGTTTTTTATCCCTGTTAGCTCAAAAGTTCTTCCTGATGTTCAATTACCATATCCTTTAATTTCAATTCATTTCCTTTTGTCCAGTGGACAACTATTCCTTAACCTCATCATAAAAACCTTTCCTAAAATAGGGACAGAAGGGGGATAGTCTGTTTGAAAATTAGTTTCCCAGTGCTAGTTGATCCAGCTGCAAAAATGATTTATCCTGCATTCGCAGGTAGAAGCACACTCTAGCCCAATGGAAAGTCTCAAATTTCTTGCAAATAACCCAGTCTGTTGCATATTTGCCCTTTACGCGCAAGGCAAAATGATTCTTCCAGATGCTTTTGCAAAAGCAGGAGTTGTCTCAAAGCAAACAGCTCTCTGAGATGGATTTGACAGGGGTTTTTAGGTACTGGAACTCACCTGCCAGTTAGCACTATGACTAATCACTCAATCAACAAACATTTATTAAGTGCCAACTATATGCCAGGGACTGTGCTAGGTTCTGAGGGATTCAAAGGCAAACAAATTAAAAACAATCCTTATCTCAAGGACTGAAGGAATAGCTAGATGTAGGTGGAGATGCCTCAGAATTAGACCTTCCTTATAAAATCAAATTTCTGGCTATAGTTCAAGTGCATCATCACTACATTCCAGTAAAACAACTGGCTATAAAGAGTTTAATACAGTTTTCCTGGAACAATGCAGGTCTTCAAGGCAGAGTGGATCTGCATGGCTAGGAGCTAGGACCATCCTTGTGGCCCATTTGGAAAATCACATTTTATAATTCCATTGTCCGAATGTTTACCAAGTACCTACTATGTGCAATGCATGGTGTTTGGCATACAAAAAAGAAAATAAAAACTTGGGCCCTGCCTTCAAGGAGAGTTCCTTGAGGAGCTTACATGTTACTGGGGGTATACAGCATGTACACAAACAGGTTACAAGGAAAATTGAGGCAGTAATGAGTAATTAATAACAAAGGGATGAAGGGGGCTTCCTGAAAGAGGTAGTACCTGAGCTGAGTCTTGAAGGATGACAAAGATAGCAAAAAAATGAGTTGAGAAGGGAGTAATTTTGGGGGAGGTAATAGGGGATGTGACTTGCCCAGGATCACACAGCTAAGTGTTTGGGGTCAGATTTGAACTCAGATCCTGTTGATGTCAAGGCACCACCTAACTGCCCTGAGAAGGAGTAAGTTTTCAGGATTAGGTAATGGCTTTGGGTAAGGTATAGAGGCAGGAGATTTAATATCCAGTGTGGCTAGAATGACAAGGCTATTAAGAGGAGTAATATAAAATAAACTGGAAAGGGGAGTGGGCCAGATTGTGACTAGTTCATTAGTCCTAGAATCCTTACTGGTTTCACTACTATCTAACCCAAGTCACAGAATTACACATTACAAGAACAAACAATCTCAGCATTGCACAGGATCTCACCAAGCATCTTGGTACAATAAAAAATTCCATGAAACTAGAGTCAGAGGACCTGGGTTCAGATCCTGCCTATGATACCATCAGTATAGCCTTCAGCAAGTCACTGTAACTCATCACCCCACCCCCATTCCACACATACACTTGAACTTCAGGTTTCTTACCTGTAAAATAAAAGATTAGATTGGATGGTCTTTGAGGCCCCCTTTTAGGTCTAGATCTATGATCCCATGATCCTAGGGTTTGGTTAATATATTTTTCAAAAGAATTCTTGGGAGCCAAGATGGAGGAGTAGAAAGACTCACATTTGCTAGCTCTGAACCCACAGCCCATGGATTTTCTCTAAAAAGAACTCCTGACAAATTCTGGAACAGTGGAAGCTGCGCAGAAACACAGTGAAGGAGATTTCCGTTGCAGAGAGCCCTGAAAAACCTATCCCAAAGGTCCATCGAGCCCTGGATAGGAGCGGAGCCCTCCACTGTCCCGGCCGTGCGGCACTGAGAGGAGCGAGCAGAGTGGAGCAGGCTTCAGGGACGGAATCTCCAGCAGCCAGGTAGGTCCCTCTACCCACAGATGCACAGGTCAGTGAGAGAGATGGGCTGAGAAGGGAGCGGGGTATCTCCGGGACTCGGACCCCCTCAGGAGGCAGCCACTGTGGCAGAGGCAGCGGCGACCAGAGGCTCCCGGAGCAGACAGGAGCTCAGCAGCAGCTCCATTATAAAAGATCTCTGCATAAACCCCCTGAGGAAACTGAGCCTGAGAGGTGGCCCTGCCCCCACCTGAGCACCAGCTGATAAGCTCCCATTGAATAGCAGCCAGGTCTGCTGCCAAAAGCCCTGAGGCTGGGGAGCAGCATTTGAATCTCAGACCTCAAGCACTAGCTGGGTGGATCTAGGCCAGGGTTGGAGAGGACTCTCAGAAGTCAAGTAACTGGCTGGGAAAATGCCCAGAAAAGGGAAAAAAAGTAAGACCATAGAAGGTTATTTTCTTGAGAAGAAGATTCCGCCCTTCCTCTCTGATGAAGAAGACCAATGCTTACCATCAGGTAAAGACATAG
>CM053769.1:665692133-665729945 GCA_028658325.1 Potorous gilbertii
AGCATTTTTTTGGGTCTCCATTAGCAAGGTGTTGACCTGCTTTTCATGCTTTTCTTGCCTCTCTCTCATTTCTCTTCCCAGTTTTTCCTCCACCTCTCTAACTTGATTTTCAAAATCCTTTTTGGGCCCTTCCATGGCCTGAACCCATTGAATATTTATTTTGGATGTTTGGGAGACAGAAGCCTTGACTTCTATGTCTTTCCCTGATGGTAAGCATTGTTCTTCCTCATCAGAAAGGATGGGAGGAGATATCTGTTCACCAAGAAAGTAACCTTCTATGGTCTTATTTTTTTTTCTCCTTTTCTGGGAGTTTTCCCAGCCAGTTACTTGACTTCTGATATTCCTCTCCACCCCCACCTTGCCTCCAGATCTGCCCAGCTAGTGTTTGGGATCTAAGATTCAAATGCTGCTTCCTAGCCTCAGGGCTTTCAGGGGGGCGGGGCTGCTATTCAGTGTGAGATTGAATTCAGGTACTCAGATGGGGGCAGGGCTGCCATACAGGGCTCAGTTCCCTCAGGAGGTTTATGAGGAGACCTTCAACAATGGATCCGAACTCCTGCCTGCTTTGGGAGCCCCTGTCCTTTGCTACCTCTCCTGCTGCCTCCCGAGGGGGCCTGAGTTATGGAGACACTCCACAACCCTCTTGACCAGCCAAAAAGGCTCTCTCATTGACCTTTGGCACCTGTAGGTGGAGGGACCTGCACGGCCTCTGGAGATTCTGTCCCTGAAGCTTGCTCGGATCTGCTCCTCTCGGTGCCCTGCGGTCAAGGCAGGGCTGGGCTTTGCTCCGGGTCCAGTGCGCAATGGATCTTTGGTTTCGGTTTTTCAGGTCTCTCTGGAACTGAATCTCCTCCACTCCGTTGTTCTGTGGCTTCTGCTGCTCCAGAATTTGTTGGGAGTTTTTCTTTACAGGTATTTTATGGACTATGGATTAGGAGCTGGCATATGTGAATCTTTCTACTCTGCCCTCAGGGTTTTCTTAATGTAGTTTCTTGTAGAATATCCCTCTTTGCTATGGTCTAGTAAATCTCCTTGTGTTAACTATTAAATGACCTATGACTGTCTCATTTCATTCCAGTATCAAACCTAAACTACTTGGTAGTTTAGATCTGAGACAGATCTAGCATATGTTATTAGTAATGTTCTATAGCCTACTTGTATCCATCATGTATATTTATTTCCATTGGCCTTATGTTTATATGCAATTGTGATTTTTTTAAAAAAGTGATATTCCTGAATTTAAAGTCATTTTTACATACTAAAATCACTCAATTTTAATTCCTTAAGGATAGTTTATGTAATCCGTCCTTTCCCAGATGTTTGTATTTTAGTATCATACTTCAAAGCCAGAGAAAATGTCTTTGACTGAGAAATTAAGAGAGGAGAAAGACTGTATATAAACTGCTAGTCTGAAGCACACTACTATTAATCAAAATTGTCTATCAATCCTTTCCTCTCTCCTAACAGGGGTTCACTCTTCTCTCTAGTGTCTGTCTCTCATTTCCCCTTATTCCATATTGATACAAGTGCTATCAATCTCCAACATTCACATATTTAACTTTCTCAGCTTCAACTGTTTCTGTGATTGCATTGGTAACCTCATTTCACTTTTGCATTGACAACTACACACATTCATGGCTATGCACAGTAGAGGAAAAAAAAATTAAGAGCATGATCCACCCAAGTTTGGGGAGCAGCTTGTATGCTACTAGGGGTTGCACTATTCTTGTTCACCCTACTCTTGTAAAATAAAGAGCTCCCCATGCATTCGTTACATATTTTCATTGTTTGCCTTTAAAACTCCTGATCTGATCAAGCTGGGGCATCCTTTGAGAGCTCCAATGCCATGAAGGACCAAGTGTCAGAGATAACGTTAAGACCTTACCAGTCTCAGTGTCTTCCAACAGCAGCAACTAAAGAACCAGCAACCTTTCCCTAGGTTTTCAAAGGACCTTTACAGCAGTATAACATACAGCCTTCATACCATCATCTGACATGGTGGAAGGTAAGATGCAGATTAAAAATAGTCTTAGTTTTAAAATTTGTATTTGCTATACAGTATTTGTGGTACTGTTGATTTCATGCGTTATAGAAAGTGAATATTTTCTGAAATCAATGGCTTTTTTATTGAGATGTTAGCACAAAATGTCACAAAATTCTAGGGAATTACTAGTGAGAAAAATGTTTTGCATGGTAGCAAATTTATTTTTATGTGCTACATTTAATGGGCTGTTTAATAGTTACTGTGTTGGGAAAAGCGTATGTTACAAAAATTAATGTTTTGTTATGAAGAATTATATGCAGAAAGGTACATTTTCAGAAATTTTTAGTGAAAGATTAGTTTTTGGTGGAAGCTGTTCCCCATAGCTTCAATGGATCAAATCTGCATTTTTTACTTTTGCACAGTTTTCTAGGAACATGTCCCCTCAAAAGTTGAGGGCTGACTGTATTAACTAACCCTTTCTTAAAAACCCACAAACTTATAAATACAATGAATTAAGTGATAATTTTAAAAAACCAACATTTATTAGGTTTCAACTATGTGATAAAATAGCATAGCGATCTATTGTTATTTTAGATTAGAAACCTCACTACCAAGACCTGTCTGTACACCTACATAGGTGCAGCTATGGTAACTGGTTATATCCTGCACTTGGGTTATTTTAATGTAAATAATGCTATAGTTACCAGGTTTTATAACTGAGTGTTTATTTAGAATATCAGGAAATAATACATTTAGCAAAGATGAAACACAGTGTGTGTGTTGATATGTATTTACTTGACATGCATTGCTATACATTATTGGCTCATAACATTTGCAGCCCAAGTTTATCATGAATTTGTTTCAGGGGTTTTTTGGGAAGCAGCCTGAAATGCCAGTAAAGTATTTTATTCATAATGCAGTGTACTTTGTGGTTGTGAAATCTCCTTGGAGCTCTGGGGACCCTCTTACTACACTTGTTGACAATAAATTCATAAGAAATTTTTCTATAGCATTGGTATGGAAAAATTCACAAAAAATATTATGTTAAGTATATTATGGCTAGCATGCCTTCACTTTTAAAATCATCATATACTAGAAGAAAGAACATGCACATTGTTGTGGGTCAAAGGAAAGATTTTAAAAGTATTTAGTAAGTCTATCTGGAAACTCAAAGGGCATAACATAGAAAAGGACATTAGGGAGGTTATTAGGATAGCCCTGACATGGTCCATTGGTCCTAGACAGCAGGTCCATGAAGCTGTTACTGGTTTTAAGGCCACAACTTGGGAAAGCCAGTTTTGGTTCCCCCAGTAGGAAATAAAAGCACACCCTGATTTTAAAAAATAAAATCCACATGTATTCAAAAACAAATTAGTACCTAGTTTGTTTTGTTTTGTTTTACTTTAAAAAGGGCTTTATTCAAGGACTCAAAATTCTCAAAAAAAAATTTACGTTTCTGTTCCGTTTGACAGCTGATTTATGTGGAGGTTTTCAGGAATATTTGTATCAAGTGAGGTGAGGAACAAGAGAATTGCTTTTACTTTCTTGTCACAATTCCTAGGATGAGTCCACTGAGGCTATATTTAATAACAGTTGTGTACTGGGGTCAAACCCAAAGAATAGTTATGGGGTAATTCAAATACATGTATGTACTGGCTAGAGAACAGTTTTCAAACCATCCCCCTAGGTTTTATCTGAGATGCCAGTCGGAGGATTCCTTTCCGGTATAGATTGGACTAGCTGTCTGCTCAGCCCCCTTCCAACGCTCAGATTCTGTGGTCTGTATTTCTGTAGCACTCAACTCCAAAAAAAAAAAAAAATTCCTTTGGAAGGATGCCAAACAAGTCAAACATCAGAAATATTGTATGATGAGCCTAGCTCTGAATCATGTAAAGATCCTTTTTAAAAACCTGGAACCCAATAGAAAAGCAGAATTTTGGAACTAGAAATGTTCTCTTTTCTTTTTTAGTTTTTAAAAGGGAGATTAAGTTAGTTTTGATCAACTTTCTCCTTTTTTTTGTTATAAACTTTGGCTCAATGGATGGGAGAAGAGGGAGGGATCTAGTTAGAAGTGAAGGTCATATTAAGAACAAAAGATATTCAATAAAAATTAAAATAACATTTAAAGAAAAAAACAGAAATGGAATGATTATGAGGCCTTGAGAATGTTTTAGGATATATTGCTACATTAAGAATCCTAGTAAAAGCTACCTTGAATTATCCTCATAGTATTGTAAACCTAGGCTAGAAGGGATCTCAGATGCTATCCAATCTAATCCCCTTGTCTTCTAAATAAATGTAAGATTAAAAAAGGTTAAGAGGCCTAAACTACTATGCTTTATTCATTGATAAGCAGTCCACAAGATAAAAAAGTTACCTCCTGATGGACCTTCCCTGAATCTGCCAAATTGCCTGGCAGGTAGATCCTGAGAGTCTTGGAGCTTCCTACAGCTCCATACCCCATCAATACCAAAGCCCTTGCTCTTTCTCCTACAGTTTAGTCTTTTGGTCTCATACAGTTCCATCTCAGTTGTTGCCATCTTCTTCTCTCTTTCTCACCTTAGACCTTCAAAAGTCAAGGGATGATGTGGAATCTAGACATTCAGTTACTCAAAACACTTCCTAGACTCAGTTTTTAGAGAAGTCATTGAAATACAACAAATCCCTTCCCCAATCCCTGCACCTCCAATTCTTGTATAACAGCTTAGGTCATCAAGATTTCTCTCTTCAGTGTTAGACTAAGCTACTGTTTCATGAAAATGGAAGGTCTAGCTTCCATGTGCCAGAAGAGCTTGAAAGAGTTGTGCTAATCAATACTCCCCTCACCCCCAACAGAATTCTATTAGATACTATCAGATTTTCATTGGCAAAACTCTTGTCATTTCTTCCTTAATTTACATTTAAATTTCATTTTTCCACAATTGTTTCATTTTTTTCTTTGTATTTCCAGCACTGAGCACAGTGCCTGGCACATAGTAGGTCCTTAATAAATGTTCACTGATTGATTGGTCCTTAAAAGAAACCTAATCTAGTAGGGTAAATGAGCACCAACTTCACTTCTGCTTTGCTCTGAAATGTTTGAGCTAAATTCATAGGAAGTATGGGATCTCATGGAAGCAACTTATAGCTTGTTATTGAATCTTCAAAGGAGTTAATCCTTAAGGACTTCAAGGATTAAAGGACTGTTTTCCTTGTCCTTCCACTAGGAGCTTACTTAGGGCTAGTTTGTCTAGACAAGTATCTGTACATGGCTATGGCAAGCATTGGCTTATATTGAAATGATCCATGTGAAGTCCTCAGATGAGATAGATTGACCCTTAAAGCTCTTGCCAGATAACTTCTAAACAGTTCTCTTTGTCCCCTACCTCCTGGCAAAAAGGAATTATCTTTCAGGTGTTTGGTGGAATATGACTCAGATGCTGAGCATCTTAGCACAGACTGTGTTTAGTGACTATTTTCATGGGTTGGTTATATCATTCTGAGTCCCTAAATCTATTTTGGTCCCCAAAGTGCTGGCTGCCTATGATGATGTTTGTCTGTGTAAAGCATCAGAACTAATTCTCTTGATCCTGACATGTTATTCCACAACTCACAAATTTTCCTCAGACCATAAGAAATATCATAAGAATTATGACCCCTGGACAACAAAACTTCCCCATCCCCCTTTCGGATTTTTTTTTCTTTTCTTCTTCTTCTTTTTTTTACTTAGTTTCAAAGAGCAGGAAGCCTGCAAATGTGGAGAAGCGTTGGTGATCTCCATGCAGAGCCCCATTCCCCATCCGCAGCCAAACCTCGTCCCCCTTGGCCAGTTTCAGCACCGCAGTATTGCTTGATGTATCCGATTTTCCTTTTGATTCATAGCTACAGGGAAAAAAGTAAGATTTTATTGTCATTTGACATTTCAAAAAGCAATCCTCCCATGCAGACCCACTCACAAGAAAAATTTGGCAATTTTCTCAAGGCAATAATTGAAGTGAAAAAAAAAGGTCAAGAAATTGTCCTATACTGTAACGTTCCAGTCCTTTGATTTATGGGAAAGAATTTTGGCTTCTGAGTCATAGCACAGAGTTATTTCAATTTTATATTAGAAATAATTTCATTGTTTCTTTATAGGAGAAAGTATAAGTGTATATTAACTTGCGATGTTATTCTTTGGCACAGATAAGAGTGAATAATATTAGGTACTTGCTTTTTAAAGACACGTTTCTTGGAAAGCTTTCATAGAAACACCAAAATCTGAGTGTTCCCTCTCAGAAGTACACCCCAGTACAAAGCTGCTAATGAGGGAGTAGGCTTAGTATCTAAAGGCATGCCAGGTGGCTCAGAGTAGGTGTCCTACACCAACATAATAAAAAAAAAAATCAAGACAACAGCCAGTTGTACGTAATATGAGCTTGGCACTGTGTTAGGAAGGGGTGATACAATGACATAATGAAAAAATTCCTACCTGCACTTAAATCTATAGAGGGAGGGAGCATGTGCACATAATATTTAAAGATAATTATATGCAAAATACGTATGAAATAAACACAATATAATATTGGGGTAGTCTTTTGCAAAGGAGAGATTGGCAAATAAGTAAGAGAATGAATTTGAGCTGAACTCTAGAAGAAACTAAGAATTCTAAGAGCTGGAGATAAGAAGAAAGGACATTCTAGGTATAGGGGACAACCTGTGGAAATGAGAGACAAACAGCAAGAATGCTAAAGAGAATGTCCCAAAGAGTATGGTTAAGTCTATAAGGGTAATTTGGAGCCAGGTTGTAAAGAGTTTTAAATATCAGAGGAGTTTGTACTTGATACCAGAGTTTACTGAACAGGGAAGTGACATGGAAAGATCTGCACTTTAAGAAAATGAATCTGACAGCTAGATAGAGACAAGATTAGAGATGGGAGAGATTTGAAATGGGAAAAGCAGTTGGAGGACATTAAACAATCATTTTGGGAGGTGATTGAGTTCTTAACTGGGGTAGACGATATGTGAGGGGAAGTAGGGAATGAATGCCGGAGATGCTGTGGAGATAAAATGGACAAGATTTAACAATTAAAGGAAGACTCAGAAGCAGATTTTCTTATAATCCAGCCCTCAAACAGTCTGGTCCATTTCAAGGACGAAGGAAACAAGCACTTCGCAAAAACGACCTCCTTTGATCCTAAAATATGGCCCTGAAAGATAGGCGCTATTATGTTACAGTTGGGGAAATCGAGGCAGGCAGAGGTTAAGTGAGTTTCCCAGAATCACGGGGCTAGTGTCTGAAGTCAAATTTGAACTCAGGCCTTCCTGACTCCAGGACCCCTGCTCTGTTCCCCATGTACTTACCTAGATGCCTCAAGAGAGCCCATGCCTACCCAGAGACTGAAGCAACCAGGTGCCTCTCTAGGGATCTCGGTCCACTTAAGCAGTACTAAGATTGCCCTCCATGAATTGAACATTGCATCTCCTCCTTATCCGTACCTTCAGAGTCTTTCTCCTCCTGCTAGCTTTGCTTAGGTGCTGCAGCATTCCTAAAGCCTTTCCCCATCCATCTCCCCTCCCCCTCCTTCCCTCCTCAAATGATATTGAATTATGCTTAGCTGCATAAGTTCCCCTAGTTGAACGGAAATTCCATCAAGGTAAAGGACTGTTGGTGAATTTTGTTTCTGGCATTTGTACCCCAACTGCTAAATTTCGTGCCTGGCACTTAGTAGACTTTAATAAAAATTTCCTGGATTAAACCGTTGAATCGAGTTCTCTTTAAAATGTAAGCAAAACACTATGTCGTCCTTCTTGGAAGCCCGGAGTTTCCCTGGAGCCAGGTTGGGAGTTCAAGGCAATTATTCGAGACCAAGTCCTTGGGCTTTGCCCCAGGGCACCCACTTTACTCTGGGACTTGCAGGTACCTCTGAGAGCTAAAATGGGGGAAACCTAACTTTGAAGCCCACCATCTTTCAATTCTGGCCCCAGCACCCACTTTAGCCCCGGGGCGGGGGTGCGGGGCGCAGCAGGGGACAGACCAGAAGCCCTATGACTTGGTCAAGGGAGAAAGAAAAGAAATAGAGGAAGGAAAATGAATAAATGTTTTCTGACAGGGAAAGGGAGCAGGAAAGTGAAGAAAGAAGAAATAAAGACAGAGAAAGACACATAAAATGAGAAATTGTAATAACTAACTTATCTAGAATTTCAGCTAGTCTCTTTCTTTATAAGCAGTATTATCCATAAATAATTTTTAAAGTAGTATTATCCCTATTTAGTAGAGAGGAAAACAGAGGCAGATGTGTCTACAGATGAAATGATTGCCTGCAGTCACACTACTTACATGTAGCAGGGCTGGGACTTGCATCCAGTTTTCCCACATCCCTAAATCGAATACTTTTTGTGACAAACTGTGTCAACATTAACTATTAAATCTCCATCTGCCACTTAGTCATGGGACCATTGGTAGTGGTTGCCAAACTCTGCTTAAATGCAATGGATTCTTTGCCTCAAAGCCAGAAATGTGCTGGCAACACTTAACAATCAATTGCCGGGAGCCTGGGCAATGTCCAGTGACCATACTTTTCAGTTTAATCTGCATTGTTTACACTTTTTCCCATGTTTGTTTTTTAAATCAACAAAACAATACACCAGTCCCTGATTTGTGACATTTGCAGATTTACAAGGAATTTATGCTCATGTTAAAATTTAATTGACACTTGGGAGCCATTTGAGCTTTTTCCAGGACATCCCTGTGCACAACTTTAAAATGGGGCCATTCTCAAAAGGTTCAAGTTCCCATAAATAGAGACATGCCTATATAAATTTATGAAGGAGGATCTCTGGGGAAAGAGGAGCCATGTCTTGACAAGACAAACTCTCTCTAAGTCACCCAGGATCTAGCCCCTTATATCAAACAAGGATATGTTTGAGCCTCTGGATAAGAAAAGTCAGGTACCTGTACATGCTGAAGACCGTGTTGCCATTGTGCATCAGGTACACATACACTTCTTCCACATCTTCATGCTTCATCATGCTGAAGGTAAAGAAATAGACCCCTGGAGAAGATGTTGCAGGAAGTGAGATGGTGAAGAAAACGAAGAAACATAAAGGAGTTTTTTAATTACACAGAAGAAAACAAAAAATTCAGAAGGGGACACAAACAGGGCAATTTTATTATCTTGTTAAATTTGATATTGTGTTATTTTTATATTTGACTTTTCATGATCTGGTGGGTTATACTGTCCACAGGGTTTTCTTGGCTGATACTGGAGTGGTTTGTCATTTCCTTCTCCAGCGGATTAAGGCAAACAGAGGTTAAATGACTGGTTCAGGTTCACACAATTAGTGACTGTCTGAGGCTGGATTTGAATTCAGGTCCCCCTGACTTCAGGGTTAGCATTCTATCCCCTGAGCCCCCTAACTGTGTCATGTAGTAGACATTTATGGTTTCAATAATCCTTTCTTTTCTTTATGTATGGAAATCTTTGTGTTTATTGATCATTTTTAAGTTCGTCAAGACCCCCACTCCAAGACCACTTCTCTCATTTCACTCCTCTCTTTTCTCACTATTAGGAGACATCTTGTTTCCTAGAGCTAAGGCCCAGCGAGCAAGCTGTGCCCTGAACTTGGCATGCCAACAGTCCTTCTTGATCACCCTCTGGATGAACTCTGCTGCAGCTAAATCAAAGAACTGGCTCAGACCAGCCCCAGGTGGTCCATGAGTTTGGACAAGCACCTACCAAAACCACATTCCAGGCATGAAGCTCTGCTATGAGTAGACTTTTTGTCTCTAGGCAAATTTGCCTCATTGTTGCTATACCCCACTGCTTGGTTCTTTGTCTAGCTGCAACGGTACATATCAAGGCTTAGTCTCCTTGCCATGGGAGTCTCCTTGGTCCTAGCTACACATGTGTCTAGTGTCCCCTCCTCCAATGGAGTAAGGAACGTTTTTAGTCTCACCTTTGTGAGCTCTTTGGCATTTTTTTTTCAGTTACAACCTCTGTGGCTCTTTGGTCATTTATTTTCAGGGTTTGACAAGTTTATGATAAGAAAAGGAAAAAGAAATTCAAAATTAAACATGTAATATACTTGAATCAGGCATAAATTAGAGCCATGCTTACAGTCCCCTAGTGGTCTCATTGGATTTCCATGGTAGACTTAGATAAGAAGAACTAGTTTCTAGCAGATCCCTTTTTGAAGGCCTGCTATCATCACTAGATGGCCTGATGTCCTTAAGTCATTTTTTCATGTGTGTGCTTGTGGACCCCCTGTTCAGTTATAAGATCCATAAAGAAAAGGAATGTGTTTGATGTCTGTTTATTTATGTTTCTGCCTTCTTCTCCAAAGTGTCTGGTTTTAGTGAGGCCAGTGAAACCTTGACCATTGCAATAGATTCATAAGTTAGGATATGTTTACTCTTTGGGAATTTTGTAATTGCAAAACGTCATTGTTATTGTATGCTAGAAAAATACCAGGGAAAAGTTGGAAGATCTTTTGAGCAAAGACTCCAACTGCCACCTTCCACCTTCCTCAATTCTTTTACTTTCAGTACTTTCCCTATGTGATTATTTCCAATTTCTCTTGTCTGTAGCTTATATATATATGTGTATATATATATATATATATATATATATATATATATATATATATATATATATACACACACACACATAATCATTTGCATATTGTCTCCCCATTGGTCTGTGAGCTCCTTTAGAACGTTGACTATCTTTTACCTGTTTGTACCCACAGAGCTTAGCACAGTGCCTGGGACAGTACATAGTGGACACTTAATAAATGTTTGTTAACTGACTGTTCTTCTCCTAAGAGCATATCTCAAGATTTTGCTCCTTGGGAATAGAAAAAGTTAGATGTTAGAGGGTGAAAAATCCTCCTTAAGGCAGTTTTGTTTTCTGCTTAAACTCATCAATTCTTCTCTTTGGATAATTTTCTGTAGACCCTCACTCATTTGGGGCAAAAAGAATAGAATTCTATTTTATGGTGGGTGCTCATTACAAGGTAAATGATAACCTTTGCAGACAAACTCCTGCCCTAGCATCTTTTGCAGAATTGATGCTTCCGATCAACTGAATATTTCTCAGGGTGAGCAAAGTGAACTGTCGAGCCTGGCAATAGAGATCTCATGGCCTGACAAGTACCCAGGAATTGCTTGATAATAAGTACTGGATGACTTAAGGCTCTGTAGGTCTTGGACTAGAACATGGATTGTGCAGGGTTCAGGATCCTAAGCCTTGTATAACTCTGGGGAAATCATCCTGGACTTCAGACTCTTCATCTGGAAAATGAGGAGGTTGTATGAGAGGGACCCTAAAATCCCCTCTAGAACAAACAATCTATAAATAATCTTAAAAGAAATGTTGTTGGTATGTTTTCTTGTAGGGTATTGGAAAGGTGTGAAACCACACACCACCATCTGGGTGTCCACAATAGATTAAAAAATAGGGTCCTGTTACTCCAAATCTGGGCAGCTAGGTGGCACAGTGGATGATGGAGTGCCAGGCCTGGAATCAGGAAGACTCATCTTACTCAGTTTAAATCTGGCCTCGGATACTTACCAGCTGTGTGACCCTGGGCAAGTTACTTACCCCTGCTTGCCTCAATTCCTCATCTGTAAAATGAGCTGGAGAAGGAAATGGCAAACCACTCCACTGACTCTGCCAGGAAAACCCCACATTGACACAACTGAATAACAACAGATTTAGATCACTGTCTTTTCAAAATGGACTAAAAATGCACCAAAGGACTAATTTTTCTTCAAACAGCCTAGGGCTTTCTTTAATTCCATGTCATTAATTACAAATAAACAGAAACATTTTAAGAGCTGGACTCTAAAATCCTTCCAGTGAACTGAGAACAAAAGGAAAATAAAAGCATAGCTTTGAGGTTAAAAGGGAAATCTCCTTAACATCTGTGTATATGTCAGGGCAAGGGCTGAGGCAGGGTGAGGGAAGGGGAGAAGTATGTTCGAGTCAGTCACACTCCACGGTTACCCATGTTATGTTAGCAGACTGGAGTGCATTGGATGGCTTTGTAAGGGTGTAAGCACACATCTGAAAAGGCACTGGATAGTTCTGCAGTCTTTTTAAAGGGTTGAATAAGATTGAAAGAGTGATGATGGCTAGGTGACTGATAATGGCATTTAATAAATGCTTCTTTAGTGTAATTTAATTGAATCTCTTCCGATCCCTGCCATTAATAGACATTTTTTTTATGCCTGGAACAAGTGGTAAGGTGGGTGGACAGGGAGATTAGGCTCACCTTGGATGGGCTGAGAGAAATGGAAGCTTGCTCCAGGTGGAAGAGGTGTACCCTAAGTCAAGGCTACCACAGGATCATAACTAGCGTTTCTCTATCTTTTTATCCCCATAACAATCTTGGGAGGCAGGTGCTATTATTATATCCATTTAATAGATGGGACAATTTAGGCAGGCAAAGGTTAAGGAACTTGCCCAGAGTCACTCAGATAGCAAATGTCTGAAGTCAGTTTTCACTCTCCGCCTAGCACTCTATCCACTACACCAGCCAGTTAAATATTTTCTGGAATGGTGCTTTGGGCTAGCTTCTTAATTCACTGTCCTGGGAATAAAGCTCCTTCCCTATCCTACTTACACCCCTGTTTGTCCCATGAGAAAAGTGATGCAGGTTTTCTTATGCCCAGTTTATGATGAGTGAAGTTAGGTCCAGTGTCACACTATAGGTGGCAGAGCCAAGAAAGATCGATTTTGGAACTGGAAGGTATGCTGGGGATCATCTCTCCACCCCTTTCATTTTCCAAGGAGCTAATAGAAATCTAAAGATATTAAGTAACTTGAACAAGGTAGGCTGAGGAGTTCAGGCTTAATCAAGCAGCCAGCGAGGAGAGGAAAGCTCTTGAGTAGACAAGCAAAACTTCATTCTCAGGAAGGGAAAAAATAAACACTGGTGTAGTGGGGAGAGGGGGAATTTGGGGGAGGGAAAGAAGAAAAGAGAGCGATTACTTACCTTAGAGCTTTGAGAGGTTTGGAAGAAATTAAAGGCTACCCACCACTGTCTTCCCATCTCTTTGGTAGAAGGAGGGTTTCTCTTTTATGTGGAAGGATGAGGACTGAGTCTTTGGAATGAGCCTCCTTAGGAGGTAATAGATTTCTCCTTATTAGAAGGTTTCAAGAATAGACTGGAAGACCAGTTACTTGTCAGGGATGATATAGATTAGCCCAGGGGTGGAGAGGTTATGACCTCAAGGCCACATGTGGCTTTCCAAGTCCTTGGGTGTAGCCTTTTGACTGAGTCCAAGGTTTACAGAACAAATTCTTTTATTAAGGGGATTTGTTCTGTGAAGTTTGGATTCAGACAAAGAGCCACATTTGAGGACTTGGAGGGCCACATGTGGCCTCGAGGCTCCAAGTTCTCCACCCCTGGACCACTGGTATCAAACTCAAATAGAATGAGGGTCACTAAACTCTATAAAGATCCCTAAAGTTATATATTGACTAAAAACCACACATGCATTCTATTATAGTTTTATTTTGTTAATATTTAATATTTCCCAATAACATTTTAATCTAGTTCTGTCAGACTAAGCAGTGTTAGGTATCTGATACCTCTGCCATAGAGGATATTCCTCTTGGGTCATGAGTTGCTCTAGATGACCCCTCAAATGTCTCCTTTGCCACTCAAATTTTGTGATTGTTTCTCTAGTTTAAGAGTCAGTTCCAAATGCCCTATATTGAGGCCTATCAAAAAGTAATTAATAAACTGCTTTTTTTTTGCCTATTTGACTTTTAAAAAACAAAACAGAACCCACTCACCTGTCACTGGGGCCCCAAATCTTCCAGTCATGACATCAAAGAAGTTTCCAATGTTGGTTTCCACACTGCTGAAGATTATTCCACTGTTTTGGTTGCTGAAGTGAGTAGCCATGGATGCCATGAAGGCGATCTATGGAAACAGTCTCGGTTAAGGAATGGGTAAAAGAGGAACATGAAATGGATCCAGAGATCCAATCACATCTCAGTTATTCTCTTCTGCTATTCATTTAAGAGGATCATAGATTTTGACCATGGAGTCCAAATCCTCTAAATGTACCAACTGAGGCACAGAGCAGTGAAGTGACTTGCTGGGGGACAGATACATAGGTAAGTGCCTGAGGAAGGATTTGAATTCAGGTCTTTTTGACTCCAATTCCATCATTATATTCAGGAGTCCATGCTACCTCAGGTCCAAGCCCCTTGTCTGACAGATGAGGAGATTGGGGCTACAGAGGTAGATAAACAGTTTATCTAAGGTCACCCAAGGAGTGAGTGGCAGAGCCTGAAATTGAACCCAGGTCCAGTGATTCCAACTTTAGCAGGAAAGTTAGGTAATTTTTTTCCAATCAAAAAATATTTACGAAATATATCTGTGTTAGATATAGGCTAGATAGGCACCAGGCTTGGCTCTGGGGAAAATACAAAGTTTAGAAACAATCTCTTTCAGGGAGATCACAGGTTGTCAGGAGCTAAAATGCCAACATAATGATAGCTGTGATATGAAATAATGTTTGTTAGTAGTACATCAGATAGGAACAAAACATCAGTTGGCTACTAGGGCAGGGGAAGAGAAATGAAGAAATCTTCAGGAAGGGAAATCATGATCTGAGTTGGAATTTTAAAAATGGGTAGAAATTTAACAGGGCAGCTAGGTGGCTCCATAGTCATAAAAGAAATATCCCATATGCGTTAAATCAAGGTCTTCCTAAATTCAAATCTGGCCTCAGATACTCAGTAGTTGTGTGACCCTGGGCAAGTCACTTAAGCCTGTTTGCCTCAGTTTCCTCATCATAAAATGAGCGGGAGAATGAAATGCCAAACCACTCCAGCCAAGAAAACCCTAAATGGGATCAAAAAGTCAGACACAACTGAAAAACAACTGAATACAGGAATTTAACAGCCAAATAATAACTGTTTTTTAATGCTTTAATTGTTGTTTTTGGACCTAACCTTGATTTAACACATATTGTGTATTTCTTTTATGAAAACTCTCTTCCTAGGATACAGTTTGGCAACTATATAATACTCGAGGGCTGGCTGACCCTTACCTGTGGCTGTGCAGCTCAGATGGGTCAGAACCAGCACTTTTAAAGCCCATATTCTCCTGATTTTCAGGTTGGACTTTTATTCACAACTGTGTTACTTTGACTTTCCATATAATGATAAAGTTCTTTCATAATTACTAATATTTAAATAGTTCCAAGAATAACTAATTTTTGATTGTATCACAACACTATGAGATAAGTACCATCAAAATTATTGTTCCTGTCTCACAGATGGGTAAAGTGAAGCTTAGAGGTGTTAAGGAAGTGTCGGGGGAGATTCCAATCTGAGTCTCTCCTGACAGCACTTCCAGGTTCTCTCTTCCATGATACTCTGCCTCTCAAAAGCAAAGATGTAGATCCAGAAATAGGGACAGGTGGAAGGAGAGAAAGAGTTGGGCATGTTTGTTGTGGGGAAGGAAGGTGAGGGGACAGTCATGCCATTTGACTACAGCACCAGTATATGATATTGTGAAAAGCTGGGAATGTCAACTGAAGAAGACTGAACTTCATTTGATAGCAATAGGGAGCCAATGATGATTTTTTGAGCAGTGGAGTAACATACTCATATATGTGCATAAAACTTAGTCTGGAAGCAATAGGAAGGATGAATTGGAGCAGAGACAACATGTGTGATGAACTGTTAGAAAGCCACCGAAGTAGTATTGGTAGATGGTGATGAGGTCTTGTGCTTGAGCGGCAGCAGAGTGAAGAGAAGGTAGTGGCGGCAGAGAAGTCAAATATTTAAGATCTTTTGAATGTGATATTGGGAAAAGAACACTGACTCTAAATACTTCAAAACCTGGCTACAGTGTTGATCAGCTATGTTACGTGGTTATGGACAAGTCACCCTTGGGCTCAACATCAGTTTTCCCATCTATAAAAGGCAAATAATACTAATGTTTACCCTTTCGATAACATGGTATCCTTCTAAGAATATGCTTCTAAGGGTCAAATGGGAGAATATATGAGAAAGCTCTTTGACAATTATAAAGCTTTGTACAAATATAATAAGAATTGGAAACTCCTTAAGACACGATGTATCTTATTTCATCTTTGGATCTCCAGAACCTAAAATAGTGATTTCACCAAAGCGGGCACTACCAATGCAGATCATAGATTAACATATAATCCATTTTTATTTTATGTTATATTGGCATCAAAGATGTCATTTACATAAAACATTGAGTGTTATAATAGTTTATATTCATGGATAAATATAGTATTTATGGAAATATAGAAGCTCAATAACTTCCCTATTTCCAATAAGTTCAATAATTCAAAGTTAATGATAAGGAATAATTTTAATACAGCAGCGGTATTGTCCCACATCGCCAACTAAAAAAACTAAAGTGATTTTCCTGCTGTGCTTCAGCAGCATAACCATATAAACCAATCTCTAAGCCAGAATAAAGGCCCCCAAAATAATGGTTTTATATACAATGCTAATTTCAGCCTCATCTGGGTAGTTCTAATACGTATTTCTGTAAAAGTTTATGGCATTTATGGCAAAAAAAAACTCATAAAGTGAGTTTTAAAAGGCTCCTCTTGTATCAAAGGTTATTACCCTGGCATCTGGAACTTAAAAAAACACCTTTTTATAACTTTACTATAATTGGTTTCCTTTGTAATCTTAAGTATTTTTTAATGCATTTAAAAACATTATTGTGAGAAGAGATCCATAGGCTTCTCCCATTTATGGGAAAGGGTCTGTGACACACAAAAAGGTAATGAATTAAAGGACTTCCAAAAGGCATTCTGATGAACAGATATGCTTAACTGAGGCAGTGTGGCTCAATGGAATAAGCATTGGACTTGAAATAAGAAGGCCTGGACTGAGAGGATATCAGTGTAAAAAAAGCATCAGGATGAGAAGTAGTGTCTGACATTCATTCAATAGGAAAAAAGAGAAAGGAGGCAGGCAGAACTGCAAAGGAGCGAGTCATTGGATTTCTGCCTGAGACACAACCAGCTGCTGAGTGCATCTTCTATTGGTTCAAGGCTTTGGAAACACTATGCCAAGGCAGTTTAGTCAAGATGATTAGACAGTAGGGTTCAGTAGGGAGAGAGTTTAATATCTTTGGAGTCAGGAAGATCTTAGATCTTAGATCAAGTCCCACCTCAGATACAGACTGGCTGTGGGACTCTGGGTAAGTCATTCAACACAGTGCTTCCAGGAAACTCTTGGCAGAAAAGGTTTGCTCACAAGGGAGCTCCTTATACCAATGAAATCTCAGGTAGAGAAAAAAAATAATCAAGTCAGTTAACCTCATACCTCAGAAAGGGAAGGAAAGGGAAGAGACGGGAAGATAAGAGAAGAAAAGGGAAGGGAAGGGAAGGGAAAGGAAGGAAGAAGGGAAGAAAGGAAAGGAAGGGAAAGGAAAGAGGAAGGAAAGGAAGAGGAAGTAAAGGAAAGAGGAAGGAAGGAAGGAGGAAGGAAGGAAGGAGGAAGGAGAGGAAAGGAAAAAGGAAAGGAAAGAGGAAGGAAGGAGGAAGGGAAGGAAAGGAAAGAGAGGAAGAAGACATGGAGGGAGAGAGGTGAAAAGGGAAGAAGGAAGGAAAATAGGTAGATACATGATATATAAATAGGTAGACAGGCAGGCAGATAGTAAAAAAAACAACAAAAAAAAACCTTAAGCAAAGACTCCAGCAACTGAGCATCCTGTACAAAGAACAAGTGTGTCAAAAAATCACTTTGCCATGGCAGTTCAGCACAAAAGTAGCCACAGTAGCTGTACATAACAGTAACAGAGGCTTAGGGTTCTTGCTTTTAGCAAAAGGGTATAGGAGGGAGGGCAGAAATAACTATGTAGTGAGTTGCAGATTGTGTAGTGCATTTGTGTTTCTGATAATGACAAGTAATCGCTATATAGACTCCTAAGTGATAATCTATGAGCCAGAGGTGGAGAACGTGATGGAGAGTTGAGCAGGACTGTTGCTATGTGTGTTCTGAAAATTTTGCCTTCCTTAACGCAAGTCTAATGCTAATTGTCACTTGGAAGTTCTTGAAGGTCTAGGTTCATATGAATCCTGTCCTTGGGACTGTAGCTGTGAAATATGAATGTTTCCTAATTATGCTCCCAGTTAGAAAGAGATTCTCTAACAAAAACCTGGGTTTGGCCTAATAAAAGTTGGCATCTCAGCTCTATACTAGGAAAAGATAGGATCTTTGTTGTTTCCAGATCTGTACCCTGAATACTCATGCCACAAACCAATAGAAACAAGGAAATAACATCACTCCAGAAGTTTAAGAAGTAAAACTAGTTTCATAACACAGTTTACAGCAGAATCAAGAAACATGCTTAGAAGCAAATACCACCCAACGGCACACAATGGCACCCAACTGCAGGGGAGATTACAAATAGTTGGCTTTGCAATCACTTCTTTGTCTCTTGTCTCTTACCCTCATCTTGAGTATATTCCCCCATGATCTGGAAAGAGAAAACAGCATCTTGGGCCATTCAACACCGCCACATAAGCTCCAATTCTACACAGCTGTGTCTGTCCCACTCCACCCCACCCTCAGCCAGGTTTCCACAACTGTTTCTGCTCTATATCCCCTGCCTTGCCATTCCGAAAGGCCCGCTTTCTTCACCCACTCTTTAGCTACAAGATGAATTGAAAATTACCAACCCCAGCATGCTTGGTGAAGGTCTAAATTACTTCCCACCATGCACTCCTCAGCACAAACCCAGTGCTCAGAGGGGCATCTCACTGATATTACATAATCTTTAATAGAAGCGACTTCTTTATCTGCTAAATCATACTATTAATTTTCATCCAGTTTTACCATCTGGTTAGCATCTAGCCATATCTTCTTTATCTTCTATATGAAGATTTGATTTTTTAAAGATGTGCTTGATTTTTGCCCATATTCCTATAAAATAATATCTTCTTAGGCTTGTCATCTAGCCTGTTTACGAGTTTATAATACATCACAAACTCAATATGAGTCAACAGTGGAACATAGTAACCAAAAAAAAAAGAAAAACTAGTGCAATCTCTGTTTGCATTAAAAGAGGGAGATGCATTTTGAGTATTTTGTCCTGGGAACCATATTATATCAATCATTCCATCAACAAGCATTTAAATGCACGCTATAGACACACTAGGCAGAATCTCAGAAAACCTCTAACCCTTGGAGAGGAAAAGTCCCATGGACCCAGCTTTCCAAGAGCAGGGGTAGACTGAGTGAGGGAACATAGGGTTCCCAAGTCCTCCTCTAGTGTTCTTGGCACTGTATGGTGCAGCCCAGACTGGATGTTTGGAGGCCACCCACCTGCAGTTCTGGGGGAATCCCAGGGTAGCCCTTCTCTCCTTTTGGGCCGTGCTGTCCTCTCTCTCCTCGAGGGCCCAGGTCTCCTTTGTCTCCTTTCTCACCTTTTGCCCCATCATGCCCAGTGGCTCCATTGTTGCCATTGTTACCATGATTTCCTTAAAACAACCAGACAGCATTTGAGAGCATTTATGCTTGCCAAGTTGGCACTCATTTTCAGACTCATGAGTCTTTTTTCCTTAATGAAACCAACAGACAAGGTGACATTTCCCCACCAAGAGTTGTAAATTGATCCAACGGTTCTGGAGAACAATTTAGAATTATGTCCAAAGGGCTATAAAAATCTGCATACCCTTTGACCCAGCAATGCCACTTCTAGAGCAGTATCCCAAAGAGATCCTCAGAAAGGGGAAAAGACCCACATGAACAAAAATATTTATAGCAGCTCTTTTTGTGGTAGCCAAGACCTGGAAACTGAGGGGATTTCGATCAATTGTGGAATGGCTGAATAAGTTGTGGTATATGAATGTAATGGAATACCATTGTGCTATAAGAAATGATGAGCAAGCAGACTTCAGAAAAACCTGAAAAGACTTATATAAACTGATGCTGAGTGAAGTGAGCAGAACCGGGAGAACATTGTACACAGTAACAGTCACAGTGTTCAATGACTGACTTTGATAGACTTAGCTCTTCTCAGCAATGCAGACCTGAAACAACTCCAAAAGATTCATGATAGAAAAGCCTTCCACATCCAGAGAAAGAAATATGGAGTCTGAATGCAGATCGAAGCATAATATTTGCTCTTTTTTTTGCTTTGTTTTGTTTTTTCTTTCTCATGGTTCATCCCATTCATTCTAATTCTCCTATACGATATGACCAATGTGAAAATATGTTGAATAGGAATATATATAGAGAGCCTATATCAGATTGCACTCCATCTTGGGAAGTGAGAGGGGAAGGAGGTGGAAAAAATTTGAAACTTGTGGAAGTGAATGTTGAAAACTAAAAATAAATTAATTTATTTAAAAAAATTTTTAAAGAAATTTCTCTACCAAGATGTCAGAAATTGAAAATATCAAGTGACTTTCAAAATAGCTCCAATGAAGAGCATGTTAATGTCTTAAAATGGATCCTTCTATTACAAATGTCATCCCCCTTCAATTTTGTGTTGCCTAGGCCTCACCAAGAGCTAAAATGTCTATAAATCACTTGGAGCTAAGAATTGAATCCATTATTGAGGAAAAAACCCAAATATTACAAACAGTCAGTCCAAGAGCTTGCACTATTCCTAAAAATAGGTTTATAGAATTCCTAAAAATAGGTTTATAGAATAGAAATTAGGTTTATAGAACCTAAAAATAGGTTAACAGAATTTTAAATGTAGTCTCTAACCTGTGAATAGCTAAAGCCCCACAAAGCAGGCCAGAAATAAGTGCCAAGAAACAAGCAGCAGTTTAATTAATTATTTCCTGAATGGGGAATTGGTTCTCCTGAGGAGAGCTCCACTTGCTCGAATCAAGGCAAAAACTTATATACATACATCACAAGTGGGAAAAGTGGGGAAGGTGCCAGGGCCTGAGTGGTTTCCCACCACCAGCCTATGAGTACAGGACAATACAGGTGTTCTGGAGTACTATGGGAACAGTTCTCAAGTTGATTGTTTCAGGTCTTTGAGGTTGTGACTGATGGGGAATAGTACAAGCACAGGAATGTCAGTGATAGATAACGCTAAACATCATTGTGAGTCTGATTCCCAAGTCAGAAAAGGCAATAGATTATTAGTATGTTCATTACACGTATCATATTGTTTAATATGAAAATCGTAATTCCCTTCACATTTGAAATCTCTGCTTCATTCCACCTAGAGACACATCTACAGTGACAATTTAATGTGGAGTGTACTTTTTATACTAAGCATTTTGTTTTAGTCAAGAGTCCTGGACTTAGAGTTAGGAGACTTGAGTATGTGTTCCAGCTCTAATACTTACCTCCTGTAGAATTCGGAGCAAATCATTTAATCTACCTGGACCTCAATTCCCTCATCTGTAAAATGGGCATCAACAAACATTTAGTAAATGCCTCCTATGTGCCAGACATTGTGCTAGGCACTGAAACAGGATAATCATTCTTATGAAACTTACTTCACTGGATGATTGCTAAGAGGCCTCTGAGACTCTTTAAATGTCTTGGAAATGTGAACAGTTACCTGCCAGACTTTATGATTTCTACTCCTTCTCAATTATTAAGACATTCTGAACTCTTCTTAAGTACTTAGTCCATTCTGCCTCAGTTTACTTATTTGTATACATGTCTTATTACCTCTACTAGATGTAAACTCTTTGCCTGTAGGGACTATGTGGTTTTTAAACTCTGAATCTCCCCCTACTTCTTTGCACAGTGAATCATAATATGTTTAATTTTATTTTATTTACATAAACATAATTTAAAGTTTAATTTAACAGTGTTAAAGATGGAAAAGGCCTTGAGAAGTCAGTGTGGTACAGTGGAAGTAGAGATCTCTGGAGTCAGAAGAGCTGGGTTAAAATCATGCCTCTGATACTTTAAACCTTCAGTAACCTTGAGCGTCAGCTTCCTCATCAGTGAAATGTCTGAGTGGCATGAGATGACCTCTATATTCCCTTCTAACTGTATAATTGTAATAATCCAGCCCTCAATTCTTCAGATGGGGTAAAGGCAGTCACAGAACAAATAACTGGTGGGGCCAAGAATAGAAGCCTTCCTCCAGTCACTATTTTCCCCCCTCCACTTTTTGGTTGCCTTGAACATTAAAAAAATTGATAATTGGTTGTTGAATTGAATAGAACGCATGCTGTATTTAGTCTCTCATATTTTGGAGTTACTCACATCTTAACCTTGTTTCCATTTTTTTAGGTAACATAGGGTATAACAGTTTTCAAATTATTCAAGGAATGAATTACGTATAAGCTCCATCCATACATTCAATGACAAAAAAAAGTTTCTAAAATGAAACTTTCTGTAAAAGAGAATACTGCTTATTTAGATATAATAGAGCATCTCTTTGGAAAAGAACTCTATTTCCTATTAGACATTGGGTCCCAAGTGGTGGTCTGATTGAAGTACCCTGACCTCTAATACTTAGGAAATTAGAATGACTGTCAGGCAGTGACAGGCACTGTGCACAAGAGTGGATGATACATGGTCCGCCAGGTGGCGCCATAGTACATAGAGTGCCAGGCCTGGAGTCAGAAAGATCATCTTCTTGAGTTCAAATCCAGCCTCAGACACTCCCCAGCTGTGTGACCCTGGGCAAGTCACTCAACCCTGCTTACTTTAGTTTCTTCTTCTGTAAAAGGAGCTGGAGAAGGAAAAGACTCCAATATCTTTGCCAAGAAAACTTCAAATGGGGTCATGAAGAGTCGCTCACAACTATGTATTTGTTATAGTAAACTGGTTATTGAAATTACCATCAGAAAATCCACCTTCAAACCCTAACTCTGCCACTTAACTCCCTATGTGACCTGAGGCAATTCCTTTCCTCTCTCTGAATCTCAGCTTCTTTCTCTGAATAATAACAACCACCAGCACTTATGTAGTGTTTTAAGGTTTGCAAGTGTACTTACATTACCTCCCTCAATCCTCACAACTAACCTGAGAGGTAAGTGTGTTATTGTCCCCATCTTACAGATAAGTAAACCAAGGATGAGAGTGGCTAAATGACTTTGCCCAGAGTCACACAGCTAGTAAGTGTCTGAGGTCAAACTTGAACTCAAGTCTTTCAGACTCTAAATCCAGTGCTCTTACGGACTGCCCCACCTAGCTGAATAATGGGCTCCTTTCAGCTCAAAAATCAGGTGATCCCAATGCCTCCACGCAAAGTATTGGCTGAAGGTGGTATTTGATCTCTCCAGGATTGTCTCTTTTAATGACAGCCCCTTGAAAAGAAAGAATCCTCCCTTCCACCTTCCACCCCCAGGGTCTTTTTTATTATAAAATTTTAATCTCCTTCCCCCTTTAGTAGGAGAGGTATTTAAAAACACAGTGATCTACCAGCGGCCAATGTATTGTAGAAAATATTCACAGTAATAGAACCTGCATAGTTCATGCAGTCTCCAGATAACCAATGATGAGACAAGAACATAAATTACAAGGGTTTTCTCAGTTACCAAGGAAATACAGCCTATAAGCGAGCATTCCACTCTGCATTTACTGCCCTGCCTGGTTTCAACTCTAGGAAACAAGAGGGCATCATCCCCTGACATCCTATCTCACCTCACCCCTCCCTTTCCTGGCTCCTTTTGTGTGTAAGCTCCTTGAGGGCAGGGATTGTCTTTTTATTAATTGTATCCCTAGCACTTAGCACATAGCAGGTGATTCATAAATGTTGGTTGGATTGGAAAGTATTCCATTCTGAGCACAGTCTGGCAAGTAGAGTAACAACAGACCCAGAGGATGCCTCATCTTCCAAATGAGTCAGTGTCTTGCAGCTTTGATGTCCTAGGTGATGGTGCTCTTCTGGATGCTCAGGAGGAGTGGGTTCATTTTAAAACCAGCTTGTGGATGGAGAATGTTGGAGGTGGAAAGACCTAATACAGGGCCACATGTGGCCCTCTAGGTCCTCAAATACAGCCCTTTGACTGTATCCAAACCTCACAGAACAAATCCCTTCAATTAAAGGATTTGTTCTGTAAAACTTGGACTCAGTAAAAAGGCTGCACCCAAGGACCTAGAAGGCTACATGTAGCCCTGAGGCGGCAGGTTTCCCACTGATGAGTCCTAAGAATTATCTAGTCCAACCTTCCCTTCGTATGAGGAATATTTCACATCCAGAGGGGAGGAGATGACTTGTACAAGGCCATACAAATAATAAGTCAAAGATGGTAAGAAGTGAGAAGTCCGTATGTTAGTGACTCTGCACATGGAATTTACTAGAAGACAGCTATTAGAGGACCAACATGGCGCAGTGAATACATTGCTCAAGTCAGAGTTAGAAAGACCTGAGGTCTGAGAAACCACTAGCTATGTGACCCTGGGCAAGTCACTTAAACTGTCTACCTTGGGTTTCTCATCCGTAAATGGGGGATACGAATAATAGCACCCACTTCCCAGGATTGTTGTGAGGCTAAAATGAGATTATATTTGTAAAGTACTCTATAAATACCAGCCATTCTTATTAGGCACAGAAGCTGCAGAGCTTGAATTTGTTGAACCGCTCTTTCTTTCTTGTACTTATTTTTGTCTCAAGGAATGGCTCTCTGGTCTAAGTATGAGGGAGGGATACGGAGAGCAAACTATTGTGTGAAAATAAAACACATCAATAAAAATAAGATATTTTTTGAGGGGGGTAAGGCAATTGGATTAAGTAACTTGCCCAGGATCACACAATTTAGTAAATGTCAAAGTGTCTGAGACCAAATTTGAACTTGGGTTCTCCTGACCCAAGGCAATTGCTCTATCCACTGCACCACCTAGCTGCCCCAGATAAAATTTTTTTAAATTAAAAAATTAGTGTTTTCATTCAGCATTTGCGACATGGGAAAACACAATGCTAAGAATTATAGTAGGCACTACAAGCATAAGATAGGGTCTCCCTTTTAGGTGATTATCATCTAAGTGAGAAAATAAGCTACATACATGAGCAGCTGCAAAAATAATATAAGTGGCAAAACTAGTACCAACAACAGAGGCTGCAGAGTTTGTTTTCTATTTTAAATGCCTATTCCTTCTGCCCACCTCCTTTTCTATTGGACTTCTTCACTCCTATGCATATTAGAGCCTCTAGCTCTGTCAGTGGGGAGAGGGATAGAACACAACGCTCTCCATTTTTCATCCTTACCTGGGATTCCAGGGGGGCCAGGTGGTCCAGGAGGGCCTTGATAGCCTCGGTACCCAAAATCTCCATGGCAACACTTGCTGCAGTCAGGTGGAAGTGCTCCAGTTTGAGATGTCTTTAAAAAGATACAGAACAGAACTTCAGTTGAAGTTGATTTCCCTCTGATCTTGGCATCTGGTTCAGCTCTAAGCTAATAAAGCAAACACGAGGGAAGGAAGAGGCAGCCTTTCTAGGGACCGTGCAATCTCAGAAAAAGAAGAATAAGCAAGAGGATCAACAGGTAATGGAAAGAGAACTGGATTTTGAGTCAGAGAATCTGAGACTGAATCCCAATTCAGCTACTTACAAGTTTTGCTTTGTTTTGTTTTGTTCTGTGCGGAGGGCAAGTTACATTCCCTGCCTGGGTCTGTTTCCTTACCTAGGAGATGCAAGGTGACCCTCTCTTATAGCTCTAAATGCTGTGACCCTGTAAAGGAGCCCATAAGAAAGTAGCAAGGAGGACACTTCAGAAAAGAGTTTTCCCTTTGCTACTGTTATCAGCAATGACAAGAAGTCCCTTTGGATGGTCTCCTCAAGAGCACTGGATTTGGAAGCAGAGGACCTCAATTCAAATTTCAGTCCTATGGCACCTACAATGTGCCACCTTGGCAAGAGACTCAATCTCTCTGGCTGAGCTTCATTTTCCTAATTTCTGAAATGAGAACATTGAGGGGGGGCAGGGAGCTTGAAGTAACTGTACCCTACAGACCTAAATCCAGAATCCTTGGATCTTCCCTTTCCCAAATGCCAACAGTCCTCAAAGGCCAGCCAGCCTAGAGAAGAGACTCTCCTAGATGTAAGCATCATTAATATCAATGGATGCTTATCAGGCCCCAGTCAGTTATAGAAAGAGCTACTTGGTTGCTTCTTAGCTGTTTGGAATCATCTGCACAATGACAACGAAAATGCCTATTTTGTAACAGCTGCCCCATACTAAATCAATGCTATTTATTTACCTAGGGAAAGAACATCACTATTAATTCCAAAACAACTTCAACTTAACTTTCAAAATGAGACCACTGTGGTCCTCTAATTTTCACTTGGTAATTTCTCTTATAAATGTCAGGTTCTAATCCTGGTTCTGCCACTACCAAGATAGGACACTGTCTTTGGAAGAGTCTCTTCCTTTCTCTGAGGTTCAGGTTTTTTTCAGGTAGTAATAGATAGACTAGAAAAAACAGATGATCACTAAAGTCTGACCACCATTGGGACCCTTTCCATTTCTCTATCTTGATTTTAAAATGAATAGAGCTGAGTTCAAGAAGGCATTTGAGCAGCTGGAAAGTCAATGCTACTTGCCAAATCACTAGGAATAAGTCCAAGTTGGCAACACCCACATCAACTGTATAATAAGAAAAATTGTAATGTGAAAAACTTCCTACATGTGTTTTAATAATACAATGGTTTTTTTCAAACAAATACTTGTTGCTAAGGGATTTCCTGTCAAGAAAAACAAAATGAAAGGAGTCTCTCCAAAGAGATTGAGTTCCAAATTTCTCCTAGCCTATTTCCTTATAATAGCTAAAGACTCTTCAGAGAAGCATTCTGAATTGAAAATAAGAGTGAAGGCCACTTGGTGTGACCACCATGGTTTTCTAATTTCATCCTGTCTTTATTTCAGAAATGCAGACAGACTTTTCCTAAGCTCTTCATTTTTTTTCCCCATTGCTTTAAAGATTATTATTAAGATTCCCCAAGAGAGAGTAGAACATTATTTCCAGGCCCTGCAGCAGTCATTCAGTGAGCCAGAGAAAATTTCTGCTAATCCAGCCAGCACCAGCCCTGCATGGAGGTGGCTACCTTCCAAGCCCCAGTTGTCAAGTTGGTGGGAAAAGAATCAGCCGTACTTGATTGGTTAAGGAGCACTAGGGAGATTTCAGACAGCCTGGAAAGCTAAAGCATGTCAACTGAGTCATCCCATATGTGAGGCCAAAGCTTACTGTAACCTGAAAAGTAATTATCCAGATTTCTCTGATGAGATTTTGCCAGGTTATTCAGGTCTGTGTCAAAAACAAATTATAAGGGGAAAGAGGCATGTGTACAAAAGTTTTAATTGAGCTTCAGTTAATTAACTGGAAGCATTTTTATGCCTCCAGACCCAGGGATGAGAGGTTATCTCTAGAAGTAGGAGCATGATACTGAGAAAACAGGGGCTAAGGAACAGGACACAGCTCTGCCACAATTTTGAGACACAGCCTTGTGGGAATGACTCAAGGAGGATACTCACGCAGCAGGGTATAGTGAAAGGAGTACTGGATTTGGAGTGAGAAGAATTAGTTTCAAATTTTGCCTCTGACATTTAATATTTGTGTGACCTTGGGCAAATCCCTTAACTTCTCTGGGCCTCAGTCTCCTCATCTGTAAAATGATGGAATTGAATTCTATTACCTTTTCAGCATTCAACCTACATCCTATGACTGCACTCTCCTCTTTTATCTTCAGTCCTTGGTGAACTGGTTTGACTCTACACTATCGTCCACTCTTGAGTCCTTCCCTCTCCCCCACAACCATACTAGTAATCACGGCTCCTGCCCCTCCCCGCTTGATTTATTTATCTTTTTTTCTTTCTATTTATAGGGGCCATCCCCTGACTGTTTTTTAAGGAGGCCTATTCACTGAATGGGAATTACCTCACTTTAAGTGAGTACCTGAAGAGGCCTTAGCCTAAAAGGCCAACATCTCCCACTGCATCCTGTACTGTCTCCAGTCATCTTGATGAATATCTAGTCACTGGATCCAGATGGCTCAGGAGGAGAAGTAAGGCTGGTGACCTGCACAGCCCTCCCTCATTCAAAACAAAGTCAAGTGCAAGTCATGTCATCATTTCTCTGATGTCATGGTCCTCGGGAAAACAAAGAGGGACATAACAACAACGACATCCTTATGCAAAAGCTTTCTCCCTTGTAGTCTTCCTTTTCAAGGCTCAGTTAGTTGCAAAAGCTCTTAAGGGACTTTAGAATGACCCGTAGAGCTAAATGAAACCTCAAGAGATCTACATGGCTTGTCTATGAACCTTCCAGCAGGCTTCAGCCTGGTTGATTCAAGCAAGGAGTATCAACTCTATGTCCAGAATTACAAATCAACCCTTTAAAGTTAAAAAAAAAAACCCCAACTCTTTTTCCTATAAACCTAGAGAGGGAGTAACCAGGGTAGCGTTATGCCAGGAGGAGCTCACAATGAATGAGGGCTGCTCACCGAAACCAGGACCATCCCCTCCTGTTTGGCAGAGACGCTATACCACCACTCACCTGGGCTTGACTTGGATCCTTGCCTAGCTACCCATATGGTCAATCTCTGCTCTTATTTTGGGGGGTTCTTAGATACTTTCCTGGGTCAAATAGGGGATTTCCCTGCTTATTAGCTACATGTGGCTCAGCCACATAGGATTTGAAGGAATCTCGGAGGTCATTGTCTAATTCAACCCTTTCATGTGACAGGTGAAAATGGAGCCACTTGCCTAACACATTCTAGTAGTAAGGAGTGACATTCAGCTCCAGGTTCACTGGTAATGCAAAGATCTTTGGGTTGGCGTCAGAGCACCTAGGTCTAAATTCCACTTCTAATACTTACTACCTACATGACTTTGGGTACCCAAACAAGCCTGAATTTCTTCTTCTGAGGAATGAAGGCGTTGAACTAAAAGGCCCTCCAAGATTCCCTCTCAGCTCTAACAGTATAACTTCATAAATGCCATACTCAGAGCTTTTTGTGCTAAACCATGCTCTGCCAAGAATGCAGAAAACTGAAGTTTCACCTCTGAAATTTAACATCTGCTTAGTTGTAGTTTTTAATTACTGATTAATCCACTTTCCCTTTTCTCTGTGGCTTGATGTAGGCTTTGCCCCCTGAGGTGACAGGTTCCTCCCTATTAGTTCTGGTTTGTCAAGAACAGCTTGAGCTTCCAGAGAGAGAGTGAGACAGATGTGGGTTGGCAATGCAAATTAATTACTACATGACAAACTGCAATAAGCTAGGCTGGTGAAATCTCAAGTTCATTTCTGTTTCACTGTACTACATAACCCTGGAGATCTGGTGCACACCCAGCGAATTCCATAACTGAAGGTTGTAGTCCCTCTTTTAAAGACCACAAATAACTGTGACCCTCTCCCCCATCCCCTAACTTGTGGTAAAGATCAAATGAAATATTTTTAAAGCTCTTAGTATAATGTCTGGCACATAGTAGGTGCTTAAAAATTGTCTGTTTTCTTCTTCCCTGCTGCTATTTAGTGAATAGAAATGGTATTTCTCTAGTAAAAGCCGGTTAGCTGTTTTGTGTAAAATGGCTCATAAATGAGAATAACTGTTCTTGACCTTTATTCCTCAGTCTTCTTACCATAATCAGTCCGTCAAAACCCATTTATTAAGTACCTGCTATGTGTCAGGCACTGTACTAAGTACTTGGGATACAAAAAGAGACATTGACTAGATTTTCTTTAATGAAAATAGCACTTGTCCCAGATAATTCATTCCTAGCACTGAGGTTCCAAATGACATTGTCAATGTCACCTGAGTACAATCCATTGGAGTTATGTCCCCAAAAAGGGGGCAATATTTTTTTGACCCAAAAATGTTAGTGCAATTTTCTGAGGGATGGAGACTCTAAAAAAATTCACCTTAATGATTAGTTTGAGTCAGATACCAACTCAGGTCTTGAAAGCTGCCCTGGGGACATGTACATAACCAGCCCTTATTTTTAAGTTGGTACTTTCCAAACAAAATAAGCACTGAGGTTCAGGGGTCTGCATGTACATCAAATTACCTAGAGAAGTAGCAACCATGAGATACATGGCATTAAGTACAGTTACTTTTAATAAACTCAGAGTGGAGAGCTTTCCCCCATTACTGTTTTAAGGAAGCCTGGCTTTCTTAGAATCATCTTGAGTATTTTATCTGTTTGCAGGTAATGTTTATTCCCCCTTCTTCACAAACATCCAGATCAGATTCAGGACTGTGATAGACAGATAGATCGCTAGACAGTTATACAGACAGATGAGATAGATAGACAGATGGAAAGAAAGAAACAAAGAAAGAAAAAGGAAGGAAAAGAAAAAACGAAGAAAGAAAGAAAAAGTGTAGAGCAAAGAGCTGGTTGCCTTCTACAAAAGGAGGCTCTTCTGTATCAAATCTTTTCCATCCCAGTGAATTGACTATTTATCTCCTTTTTTTATCAAACCACATCATTACCACCCTGCTGGCGCTCTGACAGATGCCTGCTTCCCCACCAAGCCACCTCCTATCCCCATAAGCAGCTTAGGAAACACTTTTTAAAATAGAATGCCTAGCAGCCTCTGCTGAAATAATGCATATTACAAAAAAAAAAAAGATGTTAGAGCTATTAACACACATAAAGTTAACATTAATAAAGTTATTAACCTCATTAAGCTTCAAAGTTAGGCTTAAAAGAGGAATTCAGAGTACCTGGACCCTGTATGAGGTGATCTGGGCCAGATCATTAAACTCAGGGTGCGACAGAACCTCTGGCCTCAAGGACTTTGGGTCTGGAGACGTGCTATTATCCACAGTCCCCGCTATAGGATGGCTCCGCTCTCTCACTTTTTCCCTCCTGCCAGTCTGGTGGTGGCTTTGCACTATTCTTGCCACCGCTTTATTAGCTCTTCCGCTCACCTCCATGTATTCATCTTGACCCAGGCAAAAAGGGAGGAGAAGCAAAGCCAGCAGGTGCCAATGGAGGAGGTCTTTCCCTGCCATAGTTCTCAAAAATAGATCCCAAGCACCCTGGAGAAGACGACCTCTCTGGAGGCTTCCGTTTGCGCGGTCCCTGCAGGCGATCGCTAGGGCTGGAGAGCCAGGCTCCAGCCAGCCCTGTGGTTTTATACTTTGGCGTATCATAAATAAAGCTGCTAGGATGCCAGAGTGACAGCATCCTTCCTCCAGGATCGGTCATGCCTCCTGACACAGAACGGCCCCCATTCATTACTTTCCCACATAGGCTGGCAGAAGGGATTTGTACACACAGCTCTTATTCGTACGTGTTTCCATTTAAGTGTGAAACACACACACACACACACACACACACACACACACACACACACACACTAACAACCAGACTGGAAATGGAGAATATGTATCTAATGGATTGCTTTGCTTGATTAGACATGGAGAGGCTGTGAATTAACAGTCTGAAACATCTTTTGGAAAAACCCATCCAGTTCCTTGCCAGGAAAGTCAGACACAACTGTGTCAATTCAATCAGAAAGGAGGGGATTGCACCAAGAGTGATCTAGGAGCAGAAGTCCAAGAAAGCTTTGGCCCAGACACGGTTCTGACTCCACCTCAAGTCCTTCTACACCATCCACTCTTTGTAAAAACTTCATCTCCCTTTTCTAGACACCAACAATAGCAGGCAGGAAGGTAGGCACTAAGTACTAAGCTGAATACAGGCTCAGGCTGAATTTCTGTGTTCGATGTTGGTTTTTCTACGACAGACACAGTGGTTGGTTTTTTCCCTTTTTCCTCACAGATTTCCAGATTTTTAGGTCAAGCCCAGACCAACATTCTTTAACTGCCAAATGAAGACACAGAGCCATGCTGCTTCTGAAAGAACTTGTCTCCTTAACTTGTAAAATATGTATAACAAAAATCAGGGAAAGAGATAAAAAGATAGCTCTCCTTGCTCTGAAGGTGGCCTTGCTGTAGAATCCTTGAGTTGGTCAGTAAACTAGCATTTGTTAAGCATGTTACCTGGTACTGTGCTAAATGCTGGGATGCAAAGAAAAGCAAAAAATTCCTGCCTTCAAGGTGGGATAGCATGTAAATAATCGAGACACACAGAAAAAAAAATGGAAGGCAATCTGAGAGAGAAAGCTATTAGCACCTGGGAGGACTGGGAAAAGCCTTCTACAGAATTTAGGATTTGAGTCAAATCCTAAACAAAGCCAGGAAAGCTAAGAGGCAGAGGTGAGGGGCCAGAGCCCTTCATATAAGAGGGACCACAGTACAAAGGAGACAGGAGATGGAGTGTTGTTGAAAATGGGCCAACATTGCTGGTTCATAGATTTTCTGGAGAAGGAATGAAATGTAAGAAGACTGGAAAAGTAGGAAGGAGCTCTAAAGCCATATAGGAATCTATATTTTTATCATGAAAGTAATAGGGAATCATTCATGCTTATAGAGCAGGAGTGACACAGATCTAAGGCAAAGTATAAAAGGGCAGCTAGGTAGTGCAGTGAGTAGAGCATTGAGCCTAAAGTCAAGAAGATTCAACTTAGTAAGTTCGAATCTGACCTCAGACAATTACTAGCTATGTGACCCTGGGTAAGTCATTTAACCCCATTTGCCTAAGTTTCCTCATCTGTAAAATGAGCTAGAGAAGGAAATGGCAAACCACACAATTATCTCTGCCAAGAAAACCCCAAATGGGGTCACAAAGAATCAGACATGACTGAAAAACAACATAACAACAAAGGTGAAAAAAATCATCTTGGCAGTTGTATGGATGATGAATTGAGTGTAGAGAGACTAGATAAGAGCTAGAGAAGTCACTTGCTTAAAAGGCTAAATGAAGAAAAGGGACAAGACTGTAGCACATGCATGGGGAAAAGGGAATGTATATGAGAGGTTTTAAGGTAAAAATGAAAACATTTGACAGTGGATTTGATATGTGGGGTGAGTAAAAGTGTGGTGTCTAGAATGATGCCGAAGTTATGTGTGTGTGTGTGTGTGTGTGTGTATCCACACACACACACACACACACATACATATACGGTAATACCTTCCACCATAACACTGAATGAGGGGATTTTTAGAAGGCAAAAATAATGAGTTCTGTTGTGGACACACTGAGTTTGAGATACCTCTGAGATACCGATTGGAATTGTCTGGAAGGTAGTTCGTGACTATGAAGTGAGGAAAGAATTTAGGCCTGGCTATATAGTTCTGAAAGTCATTATGGGAACTACTGAGATTACCAAGTGAGGCAAGCTCCTTCAGGAAAATGAAAACTATCTGAGTTCAGGGATTCTTGATTTTTGTGTCTGCCTTCCCAATGCCTAGCATGTGCCTAACACAAAGTAGGGGCTTAAGGCTTGTTAAATTGGCTGTGGTGGTAAATGCCTTTAATCCCTGCTACTGTGGAGACTAAGGCTGGTTGATCTCTTGAGTTCTGAGCTACAAAGAGTTAAACTGATTGAAATGAATACGGTAAGCCCCTGGAAGAAGGGGGTGACTAGGTTATCTAAGGAGAGGATAATCAGCCCAGGTCAGAAACGAAACAGATCAAAGAGATGGAGATTTCAGTTCAGTTGTTTTTTCAGTCATGTCTGACTCTTCATGACCTCATTTGCAGTTTTCTTAGCAATGGGATGTTGCCATTTCCTTCTCTAGATCGTTTTACAGATGAGGAAACTGAGGCACAGGGCTAAGTGACTTGCCCAGGGTCACACAGCTAGTAAGTGTCTGAGGACAGATTTGAACTCTGGAAGAGAGGTCTTGCTGACTCCTGGCCCAGCATTCTATGCACTAGGGTACCACCTAGCAGCCCCAAGGGGAGATGAAGAGATCCAGTCTTCAAAAGTAATTTTTTTTAAAAGATGTTCATTGAATTGAATGGTCATATAAGAATTGTTTGAAGGAATGGGGCATGGTTAGCTTGAAGATTATAAAACTCAGGGAGAAATGCTAAGTGTTCTTCAAGGATTTGAAGGACCTTCCTATGAAGGAGGGATTAGTGCTAGAAAGCAGAACCAGGACTAATGGGGGCAGGGGGTGGGGGCAGGGGGTGGGGAGCAGGGGGGAATTGAAAAGAATCCTAACACTTAAACTTACCCCTAAATGAACTGGGCATTCTGGAAAAGGAGAAGGGGCCCTTGTCTCATACATGTCCAAGCAGAGGATGGATGACTACTGACCCAGTAGGTTATAGTGAAGATTCCTTTTGGGTGGCTAAAGGTTGGGCAAAGAGACCACCAAGGTCTCTGCTTTTCAGCTCTTCATTCTTTTATTCTGTAAATTGACCTTAGAGGTTAATTCATCCTGCCCATACTGGAAAAAGAATTCTGTACCATGCTTTTTTTTTTTCCCCAGAGAATTAGTTGTTAAATATTTACTAGCATATCACTGGTTTGGAGAAAACCTTCCTGGCTTTCCCCCAGCCAGCTCTCCTCACCTCCACTCACAGACTCAACCTATTTTTTCACCACCTCACTAGAAGAGACTTTTCTTCTCCAACAGATTCTTTACTCTACCCATCAAGTTCTTTAGAATATAGTCAATCACCTCTGTGGCAAGACCCATCCTGTTGCCCAAGAAGGAATTTTCTAATTTTTTTAGTGTGTTGCAGAAGTTGCTGTTTTCTGTAAAAATGCTGTGGAAAGTCTCAGAACTTTAAAATGAAAAAGCTGAACAGAGCTCACGCTTCTCAAGATATGACACAATAGATAAGACTCTAGTTGAAGCTGCAAGTAAAGAGGAATTCTGCTGTCACATGTCCACTGGAGCTATGGCTGGCAGCAGCCAGCAAAAATAATATATGCAGCAGTACAGTGTCCAGTGGAAACAACCCATCCACTGGGCAAGCATCTGAGGGAGATAGTGCATTCAGAGAAAGGAATAATATCACCAGAAGATATTGGCAACTCTGCAGGATCTGAAAAAGGAAATAAGCATTTATTAAGCACCTACTATGTTCTAGGCATTGTGCTAAGCTAGGAGTGGGGAACCTGTGACCTCCAGGCCACATGTAACCCTCTAGGTCCTCAAGTGCGGCCCTTTGACTTCCCCGCTCCTGTGCTAAGTCCTTTATAAATATTATTTAATTTGATGCTCAGAGCAATCCTGGCAGGTAAATGCTATTATGACTCATTTCATAGTTGAGGAAGCTGAGGCAGACAGAAGTTGTGACTAGCCCAGTGTAAACTGAGGCATAAGCTCTCTTTAGAGAATTTAGATCTCTCTTTTCCCCCAAAGGGGAAATTAACCTGGATAATGCAGAGGCCAGTTCTCAAGATCTAAATCTTTTCCCTAAAGGGAAGAAAACCAGAGGAAGATCAATGCCTGTGAAATTAAAGATTTTTGTTAAGCAGGGAAGTAAACCATGAGCCTGGGAACTGACATCAGTCTAATGTTGAACAACCTACCCCAGTAATGGATGTGGAAGATATATATATAGCTTTCAAACAAAGGAAGGCAGGGAATTTGAGAAGAAAGGCTGGAATCCTAGAAAGGAATGAGTCAGGGAGGCCTGTTCCCAAGAGGGGGGAGTGAGGAATTCCAGGTGTCAGAGCTGTGACCCTTTGATACACAAATCAGACAGCATTCCTAGTGATAACCAGTCTAGACAGATCCAGGCTTGAGCAAAAACAATAAGATAAGGGGATGTCTCCAAAAAGCATAAAACAGGATGTGTCTGAGAGCATCATAGCCGACATTTAGGGGAGTCTCTGAAGATAAGGATGTCTCTTAAAGGTTCATAAACTGCCAAATGGCTCAGATTCTGCTTCAAGGCTAATATGAACTTAATTGGCTTCAGAGTGGCTGATTTTCTGCACATCCAGCTTGGGTTACTCTTCAATCATAGCAAAGGATTGTTGATACATCAAGTCACTCTGTATCTTAGCCAATATAGCCAGCCCTTCTTGATAACCGAGATAATCGGGGAGTTCAAGCACAAATTCACTTGCACACCAGCATTGTACAGCTAGGTAAGTATCTGAGACTGGATTTGAATTCAGGGCTTCCTGACTTCTGGTCCTTCACTGACATCAACTGAGTCATGTAGCAGCCTCTACTTTTACTACAGGATCACAGATCTCAACCTAATCCAACTCCCTCATTTTACAGATGAGAAAACTGAGACCCAGGAAAACAAAGTGCATTTCCCAATGTTACACAGATAATAAGCATCAGAAGGGGGCATCTGAACCCAGGGCTTCTGACTCTGACAAATTTGTTGTGAAGATCAAAGCCTCCTAGGTGTTTATTGAGATAAGATATATGGCAGAGCTTAATTTTAAACCTGGATCCTCTGACTCCAAAGTCAGAACTACTCCCCCTTGGTCAGCTCCTACTTTTGTGGATGTGTACTGGATATCTTGAACATTCATTACGTCATTCCTCCATCTTCTTTGGTAGAAATCTCCTTTATTTTGTAGACTTTACCAATTTCAGCCCCTTCCCTGCCCCACCCCCCATCACCTTCACTATGGTTGACATTTAATTGACAATATCACTGTCAAGGTCTTTGGATGAGGGCTATAGATATTTTACATTCTCCTTACTAGTAATTAGAGGGTCCAATTAGTCTTTCATCTGGCTTCAAATAATCTTATAATCTAAGAACTTATAGTCTGAAAGGGACTTTAGAACTCATCCAGCACAATTCTGTATTTTCCCATAGGGAACTGAAGCAGAGAGAATTTAAATTCCCTACCCAAGTTCATATATTTAGTTAGTCATGGACCTGGAACTAGAACCCACATTTCCTAGTTCTTTCTGCCCAGGGTCCCTGTCCACCCTTATATAGCATGGATATAACTGGTTGGCTGATTGGTTGTTGTCCTTTGTTCTTGAAGAGGACCAAAATGACATCACCATGATAAAATGGTTTCATGTGGCTGATCAGACCAATATGAGCTTAGAATGCTCTACCACAGATTGGGCACAGGGAGTCCATGTGAACATTTGGGATGGTTACTCCAAAATTGCACATTCTACATTTCCTTTGTGCTGTTTCAATTCTGCTTTACTCGTAGAACACAGTACCTTTTCTGATGAGGGCACGCCATGCTGAGTGGTCCTGTGCCAGTTATCTCCCATGTTGCACAATCAAATCCAAAGTTCTTGAGAGAGACCTTGAGAGTATCCTTGTATTGCTTCTTCTGACCACCATGTGATCACCTGCCCCATGCAAGTTCTCCATAAAATAGTCTTTTTGGCAAGTGTACATTGTGCACTCAAACAATGTGGCTAGCTCATCAGAATTGGGCTCTCTGAAGCATAATTTGAATGCTTGGCAGTTTAGTTCAATCAAGGACCTCAGTGTTTGGTATCTTATCCTTCCAGGTGATCTTTAGAATCTTCCTAACACAGTTCAAACGAAAGTGATTCAGTTTCCTTGCATGGTGCTGGTAGACTGTCCATGTTTTACAGGCACACAACAATGAGGTCAGTACAACGGCTCTGGAGACCTTCAGTTTGGTAGTCAGTCTAATACCTCTTCTCTCCCAAACTTTTCTTTGGAGTCTCCAAAACACTGAGCTAGTTCTGGAAATGCATGAGTCAAACTCATTGTCAATGTGTACATCCCTGGAAAGTACACTGCCAAGGTAAGTGAACTTATCCACAGCATTCAAAACCTCTCCATTTGTTGTTAAATGATGGTTCTACATATGAATGGTGTGGTGGTGGCTGATGGAGCACCTGTGTTTTCTTGGTGTTAATTATTAGGCCAAAATTAGCACAGGCAGCAGAGAATTGATCCATACTTAGTTGTATCTCAGCTTCAGAGGCTGCACTGAGTGCACAATCATCTGCAAAAAGAAAATCATGCACCAACACTCCCTCCACTTTGGTCTTGGCTTGTAGCCTTTTCAAATTGAAGAACTTACCATCAATATGGTTGTTGACCTTGATGTTGTGTTCATCCTCACTGAAAGCATTTGACAACATGGCTGAAAATATCATGCTAAAAAGCATGGGAGCAAGCACACAGCTCTTTT
>CM053769.1:665730445-665746496 GCA_028658325.1 Potorous gilbertii
GGGGAGAAAATTTTGGAACCCAAAATCTTGTGAAAATGAATGTAAAAAGTTAAATAAATTTATTTTTAAAAAAAAGAAATTAAATTAAAATCCATTTAAAAAAAAAAGAATTCTCATTACAAAATACCTTAGAAAGTGGCCCCTCATTCTTTGTTTAAAGACATCCAAATGCGGGGAAAACTACTACCTCCCAAATGCAGCCTACACCTATCTATCTGTCTGTCTGTCTGTATGTCCATCTGTCTGCCTGTCTGTCCATCCCTTTATCTGTCTGTCTATCTATATGTATAGACATATAATCTAATCTATGTATATAATGTGTATACACATATACTACACTAACATTAGATTATACTAATATATTAATAATTATCCATGTAATACTATACTTATATGCTAATATAATATATACTAATATAAAATTAGTTGTACAACCTGAGTGGTGGGAATCTGAATAGTTCAGGACAATAAGAGGTCCTCGACTGCCCTAGTATCTTTGTTTCCCCAGTACTGACCCACCAGACAATAGCTCACTTCTTAGCTTATGCCATATTCTCAGTGAAGGCCATTATTGAAAAGAAACAAAAAAATGGACTATAGCTATTGGCATCTATTTTCAATATTTTTCTTATTTCCTAGGAGCTTGTCAAATACATTAGATTCTAAGTACCATCTCTCATATGAGGTACTACAAGATGGATTAGCTTTGTCAAGTAGTCCTTTTATAAAATATTCCTGGCCCATAGAAGAATTTATTAAGCACCTACTATGCACCAGGAACTGCGCTATGTATTGGAAGAGTCACTCCAATCTTCTCTCTTCATTTTGAAAGTTGGAGATACTGACCCAAGGAGATTAAATGACTTGTATAAGTCCAACAGGTGGTATCAGAGGCAGAATTTGAAACTGAGACCTCTAAGTCCAGATCCACTATTCTTTCCACTGTGCAACACTGCCTTATTATTTTAGATTTGAGGCTGCAAAAACATTCTGTCCCTAAAGTATAGAGTGGTGGATGTATTAGGTCAAGGACTGAATCTAAATAGCTGGATGTAATGATCCCTAACCACACGGAGCACCAGTTAGCTGCCAAGACAGGCTAGACAGCTCCCACCAACTGCTTGGATCCACTGAATAAATCGCCTTGTTATATCCTATCTCTAACTGAAAAAAAAATTTACTTTCCTACTCATCATCCATCATGCGGGGGGGTATCCCTGAAATATTTCAGTTTCAGTAAATTATCCAATGTGTGTGAACAACTGCATGGATAAGAAACAGCTGCAAAGTACAAAACGATAAATAAATCTTTATCTTTGAATTATTCTATCTGAAAAGCTCAGGATTTCTCAGGATCTAAATTGCAAGCCAGCCTGGCATCCCACACTCTATGTCAGTAATAATGTTAAACCAAACAACCAAATCCATCCGTTTGACTTAAAACAGTCAACAACTCAAGCAATTCAGCAATAAGAACTAAATCAGATCGCCTAGATGAGTGTTGTGTTGATGCAATACGTAATTGCTTAACTTCATTCCTCATTTCTCAATGTGGCATAAATTATTAATTCAAAGGCTACAGGATCACACATTTAGAACTGGAGGGGACTTGAAAGACTGTCCAATCCAACCCCTTTATTCTATGGATGACAAACCAAGGCCCTTGACCAGTTATATAGGTAGTAGGTGGCAGAGTCAGGATTTGAACCTAGAATCCCTAATTTCAAATACAGTGTTTTTTTGCTACATCATGAAGTTTATTACATATAAGCAGTATACAGTATATGTACAGGTATGGTTCACACACATATACAGCTCCTAAGAGGATGAAGTCTTTATTGTCTGTTCACCCAGGAGGCCAAGTCTTCAATGGATGAGAAGGGTACAAGACTCACTGTCCCTGCCTCGTCCCAATTTTAATTGTTACCAGAGCCCAGACTGCCACTGAGGATGGGAGAGGATGTGCTGATCCCCTTTTGGACCTCACTTCCCTCTTGCCTAAATAGAGATCAACAATGATACTGTCCTGTGGTGGAAACAGTAACAGCTAAGTCAGAGGACTGAGTAGGGGCTGCTCCAAAGAGTCTTGCCTCTTTATTTGATGGTGATTTGTAGGAGTTAATTCACCTGTCTGGGTCGTTTCCTCATTTGTAAAATGACAGAGTTGGACGAGATACCCTCATAGGTCTTTTCTAGTTCTAAATTTATGATCCTATGATTCCTGTGGAGCAGCAGAAACCACAGCAGACTGAGAATCAAAAGATCCAGATTCTTGCCCTGGTGGATCATAGCTGGAACAGATCTCAGATGACATCTTATCCAACCAATACCTGAAATGAAAAAAAAAATAACTTTTTAATCAGTTGAGCAAAACGAAACCATCATGACCACCATGTCTATCAGGATATTCAATATTTCACATCCATAGTCCCTTGCCACTGCAATAGAAAGTGAAATTTTCAAAACCTTTTAAAAAATAAAGATTATTGTATTAATTGCATTTTTTAAAACTCTGGGAGAATATTGATGTTAAACAGATGTCTTGGACAAGTCAGACTTGTGACTGGAAATGATTCTTCTTCATCTCCTAAATATAATTCTGACTCCTTTGATTTGAGTAGACAAACTTAAATGATAACCTTGGGGAAAAGGGAGGGGAAGTTTTAGGAGAGGCATAAGGGCAGGAAGAAGTAGACCTGCTTTGCAAAATGAGGACCAAGAAGTGAAAGTTGCTGAAAGATTTCCATTTAGTGGAATGAAAACTTGCTAAGGATTTGTGCTATCCAAAAAAATGGAATGGGCTGCCTTGAGAGGTCATGGGGTCCCTTTCACTAGAGTCTTCAAGCAAGGATGTAACGTGTACTTGTTGGGAATCATAGTTCAAATATAGGTTGGACTTGATGACATCTGCGCTCTATTCCAACCATGATCAACCAAGAATACATATATCTAAGTTCCAGAGCCAGGACAAAATCGAAGTCTTTTGATTCCCAGGCTTCTGTGGTTTCCACTACACCACAGTGATCATAGGAACATAGATTTGGAGTTAGAAGGGACTTTGGAGAGGCCATCTAATCCAATCTAGTCATTTTACAGTTGAGGAACTGATTTAAAGGGTATGAATGGTTTATATCACTGTGGACATAATTCCAAATTGCTCTTCAAAATGGTTGAATTGGTTCACAACTCCACCAACAACATATTAGCATATCACCTCCAACATTTGTCATTTTCTTTTTATGTCATGTTAACCAATCTGATAGTTGTGAAATGGCACCTCAAAGTTGCTTTAATTTGTATTTTTCTAATTAATAGTAATTTAGAGCATTTTTTCACATGCTTTTCACATTTCTTTGTCTGAAAGCTGCTTGTTCATATCCTTTGAACATTTATCAGTTGGGGAATGACTTGTATTTTTATAAATTTGACTCAGTTCTCTATATATTTGAGAAATGAGACTGTTATCAGAGATACTTGCTGTAAATTGTTTTTTCACAGTTATGATTACTATGTATTTCCCTTCATACTAGTTTCCCCATTTATCCTATTCTCTCATTCCTTTCACCCTGCCTATCATCAAAAATATTTTGTTTTTGGCTACCACTTTCTCCAGTCTGCCCTCCTTTTTATTAGCTCACACCTCTTATCCATTTCCTCTCCTACTTTCCAGGAGGATAAGATAGATTTCTATACTCAATTAAATTTGTATGTTATTCTCTCTTTGAGTCAGTTCCAATGAGAGTAAGTTTCAAATGCTCCTGTCTACCTTTCCCATCTTCCCCATCCACAGTAGAATCTCTTTTGTGCTTTTTTAATATGAGATAATTTGTCCCACTCTAGCTGTCTCTTCCCTGTTCTCCAAATGCATTCCCCTTTCTCACCCTTTAATTTTTTTTATATTGTTCCATCATATTCAGTTCAGACCTGTGCCCTCTGTCTACATATATTGTTTCTAACTGCCCAAATAATGAAAAAGTTCTTAAGCATTACAAGTATCTTCCCCTGTAAGAATGTAAAATTTACCTTATCAAATTCATCATGGTTTCTCTTTGCTGTTTACCTTTTTGTGCTTCTCTTGAATCTTGTATTTGAAAATCAGATTTTCTATTTATCTCTGGTCTTTACATCAGGAATACTTGAAAATCCTCTATTTCATTGAATATCCATTCTTCCCCCAACTTCAAAGATTATTCTAAATTTTGCTGGGTAGGTCATTTTAACCCCTTTGCCCTTCAGCATATATATGTTAAGCCCTCTAACTCTTTAATGTAGAAGCTATTAAGCCTTGTGTTATCCTAACTGTAGTCCCATAATATTTGAATTGTTTCTTTGTGGCTGCTTTTAATATTTTCTCTTTGACATGGAGCTCTGAAATTTGGCTACAATATTCTTGGGAGCCTTCATTTTGGGATCCCTTTAGGAGGTGATCAGTGGAGTCTTTCAATTTCTATTTTACCTTCTGGTTCTAGAATATCAGGGCAGTTTTCCTTGGGTATTTCTTGAAAGATGTTGTCTGATTCTTTTTTTTTGATCATGGCTTTCAGGTAATCCAATAATTCTTAAATTATCTCTTCTTGATCTATTTTCTAGATCAGTTGTTTTTCCAATAAAATATTTTACATTTTCTTTTATTTTTCCATTCTTTAGATTTTATTTTATTGCTTCTTGGTATCTCGAGTCATTAGTTTCCACTTGTTCAACTCTAATTTTTAAGGAATTATTTTCTTCAGTGAGCTTCTGTGCCTTCTTTCCCATTTTTCCAATTCTACTTTTTAAGGAATTATTTTCCCTAGTGAATTTTTTTACATCTTTTACCATTTGGCCTATTCTGTTTTTAAGGTGCTATTTTCTTCAGGTTTTTTTTGTACTTCCTTTACCAAGCTTTTGACTCTTTTTATCATGATTTTTTTCATCAGTTTATCAATTCTTTCCCCAACATTTCCCTCTACCTCTTTTGCTTGATTTTTAAAGTCCTTTTTGGGCTCTTCCAGGACTTGAAACTGATCCACAATTTTCTTTCAGTTTTTGGATGTAGCAATTTTGAGTTTGCTGTCTTCTGAGTTTGCATTTTTATGAACTTGTGATTCCTTATTTTATGCCTTGCTTGATGTTGATACTTGTTGGGCCATTTAAGAAAGTTCTCTTCATAGTCACATCTGTGGCGAAATTTTTCATGGTTTTAATGTAACCCAGTTCTAAGCCAGATGAGGTAGGAGAGAGATAGCCTTGTGATGCATGCTGCACATTCTAAAGGAAATGAAACTTTTGTTTAACTTTTTGTTAAACCTGATATGGTCAACTGTTGTAAGTGACTTACTGGAATTGATTCCTGAAACCTACTGGGGTAAACACATAGAGAAAAGGGGTTTCAGGAAAATGGTATAGAGAGTAAAACTATGGGAAACCAGTCCCATTATGTCTCTGAAAAAATCTCTGAAAAAGAGTATTTCCTCTTTCCTTGGTTGAGGTAGGATCTTATCTCACTTCTTGCTGATCAGCTAATTACTATTCTGTGTATTCTAATTTGTAGAACTGTACTTTTTGCTGGCTATTTTGTTTTAATAAATGAGTTCACTCACTATTCACTGTTTGTAATCAGCACTAGGTGGGAAGGGGCTAAGCTGCTGAATATAAACTAAGAGTGATAAGAAGATCAGCTTTTGTTTTGAACTCATCATCTTCCCAAATGTCATTATTTAAGGTGTGGTGGATAGGTATGATTGGACCCAACATACTTTCTTGGAGATAGATGACTGAAGAAGCAAACCATAGCCACAGCCCTTCTTCTCCCCTCAAACAGTGAATCACAGTCTTAGAGAGGGATAGGTAGATTCTAAAGGTATCTATCTATCCCTACCACATCTGAACCAGTTGTTTTTATTATTAGACATCCTGTACATATACATATACACACACACACACATATGGACATATGTATTATGTATATTAAAAATTTAAAAATTTACTCTACCAAATCAAATTCTTCTTTATTCCATTTTTTCTTATCTAATTTAGGATTGATTTTGGCCTATTCTCTGAGCCTAGGTATGTCCGAAGGACTTAAGTTCTTCCTCCCTCTTTTGCCCTCTGAACGAAGTGGAAATTCTTTAGACAAAGTGGGAATTCATCTTTGCCCTGTATCCTGATTTTTCCCCTAGCAAGGCATGGATTTAAGTTCATAGTTAAATTATATGCTTGAGCTATGTCCTTGGACTTGTCCTTCATAAAAAGAATTTGGACAGAGACAGAAGTGGGGGAAAATGAATGGGAAAAGAAGAAAGTGAGAGGGAGGATAAGCAAAGGGATGGAAGGGAGAATGGAGAGGGGAAGGGAAAACAAGGAACAGGAGAGAGATCTTAGGTACTGGATCATATGGATCATTTACCTGGATAGAGCAGTGTGTCTCTACACAGCCCTTCTGGAGGATTGCATATATCAAGGGACTAATCTTGGAGGAGGACATATACCATAAGACCCAGAGAAATGCCCATGCTGTCACCTAGATTCTTATGAGGGAAGGAGTTAATACCAAAAAGAGGCAAGGAGGTTTAAAGCTATAGCAAGTGGTGGGAGAAGAGATGGAGATGTTCAGCCTTATATGGGAAAAGGAGAGACCTGGAAAGAGATTGATAGGCCTTATCCTCTGCATTCCCTTGAAGTTGAAGAATCAGAAAACTGGGGACAGAAGAGATGCTTAGACCTATTCCTTTTCTAGTATTGTGAGTCATATGGACTGTGAAGGGGCTGAGGAGAGGTGGGGACCACCAGAAGAAAAGGTCCCTCCTTGCATGAGAAGTCCTTAACTCCAAGTTGGCTCTAAAGTAAAAGTGACTGTATAGGTCCCAAGGGGTAACCATTAGAAGGAAGATTTGTTTTGATTCTTTATGAACTGTAATACAAAGCTGTTGTATTTTTTGTTGGGTTAAATAAAACCTATCCTAGAGTAATAACTAATATTCTACGGCACTTCAAGGTTTGTGAAGGACCCTACACACATTATCCCATTAATTCTTATATCAGTCTTGGGAAATAGGTACAGTTATTTTCTCCTATTTAAAGATGAGAAAATTCAAGATAAGAAATGATAAATGATTTTTCCCAGCACTGCACAACTATTAAATGTCTGAAATAAGATTCAATTTCTCTCCCACTTTCTGTTTCCTTTAAAGTTCTGATTCTCTTTCTGTGTTTTCCCTATATCATATAGCTTCTGTACTTAATGTTTTGTTAGCCTGAATACTTACATGGTAGCTAAGGGCTCTTTAAAAGAAGAATATGAATCATATCCTAATAGTCTACGAGCAAGAAAAGGTGGGGGCCTGGTTGAAACATAGATTGGCTTGAAATAATTGCCGAATCAGTAACCAGAACTGTCTTAAGAAAAAGCAAATTTGGGGGTGACATTATTAAATAGCTTCTACCTTCCTTCTTAAAAAACACTTTCATGATCTGAAAGAGTGAAAGTGACTTCTGAAGAGTTTTCACCTTTTTTATTCTGAAGCACATTTTTCCACATATGCTGTGAGAATTCCACTGGTTCTCTCCCACCTCTACACACATATGCATGTACACAAATAAACACACAGGTACTTACATAGAGACACAGATACACCACCCCCCACCAAGGTGTTATTGATCTTGGTGACTAGTGCAAATGATAAAAATAGAAAATAAAATATATCATTATAAAATGTCCAAACTTGAATAATATCTTTAGGAGAAAATGATATTTAATAATTATCATTCTACCACTAAAAGGTGGCCACTATTTTATGCCTAAGCTTGGAACATGCGTTTCTAGACTCCTCCCTCTGACCAGAGCCCAAATATTGTGGTTGTGGTAGGATCAGGAATAACTGAAGATGCAGAGTAGCAGGCTATCTAAGCTATCTAAGGCAAAGGGGTGTTTTCTTCCAAAACTTCCATTATTGAGTGCTATGGTGTCTGTCTCCAAGGGAGGAGCAGCAGCCTTGTCTTCTGCCATAAAAAAGTCTTCTGGATATATCCCTGCTTGTCTTGGTGAGTTCTTCTGCTGAGGAAGTAGACTCTAAATCTTTTGCACTTTTTTTAAAAATAGGGTAGCCTCTGAGGCAACGAAAATGATGTCTTCCAGACAGGAACAGATGTCTTGTACACATTTTCAAGAGTCTCTCCTTTAATTTCCTGGCAGAGCAAGAATTGGGGCCACTGCTTGGCTGGAAGGGTGTGTCTAATATGGAGACTGTGAGCTATAGAAAGGCAGAGAGCATGTTGTGGTTTCTGTGGTTTCTTCAGTGGGCTTTGAAAGTCTGGACTCTACAATTCAACTCACTCTCTCAGACTTTAAGTTCGGCCAATATAATGGGGGCGGGGGGAGAACAGCTTGCTTGCCAGGTGAGATTTCCAGCCTCTCACTGCTCTAGTATGCATTCATGACCAGCCAAGCCTCACTGCCTCTCCCTATCTATCCCTTTCATTTTGTAGACTTTTTCTTGAGCTGTAGTGCAGTAAATTCTAGCAAGAAAGTTATTTCTGAGTTCCCCTAGAAGTTTGGAAATTTTCTTAGATTGGTCACCTGACAGGCTGTAAAGATAAGATGGGTCATGAAGACTTGGTCTTATTATCCTATAGAATAAAATGAGTAGGTAGTTCCTTCCTTCCTCCCTCTTACCCCCAATAGCAATATTCAATATTGACAGAGTCCAAGTTCAGGGAGTAATACAGCGTTATGGTGTTTCTGAGAAGAGGAATAGTGGACTTCAAAATTAAGGAAGAGGTTGAAAAACTGAACTGAAGGTTCTGAACTGAAAGAACACCAAACACTGTCTAACAGGAAAATTAATATGAGAAACAAAAATCAGAACCCAGGGTAAAACATAGACAAGTAATTCTCTGTGCACTAAAAGCATGCTAACTGCTAATGGTCCACATTCAAATAATCTGGACACATGGATAGAACAGTCCCAGGTACTCAATTCAATTTCACATCTGGCTCAGATTCTGTGTTTGGAGACCAGAGCAGAAGGTGAGAAGAGGAAGCCTAAAGAGAGGTAAGGGAAGGGAGGGGGACTGGAGTCTGGGCAATCCTTTCCACAGAAGGAGCTAAGGGTTTTGCCCAAAGAACCTTAAAGTAAAAATCATCACCAATATCTCTCGTGTGAAGAGATAGGACTTGATCTGGTTGTATTTAAGGAAGTGGGGAAATCCATGGACTTCAGGCCAAACTTGTCTCTAATGAGCCAGTTTCCCAGAAACAATGATAACATGGTGTCTGGTAGATTTGTCCTAAGATGACTCTTGATAGTTGCCTTGGCTCAGTGCTATACACTTTATTAATGGACCTCCCCTTCTGCCCCCCGCCTAAAAGCATCTTCACATTCATCTGAATCAAACTTTTTAAATATAATATTTTTACTAATTATATGTAAAGACAATTTTTAACAATCATTTAAAAAATTTGAGTTCTAAATTTTCTTTCTCCCTCCTTCACATCCACCCTCTCTGAGATAGTAAGCAATTTGATAGAGATTATACATGTGCAATCATGCAAAACATATTTCCACGTTAGTCATATTTGAACAAAACTTTTTCAGGACAGTTAATGTTTCTTAAAGGAAATCAGTTTTGCCATCAGGACACCACTGTGTGGACTGCTTTTCTGAGTGAGTTAGGATCTGTTTGGGGATGACATGAAGATGCAATCTTGGATTCACTGTTGTTATTTTTTTATGATTTTATTTCTTTTTTCCTCTAAAATATTTTACTTCCTCTCCAGCTCATCATGACCTTCTTCGAGATAGTAAATATTTCCACATCATTCCCCTCATTGGTCATCTCCAATCTTAGTAGCAATAACATTCTTTCTATGAAATCTGCTTTTTTGCTTTCCTCCTTGAAAGATGTGATACAATTACATCTTGAGCATAGGTGTCATTCTATTATTATTTTTGAGGAGATAGTGGGTGAGGTAACAAGAACGGGTGATGCATCAAGCAGTTTATTGCTCGTTAGCATACAAGTGTTCAGGTCCACAGCCCATCATTCCCATGGGTCAGCATAGGCAGTGGTGGTGCTGGTATGTGGTGAAGTCAGTAACTGATTGAGAGAACAGAGCTCTGGGTCTCTCCACATTGTTGTTAGGCATTTTCACAGAGACCTAGTACAAGGGACATGTTAGAGGCTGTCAATAATTGGGTGGTCTGGGCTGCAAACCCTTCCCTTATCAATCACAAGGGCAATGTGATCAGAAGAGTGTTAATATTGCATCCATGGATTAGACGAAGTTTGCTAAACTAATCATGGCCAAGAGGTCATTGTATTCTTTACCTAAATGAAGCTACTAAACCACTTATGGGGAGTTTCTGGTACAGAGGCAGATTCACTTCTGCCAGCTAGGAACTAGAAATGGGCTAATCCTTGCGTTATTTTCATTGTACATTCCTAAGTGTTTCATAATCAAGTTCCTTTAAATAGCTTTAAATTAGTCAGTGAGTTGTTAAGGAGCAGGGAAAAGAACTGGATGAAGAAGACCTGGTCTTTCTTGACACTGTCTAGGTTGGAAAGAGCCTTAACAAACAGAATGGTAGAAAGAGTTAGCGTCAGTGAGCCAAGACTTGGTCTGGTTGGTAGAGAAGCAATGGCATCATGAGGTGAAGTGACTAAAACCACAGGTATTACTTATTAATCATATCAATCAGTTGACAAGCATTATGCACCTACTTTGTCCAGGAATTGTAGAAATGAAGATAAAAATGAAGCAGTCCTTGAACATAAAGAATTTACATTCTAAATAATACTTCAAATCTTCAAGATTGGTGATGTCATTTGCATGAGCATTCCTTCACCAGCGCTGATTGTCACCCTGCCATGTTTTAGTAAACTATGTTCATGAATTTCTGTGGCCAAAAATTCATCTGGTGACCAGCCTTCTTATGGTGACCTCTCCAAACTCGGTCAGTCTGGTCCTTGGGCAGTAGTCATGAATCTGTCAATGAGTAGAGACTGCCAGGGCTTGCAGGCCTCTTGCTATGGCAACCCCAAGTTCAGTTCCCTCCTAGAGGGAGCTGTCAAGCTATTTGTGTATCTTAAAATTGTGTGTGTGTGTGTGTGTGTGTGTTTATGGTCTCCTGTGAGTCACTTCTATCTTCTACATCATGGAGTAGCATAAAGATGGTCTCATACCTGCCATACATTTAGTCCTTTGAGTGCTTGTATGGGAAGTAGAAACCCTCCTTGTCTTCATTCCCCCTTTTACTCACATTTAAGAAATCTTTTTTTTCTTTTTATTATTATTTTATTTATTTTCTGTATTCTACAATCACTTCTGTATAACTTAGATTTTTGTTCCCTCTCTCCCCCTCCTTTCCCCCTGCTCCCTCCCTGAGAGGCATACAATTTTATATAGGTTTCTACACATACATTCCTATTAAATATGTTTTCACCTTAGTCATGTTGCATAGAAGAATTAAAATGAATGGGAGAAATCATAAAACAAACCAAAATGTAATATAAAAGAAAATGATCTGCTGCATTCCATGATTGAATTCCATAGTTCTTTTTCTGGATGTGGTAGGTATTTTGCCTTAAAAGACCATTGGGAATTTTTTAAGTCCTTGTACTGTCATTTGAGAAATCTTAACCACTCTAGGGAGATACTTGAAGATTTTCCTAGAGAAGCTCCAGATAAGCTAATAGGTCAAAAAGAAAAGCTGACCCTCTCAGTCCATCCCCAGGATTGAACCATATAAGCCCTGATCCCTTAAGGAGATGTCCTAAGCCACAGGTTATACCTACTGTGCGCACAGTGCTGCACTAAGTACTGGGGGAGACACAAAGATACAAATATGGCCTCATGGAGGGCAAAAGGGGAGAACCCTGTGAAACTCCACAGATGAACCTCCAAAGCCAATAAGGGAATTAATAAAAATAGCTTCCCATTAAAGAGCCATTTATAGTTTTCAAAGTACTTTTATTGCATTTTCTTCATTTATCTTTACAACAGCATCAGGAGGAGGATGAATGTTACTAACTCCATATGATACATTATAAAACTCAGGAACAAAGAGGTTAATTGACTTATCCAAATCCACACAGTTAATTAATGATAGAGCAAGCAGTGCAGTCCAGACCTCCTACATAAATCAGTTTTCTTGTTGAGAACAATATACTTAACTGAAAATGGAGTGGAAAGGAGAAAGTATATTAGGACCTCTTTGATTTTTTTTTCAGTCATCATAGCTGGGTGCCAACAAAATTCTTTTCCATTCTTGTGATATTCTGAAAATTTTTTAAAATCCTTATATTCTCACAACTATAACAAATAGACCATGATGATTACACCAAAATCTAGGAACTGCCCCATCGCTACTGTCAGAGGAGGAAGGAATGATGAGTGTGGTCCTGGTTGTTCATGGAGCAGCGCATATAACTGTGAGGGCTTTGCAGCTGTTATCCAGCTGCTATGACTTGGGGGTGAGAAAATATTTATGTAGAGTTGACTCCATAACTGATTGCTTTTGGGAAATGTGAGATTTTTGTGGAGATTATTGCCAGGGAGCTGCATCTGACACAGGAGCGTCATAGCTCTGGCTCTCTGTCATAGTAGAGGAGTAGGTTACTGTCAAATAACTAACAAATAGCTCTAAGTCCTTCCACAGAGGACTGAGAGTCCTTTCCCAGGGAAGGAAAGAAGGAAGGAAGGAAGGAAGGAAGGAAGGAAGGAGGGAGGGAGGGTGTGAAGGAAGGCTTGACAGAGGGCCAAAATCTCTTTATCCAGGAAACATAACAGATAATGGCCTATTTATAGTCAATCCCTTACCAATAAACTCAATTCATTTTAACAATAATTAAGCACTATTTGTAGAGCACCATTAGGTGCTGGTGATGCAAAGATGGTTTAGCGTAACTTGATTCCGATCACAAGTGTATAATAAAGAGGATGTGACTAGGCAAGTAGAAGATGATGACCTTGTTTTCAGGACTTAGGATTTATATCTGTGCCTTTTTCCTTTTCACCATCATTTGCATTGGAGACCTAAAGAATTTGGAGTTTGAAAAATTGCAGGACCCTGGACCCACAAAAATTCTTAGCCATTGTTGAAAAAAGCAGATTCTAAACTGGCATTTAATAGATAAAAGTTAAAAAATCTGAAATTAAACAAGGAACCACAAGAGATTGTTAACCCTAAGTTAGAGTGAGGTTTCTGACAGAGACCAAACCTTAGTGAACAGGAAAAAGAGGTTAAAAAGTATATCTAAGCCTATGGGCACTAGCTACCTGGAAGAGCTCTGCACCCAAAGATTTCATTTTAGAAAGAAAATGCCTTTTTTTCAGACAGGGCTTTGAAAACATGGGCTTTCTTTAGGAAGTAAAAGCTGGTACATTTTTCTAAAAGGACTGGGAGAAGGGAAAGAAACGAGCAGTTGTTGAGTGCCAGGCACGAGGCTAAAGGCTTTACAAATATCATCTAATTAATTTATCTAAATTGTCTATTATTATTCCTATTTCATAGTTGAGAAAACTAAGGCAAACTAAGGTTACATTAACCAAACAAATCAACCAATAAACATTTGTGCCAGTCTAAATGCTTTTTTACAAATATTCTCTCATTTGATCCTATGCAACAACCCTGGGAGACATATACCATTAGTTCCGTTTTACAGCTGGGGAAAGAGAAGCCAACAGATGGTAAGTTCATCAACCAATAAACATTTGTTAAGCAATTATTATGTTCCAGGCATTGTGCTAAGTGCTTTATCAATATTATCTAATTGGGTTCTCACAACAACCCTGTGAGGTAGGTGCTATTATCATTCCCATTTTACAGTTGAAGAAACTGAGGCAGACAGAGATTAAATGACTTGTCCAGAGTCACACAGCTAGGAAGTGTTCAAGGCTAGAGCTGAGTTCACAGCTTCCTGACTCCAGGACCAGCACTCTGTTCATTGCACCATTTAGATGCTTCAGAGCTGACTGTAGCTAATCCGTAGGCTTCAAGATAGAAGACAAATGGGAAACCCCATTCTTCTGGGTAAGAGGTAGGATAAGTGAGTTCTTCCATGAATGTATTCTGTTCACACATGCTCCTTCCATTGGTTTTCCCTTCCTACATCCTCTCTTTCCAAAGATAGTGTAGGCATTTCTGGGAAAGTATGCTCCAAGTTTATGAATGAAAGTATTTTACTGTTTCAACAGCTAGGTGGTAGAGTGGATAGAGTGCTGGACCTGGAGTCAGCAAGACTCATCTTCCTGAGTTCAAATCTGGCTTCAGACACTTACAAGCTATGTGATCTCAGGCAAGTCACTTAATTTCTGTCTGCCTCAATTTTCCCAACTGTAAAATGAGCTGGAGAAAAAAATGGCGACCCACTTTTTACCAAGAAAATTCCAAAGGGATGAAGAGTCAGACATGACTGAAGAAATTTTTTGATACTTTTCTAAGTATATTATTTCATTCAATGCCTTTGCTTTGAATTAACCAGAAAAAGTAAACTCATCCATGGGAGCTTATGAGCTGTTGCTTTGAGTGGCTACAGATGTACAGAGTGCCTTGTTCAGAGAAGCTCCTCTATAGGTGTAAATGTAAGAAGAAAGCAAGCTCTTACAGCAAACTCTCTCGATCTTTGAATTGGCATCCCTACTCTCTAGCACATTGACTGGCACATAGTAGACACTTAAATGTTGATTGGAGTATCTTGGGTGCTATAGTAAAGAACTAAGTCTCTGACTCCAAGGTTACAGAGGAGGCAACTGACCTAAAGGAAGTCAAGGGTTCTAGCATGCAGGCATGAGGAAGGAATTATGGAGCAGATAGATAAGACAAAGACATGAGAGAAGGTTTGTGGAGGAAACGCCTGGTCCAAAGTTCCTTACATTTTTGAAGTCACAGATCCAATTTAAAAAAATGCTTTGATGGTATTTGCTGCTGTAGGTAGTAATGATGGAAAATGAATGGAGACTATTTGAAACGGATGCCCATGTCTTAGGATTATTGTGAATTTACATTTCATTTCTTTGGATTTTAAATCTTTCTAAAAAATTTCAGCATAAGAGTGTCTTCTTCCAAAAGCTTCTCTAGTGACTCTCATCAGGGAAGGACCCAATCCTCTGGAAGATACATGTGAGTCAGCATCATAATTCTACTATTGACTGCTGGTGTGATTTTGGACAAATTACTTGGGAACATCAGTTTCCTCATATGTAAAATGAGTGTGATTATAGTAAAAACATTTGTGCTCCCTACCTCATAGGAAGGTGAATAAAACACTTAATATGCTGTGAAGTACAATAAACGGAGGTTATCATTCCTAATCCTTTTATTGGATTCAAGTTCATCTGCATCTCTTAGAACCACAGGCATGCACTATCAGACCTGGAAGGGACCTTAAAAATCATCTAATCCAATGAGACTTCCAGTGAGGTAATTAATGGATATTGTTCTCCTTTCATCCATTTAGAACTTGTCAGAAGACCCAGTCTTAAGTCCTGACTGTCTCTTCTTACCTTTGTGACTCTCCAGGCCTTCCTTTTCTTGTCTTTAAAATGGAGTTGGTAACATTCACAGTACCTTCCATATGAGTTTGTTACTAAGGGGGTATTTTGCCAATCTTAAAGCACTGTAGAAGTGAGAGTCATTAATTAGTTCTTCCTCTGACAGATATTGGCTGTGTAATCCTGAGCAAGTCATTTCAACTCTCAATGCACTAAGGGAATTCTTTAAGACTATAAGGTAAGATGAGTTGCTAATCAGCATTGGTGGAGGAAAAGACCACATCCCAGAGCTCTCCCCAGTGATGAAATCATAGAGAGGGATCCTTGCCTCCCTCTCTTTTCCAAGGAAATACACCAAGTTTCTTTCACAAGAGTGGATGTTGGTTAATTGTCTACAATTCTTTTTTTTTTTTAGAAAATTTTTTTAAATAAAGTTATTTATTTAACTTTTTACATTCATTTCCACAAGATTTTGGGTTCCAAAATTTTCTCCCCATTTGTCCCCTCCCCTCTTCCCCAATACACTGAGCATTCTAATTACCCATATCACCAATCTGGCCTCTCTTCTTTCATCCCTCCCTT
>CM053769.1:665746996-665765621 GCA_028658325.1 Potorous gilbertii
GTGTCAGAACTGAATCTAAAACTCCATTCTCCTGGCTAATCCAGTGCCCTTTGTACTCCATATTATTAAAGAATTATCAAAGGACTGCATGAATTAGAGGAGAAACAGATCATTTCTCCCTAAAGAGATCAAGGAAGCAATTGATAAATGGTCAAAGGATATAAACAGGCAATGTTCAGGTGAAGAAATTAAAGTTAGCTACAGTCATTTAAATAAAGCTCTAAATCACTATTAATTAGAGAAATGCACATTAAAAACAACTTTGAGATACCATCTCACACCTAACAGATTGGCTAACATGACAGAAAAGGAAAATCATAAATGTTGGAGAAAATGTGGGAAAATTGAAAGACTAATGCATTGTTGATGGAGTTGTGAACTGATCTAACCATGCTGGAGAGCAATTTGGAACTGTGTCCAAAAGACTATAAAACTATAAAAGTGCATACCCTTTGATCCAGCAATACCACTACTAAGTCTGTATCCCAAAGAGGTCATATTTATAGCAGCTCTTTCTGTGGTAGCAGGTAATTGGAAATTGTGGGGATGTCCATCATTTGGGGAATGACTGAACAAGTTGTGTTATATAAATATAATGGAAGAGCAGGTAGGTTTCAGAAAGACTTTTATGAACCAATGCTGAGCAGAACCAGGAAAACACTGTACACAGGAACAGTAATATTGTGCAATGACCAATGATGATAGACTTAGCTCTTCTTAGCAATACAATGATCTTAGATAATTCCAAAAGACTCTTGATGGAAAATGCTCTCCACATCCAGAGAAAGAACTATGGAATCTGAATGAAAATCAAAGCATACTATTTTCACTTGTTTTTTTCTTGAGGTTTTTCTCTTTTGTTCTGATTCTTCTTTCACGACATGACAAATGTGGAAATATGTTTAACATTATTGTTCATGTACAGATTGATTGTTTGCTGTCTTGGGGAGGGGAGAAGGGAGGGAGAGAGAAAAATTTAGAACTCAAAATCTTACAAAATGAATCTTTAAAATTATCTTTACATGTAATTGGAAAAAATAAAATACTGTCAAGTGAAAAAAGACATGAGGGAAGGATTCATGGGGGGTGGCATTTAATAACAATGACAATACCTATCTGACTAAGTAAGGACTCAGTCTCAGAAATCCACTCGTTTCCTTCCTCTGACAATATAAGCATGAATGCAACTCTTATGCCAGAGACTCTCATGACATAGAAGGACGGAAAGTCCTCAGAAGACTCTAGAGGATTTTCTAATTTTTTCTGGTTAAAATTGTCCCTCCTAAGTAGGTACAGAAGCCAAGAAATTCAAGTCACAGATTAAGCTCCATTGCCTATGATATAACAAGGAGGTAAAGAAATAAAGTCTTCAGTTCTGAGACTATAACAGCAAAAAAAACAAAAAACAAATAAGCAAATCTAATTGCTGTTTCTTTGCAGATTTTGTGACTGGTAAAGTTTCACCTTTGGAGATCCTGGAGAGTATAAATTAGGTCCTGTCTTTACACTCCATAGGGTTTTGGAGCTTGTTTCTTCTGCTTGTAGAAGTAATTCTATCCTGACCTGCAACATGTCAGATTATGTCTGGTGCTCAGCCCTCTCTCATTACACCCTGAGGTCTGAGCCATTCTGCCCATCAGGGACATCACTCTCCTTGCCAATGCGTGATTTATATAATAAAGCTTTGGTTTGAATAGGTCTGGCCCTACCTGCAACACAGGGAGAGGGTATTTTTCTTCTACACAAGAAACCTAAGAAAGAAAATCTATAGAAGATATTACTCAGTATAATGAGACCCAACCTTCCACTTGCAAGTACACAGTATTACAGAAGAATCTTTATGGACAGAGAAAGATGTGTTAGAAAGCCGCAACACAGTGAGTATCTGCCCAAAGGTCAAAGGAAAATTCTGTCACTTAAAACTCTTACGTGAGCACTTCTACCACACTACATTTCCAAGCTCCTCCTAACCCATAGTTTAATTTTCTTTATTGCCCTCTGCTCATGGTTACAGGAGTCATTCTTTCTCGCTCAGCCCTGGCGCCTGTAGTTCCCTATTGTTTCCAACAGGTGGCCCGGCTTGCGTTCATTTGCTTTCTGTGGCTTTTGTCTTGGTAGGACCAAAAATAACCCCCTTCTCTGTTAAGGCAAAATTCTGTTCTTGCTTGAAGTTTTAGCCATCAAAGGAAAAACCTCAACACTACTTACTTGTCTACAGTTTGTATTTATTGATATCATAGGGGTGTCCTTGGTGAATGCTGGCCTCAGCTAAAAAGTTCATTTAACAGTATGTGCAACCACTCCTGGCACCTTCTTTGCTCTCCACTGTTGGAGAGATTGTAAGACTATAACGTGATCTCTTACTTAGCCAGCTTAGCAGGGCATAGCATACTGTTTGGTCCTCAGATAACATTCTAGCCACTTGTGAATACTGGTCCCACTCGGCACTGCTCTAGTGCCCTTGGCCAGGCTTTGATCAAGTTGCCTCCAGGTTCAAAGGAAATTTATAAGGTATAGTCTAAAATATACTCAAAACAACTAAAAATATAAATATCTCCTTAACTCATTAGGTCCCAATTCCCACAGACTATGTCCTCAACCACTGCCCCCCAAAAAACTCATAGGATTCTATAATTCTTTATTAATGACTGTCTGATTTGTTAGCATCATGAATTAGCATAAGAAACTAAAATAAACAATAGATCAAAACTTTAAATATCAGGCTGCAATATTTACCCAAGGCACAAGAAACAGTATCTCCTTAGCAAAGATGCTCCAAGAGATTGGGCCAGTTTTCTCAGTGGACAGATTTTTATCTCCTTTCTTTAAGTGTTTAGAGAGTTGAGTACCATGGTAGAAGGAACACCACCTCATTTCTGGACATCTGGGACAGCTGGACAGTTTCCTCTTCATTTATTCATCTTTTCATGTGACTAAGATTCAAGTGCCAGACACTGTTTTAAATGCTGGGAGCTCAAGGACAAAAAAGAACATTCTCTTTGGGGAAAATGTACACAAATAAGTAAATACAATGTGGGAGAGACACATTTCAGAGAAGAACCAGGGAAGAAAGGAATAGGAAGCATGGACAGTGAGTGAGCAGCATGCTGGACAGAGAGAAGCCAGAAAAACCAAGTTTTCTAGATTACTATAGTCAGCCTGTCAACAGATTGGTATACACACACACATATGTGTGTATGTATGTGTGTGTGTGTATATGTGTATACCTATATGTACCCATATATAGCCATAGGGTAATTAATACAACTCTTTCCTTCTTCTTGACTTTCAAAGTCTACAGTATTGGTCTCAGGATTGAATTGTCTCTGCCAGAAGAGCAAACACACACTTTGCGTTCTCAGACTTCTGCCTTTAACATTTTTCTTGTGTTCAAGATTACAAGGCTTGTTGTCAGGAAGACCTGGGATTAAATTCTGCTTCCTCTGATACTCTACTAACTGTATAACAATCAGCAAACCATTTAACTTCTCATAGCCTCAGTTTCCTCATTTGGAAAAATAGGGACATTGACTGAATCTCCATACCAAGATTTCTATGAGACTCAGATAAGATAATGTATGTAAAGTAGTTTGTAGTCCTTTACAGACTTTTACAAATGACAGACAGAGAGAGACAGACAGATAAGGGCAGAGATAGGGAGACAGAGAAAGGAGAGCATATAAATATGGCTAGAGCACTATATAAGTACATGGGAAGGAAGATATATTTAAGATCCTCCTGCTTTCCTGAGCTATCTGTCCACCTCTATGAAGCCCATCAGTGACCATATAACAACCAACTAAGACTGTGGCAGGCTGTCTCCATACTGACCGATAGTTCAGCCAGGCAGTGACATTGGTAGAAAGAGGAAGGCAGGATGAACCCCCCTTTATAGGTGCCATAATTATTACGGCATCATGAAATTCCAGCAGCTGCTTCCATGCTAGCATAGGAGAGAACAAAAACAGACGTAGGTGGTGGCCTGGAAGAATTAGAGCCTTTATTGTGGGCCACAGTGTGAGAGCTGCCATATTCTCACATTCACTAATCTATCCTAGATGTTAAAGTTACACAGCTTCCACCCTGGAATAAAAAAGGCCACCTTTTGGCAAATCAGAGATGAGAACATCTCTCCTGAATCATGGGACCATTTGAAATAATATGGAAGGCAAGGTGGGCAATCTGTATGAAACAGAAGGACATAAGCATTAGACAGCGCAGGTGCTTCAGTTTTTAAAACCTTATGGCCTCAATCTGTCCTCAATAGTTTATAATTTAGAATAGTCATATACTGGAGAGAGCAGGAGAGGAAAGCATATTAGTTCCCCCTCTTTCCACTGGGTTTTATACCACACTTCCCATTTCTACCCACAAACTCACTGTGGCTATGTAATTTAAGTCCAGTGCCTAGAGCCTAAGGAATAAGGGCCATGTGTTCTGCCCATCTGTGATTGTGGGTTTTAAAGACAGGAAAAAGAGAAACATTCCAAAGAGAAAAGATTTTGAAGGGGAGTTAGGAGGGAGACTCAAAGATAGTTTTACACTTATCAGGAATAAGGAATTGGATTGCATGTCTCCAAAGACCTTTTGCCCTTGCCTCCTCCCCATATCCCTTTATCCTTTGCCCTTTGAACAACTCTGTCAATCACCTACTGCCCCTCAAACCTAAAAATAGTCAGATGCTTAACTAAGGCGAGATAACTGGTCTTTGTCATAGGATACTAACACTTAATATAGCAACACCTGAACTAAATACCTAGTTAAAACAAGAAGCTACAAGTTGGTATACTTCTTCTTCCTCTTCCCAAAGTCCCCTATAAGCTGCCAACTAGGTAGAGCGGTGCATAGAATGCTGGGCCTGGAGTCAAGGAGACTTCAAATTTGGCTTCAGATGTTTACTGACTGTGTGACCCTAGCAAGTCACTTGACCTCTGCTTACCTTTTGTTCCCTTAAATGTAAAATTAGAATAATAGTAGCACCTACCTCTCAGGGTCCTTGTGAAAATTCAACATGATGATATTTGTAAAATATCTATCACATAGTAGGCACCATATGAATGTTTTTTTCCTTCCCCTTCCACCTACAAGCTGCAACCAGGTGAGGTCCTTCCAACTTCTCCTAGTGGTAACTTCCCCATCAGCATATATTCTCTACCTACAGTGGCTGGTGTCCCAGGGTTTCTGTCTTCTCTCCAATTGGCAATATTTTAGGATTTCTCTCCAAAGAGGATATTTTGTTCCAGGGTTACTATTTCTCTCCAACTTAATTTGCCTTAAGAAGTTTGTTCAAGGGTATGTTTTGTGCTATTTGCCATGGGTGACTTGTGTGAAGCTTGCCCCAGCTACCAAAATTTCTAGTGATGTCTCTGCCAATAACCTATGAGTAGTTTTATAGTAGCCAGGACTGTCATTCTCCCCCCACCCAAGAATTTAAAAATGAACAAACAAAAAACCAGACATCTCAGCTTCACTAACATGTAAGTGATCTTGATTTCCTGGAAATTTCCCTAAACCCACACTCAGAAAAAGGCCTAGTTGGATCTTTTAACATAATGGCAATACTAACTCCTTACATTTATAGAGTGGTAAGTGATTGTAACATGACATATTAATTGTCAATAGAAATAGTAAATAACTTAGTAACATTTAATATGCTGCCCAAGGGAGACAAGGAAGAAAGGGAATGAGACTATGGTGAGATGTTCCTAATTGAGGGAAAAGAAGAAAGGCTGTTAGTTTCCACAGCACCTGGGCTCTTATCTTTTACAAGAATTATGTCTGGCAGGAAGACAGAGCTGCAGAAAAACCTTTGTGAATGTATGCATACACAGAACATTTCACAGAGAACACATGGAATTTTAATTTTTTAAACTAAACGTGTTCCACATTCCACCATAAAGTATATTCTTTTCAGTCATCTAAGAAAACTAAAACATGAATAAACTTAATTTAAAAAAATACTAACTAACCACTACTTGAAAATACAAACCTAAAAACAGGAGATGAAGTATGTCCATATTGTAGAGATATTTAGGCACATCCAGTGGATACAGCTCCATCTGTGACTCCTTCCCAGCATGGCCATCCAGGGTCATTATAACTGTGGTTAGAAACCCTGCAGTTCCCTTTTCCACCGAAAGATGGCCCTTGCATGCTATGTCTTGAGCAAGCACTGCCTGACTTACACTGATTGTTTTCTGAAGACCTGTTGGGTACTGATGCATGAACAAGTGATTTATTCCCCTTCCTTATCTTCCCTTCTAGAGTGTAATCTCCTTAAGGGAAAGGACTGTGTCTTCTTTCCTCTTTGTTCCCCTAGAAGAAAATACAAGTCTTCTTTAGGCGGATCAGCAAAACACAAGAACCAGAAAGATGAGATTGCCTGTTGTGTGGATGCAGTTCCATTGTCTCTTTATTGTCCTATTCCACACATCTAACAAAAAGGGCCGTGAAGCAGCAGCCAAATAAAGCCACAGAGGAAGCCGCAATCACCACCACAACCACACTCCCAGCAGACATGACCAAGAACCCCAGGCCTGCTCCAACCAGGATCTGAGCCAGCTGCACCATGCACGTCAGGGCAGCACAGTCGATCCCCTTCCCTCTGCCACCACTGGAGGCCATGCCAGGGTCCTGTTGCCTCTGTAACAAGAGCATAAGAACAAGACTCCATCACATAGGGTGTGTGTGTGTGTGTGTGTATGTGTGTGTGTGTGTGTGTGTGCATGTGTGTGTGCGTGCGTGTGTGTGTGTGACAGAGAGAGAAAGAGAGAGGCAGACAGAAACAGAGAGAAACAGACACAGAGAGACCAAGACGACACTTAGAAAGACAGAGACAGAGACGACACATAGAGACGACACATAGAGAGATAGAGATGGAAAGAGAGACAGAAAGACAGAGAAAGACAGTAAGAAGGAGAAGGAGGAGGAGGATCTGCAGCAGAGCCCTCCTCAGGTAGTTGTTGCCTGCATGGTACCATTTGAAGACTTCTGGGAAGAATCTTCCTGATTAAAAATATCTCTTACCAACTTGTCAAACTACCTGACATTTCACCGTATCAGCTCATTTTCCTTTGTACCATTCGTTTCACAGTATTAAAGCTCTAAATCTTCAAAAATATTAATGTTCCCAGGAGAGATCAAACTTTAACACAGACACACATAACACAAAGGAAAACCTTTTCTATCACTTCCTTCCTTCTGTCCCCTCTTCACATACTTTACAACACACAAAAAAAATCATTAATAGACAAACGAATGAGTAAAAAGTAAACATTTACCTGTGTCACTTGAGTAGGGGTAGCTGATAAAGAAGTCATTTGAATTATTTGCTAAATAAGATAGAGTCACACAGCATCTGGTTTTAAAACTAGGGATCCAAAGAACCACAGGGTCACAGACCCAGAGCCGGATAAGACTTTAGAAGCCTTCTATTCAGATCACCTCATTTGATAGGGAAAGTTCAGATGAAGTAAGTGATTTGTTCAGAGTCACTCAGGCTATAGTAGCAGAGCCAGGATTCGGAGTCAGAGAACCTGACCTCGGAGTCAGCATTCTGAGCTTTAATATTTAGTGAAAGAGGTCACTGAATAAACTTTTTGTTGTTAGTGTTTTCCTTAACAACCAGTTTCAACAAAATTGTTTGGCCTGACTGAGGAGTCAAAGCAATTCAGTCCTCGAGCTAGCTTGAGAATGTGTTTGCTCTTTTCCCAAGCTAAATTTTCATCCCCAAAACACAGCTGTCGTCAGTTTCAAGTTCTTCACAGGGAATTACTTAACAATAACAGAAAATATAATAATCCCTACATTTGTATAGTGCTTTCCATTTGATAAAACACTTTCACGTGTATTGTCATGTTATCCTCACAAAGATCCCATAAGACAGAGAAAATATCCCCTTATTAAAGTTGACAATTTTGGGAGTTAGAGCAGCTTAGTGACTTTCCCAAAATCCCACAATGCACTGTTCTTTTTCTTAGACAATTCAAAGCCAATCTATATGTAGTGGCTAAATTTCCCAACAAGCCTCAACAGATTCTGTTGGGGATAAAGCGGAAAAAAGTCCTTTTAGGGGAAATCCAATACTCACTCAGAGGCAGCTGGTACAGTGGATTAGAGTACCAGTCAGGGAGACCTGAGTTCAAATCCAGCCTCGGACATTTACTGACTGTGTGGCCTTGGGCAAGTCACTTCACCTCTGTTTGCCTCAGTTTCCTCAATTGTATAATAGGGGGTTTGTTGGGAGGATCAAATGAGATATTTGAAAACAGTACTTAGCACAGTATCTGACACATAGTAGGTTCTATATTTGTTAATACATTTCTTCCTTTCCCTCTCCTTCCCATCACACAACAGTATACAAAGAATCCATCAGATACTAACCCGGAATGGTAGTGCCAAACACAAGTGAGCTCAGGGAGATAGGAGTGAGCATACAGTGACAGTAATTCTGAATCAATTCACAACTCATTTTTTCCGTTCTTAACAAGTAGCCTCTGAAAGTCAATCAGACTAGACCTAGGGATGGTGATCAGATTTGACTTAGGCACTTGTCTGTTGTTGTTTAGCTATTTCAGCCATGTCTGATTCTTCATGACCTCATTTGGGGTTTTCTTGGCAGATACTGGCGTGGTTTGCCATTTTCTTCCCCAACTCATTTTACCGATGACGGAACTGAAGCAAACAGAATTAAGTGACTTGCCCAGGGCAAGGTGGGGAAAGGGGGGCGGGGGACGGTGTCACACAGATAATAAGTGTCTGAGACTGGATTTGAACTCAGAAAGATAAGTCTTCCTAACTCCAGGCCTGGCATTCTAGTCAGTGTGCTACTTCAATGCCCATGTTTGTCTCTACTATCTAGGAATAAATTATTGTTGAAAAGCTCTAATGTGATCCTTGAAAAAAAAAGATGCTTCCTTGACTGAAGAAGCTGTTCAGTGGGTTGGTAGCATCAGTACTCCTTTATCTCCTGTTTATTTGTAGGAAGCTGTGTGATTTCTGTTGTACTTGCCAGTCTAGATTTGAGTGCCCAGGTCTTTCCTTTGGTGTTCTTCGGGTGTCTTGAGTGAAGACCCCTGTCTGTCTATTTCTCTCTGGAGGTAATCAACCAACAGAATAATTGGCCCAGGAAGTTAGATTAAGGGGAGAGTCATTGGTGAGGGGGTGTTTACCCAGGTTTGGATGTTTTGTTTCTTATTTAACATTGACATTTGACTCTCACTAGCTGTGTGACCTTGGGCAAGTCACTTAACCCCAATTGCCTCATCCTGGGTCATTTCCAGTCATCCTGATGAATATCTGGTCACTGAATCCAGATGGCTCTGGAGGAGAAGTGAGATTGGTGACCTGCACAGTCCTCCCTCACTCAAAACAAAGTCAAGTGCAAGTCATGTCACTACTTCTGTGATGGCCTGGTCTTCTTTGGAAATGAAGGACGATCAGAACAAGTTTCTCCATGTTTTGGCTTTGTTCATATGAAGAAGTGAGCATCTCTACATTCTGCCCTCTTTCACTATTGTTTTTCATGACTATTATGAATAACAACATATTATATGTGATCTTATGAATTTCAAAATGTCCCCCAAACTACTCAAAGATTTCTGAGTTTTAGTGGAATGTACAGAATGATTGCTGTTAATATTTTTTTACTTTAATAGTATCTTATTTTTCCCAAATTACACACCTTTAAGATGCATTTTTAAAATTTTGAGTTCTAAATTCAGTCATCATTAATACTGAGTACTCATACGCAAATTATTTCTTAATTTCTATTAAAAATAAAGGAAAGAAAATCTATCAAATATTTATAAAATAATATATAAATTGTTTTCAACTAAAGATGAGCTCACATGACCATTGCCTCTGGCTGCAGTATCATTTCTGTTCTGATGGCTTGGTGAAAGCAGTTGACTAAGTACAAGTAGCCAAGCACTCTTACTTTCAATGAACAGGGTTGATTGTGTACCTTCCACTGATCTGATCAAGCTCTCAGAGCAGTTCCTAACCCCTAACAACTTCAACCTGTTGAGAAAAAGGAGAATGTTTGGGGAGAGGGGAGGACAAGGAGAAGGAGTGATTTGTGTATTTGCATCCCAGAGATGGGGAGATGATTCCTTGTTGGTTAAACCATCTTGCAAATACTGGAAGGCAAAGGCAGTTTTCATCATCCCTGTAGTTACAATTTTAAACGAAGATATAGATGAGGGGATGTTAACATTTGGATGGAAGAAATGTTGCCTTTAGTAATTTTGCCTTCAACAGTTCACCCTTTTGCAGAGTAAGCTGATATTTCAGAGTCCTCAATGATTAGTTCTACAGAAGGTGCCTCTCACTTGCTGGGCTGCATGCTTGTTATGATGGATTTGTGGTGCAGAGTAATGTACTGGAGGATTTCACCAGATGTGACCAGCTGGATGCAGCAGCCTCATTATCCTGCCCTGGACTGTGCATAGTGCAAGACAAAATTAACTTTGTTAGTGTCAGAATTAGCCAAATCAATTAGACGTTTCCCTTAATGAGGTAAGCATTAAATCATTAAAACATGATTAAATTCTGATCACAGAAGAGGGGGCACTGAATCCAATCAGACCTTTTCCTCTCTTGTGTCATCGCTTTCTTTGGTTCCAGTAAATCTTTCTTCAACTAGAATTACAAGTGGCCTGAGTATTTTAATTTATTGGTATCTGACAACTGGACTAAAATGATGAGATAACTTTCTAATGCAGCACTGTTCCTAAAAAGAGTGCCAAGACCCTTAGATGTGTCATGGAAATGACGTCTGGATTTCTTCTTTGAGTTTTACCAAATGTTGACCTTGGAAAAGAAGATGGCTATAGAGGCAGAGCATGATGGAGGAGAGAAGAAAGGTAATATGCATGTGTCCAGAAGACTGACATCTCATCCTCTTCCTCTGAGGACAAGGACAAGAACCTTAGACTTTCCTCCTGGGATGCCAAGCTCTCTCTAATTGGTAAAGTTTTTGCCTCAACTTGCTTGGAGCCAGACTTCTATTTCCTGGGTCTCCCCATATCATGTTACATTCCCCTTTTGTGTTAGCTATTTTTCTGTCATGTCTGATTCTTCTTGACTCCATTTGGGGTTTTCTTGACAATGATACTGGAGTGGTTTGCCATTTCCTTCTCCAGCTCATTTTACAGATGAGGAAACTGAGGCAAACAGGGTTAAGTGATTTGCCCAGGGTCCCACATATAGTGTGTCTGACGCTGAATTTGAACTCAGATCTTCCTGACTCCATCCAGGTCCCAAGTTCTCTATCCACTGAGCCAGTGAGCTGCTTTCTCCAGCCTCTTGTTGCCTTCTCCCACTAGCAGGGAAGCTCCTTAAGGGCATGGAATGTCTTTCTTGGTTGCATCTGTTTCTTAAGCACTTAGTATAGTGTCTACCCATAGCAAGGTCTCAATACATGGTGTATCTCTCTACTGTATGTAAATTTGTGTTTTTCTTGTCCAAATCTTTGATTTCATCTATCTAAGAACCTCCCTAGTGAGGAAACTCCCTCTACTAATGCAGATTGGCAATTATTCTGCACCTGTAGTCTTAACAGTTGAATGAGAGTGGAGAGAGAAATTAGGTTAAGTGATGTGCTACAGTTTTAAATTCAAGTCTTCCTGTTTGGAAGGCCAGGTCTATGTCAGTGACTCCACAAGTACCTCTATGGTATATACTGAGAATGGACAGACAGGCCGAATTTATCCGTGAATAGATAGGGTAAATGGACATGCTTTCCCTAACATGCTGCCTTTTCTATCCTGCGTGCCAAGCGAATTCAGAGGCAATACAGACTGAAACCCTGGGGTTACACTGTGAAATAAGACACACTTGTCTGGAGCTGGCCTGCAGAAGACGTTCTACTGGCAAAGTTGATCCCAAAAGCTAGGGGGCCAGCAGTTAGCAGCAGTCAGGTAAAGTGCAGTTCTCATCGTCATATAAAACATTCCTCCCTTAACCCTTCTAACTGCTTCAAGCGACTTATTTTCCCCACTAATTAGTGGTCTTGACAATGACACCTGGGTGCACAGCATGTAATTTGTACAGTCTAATCCTCTTCCCATAGACATCTCCAGAGGGGGTTGGGACCTCCATGAGATGGAAGGTCTTACTGCCTCTTCATTGAAATTCTAGACCCAATCACCTGTGATATCAGTTCTGAAAACATCCTGACCCTGAAATGTAAAGAGAGAGGGGACTTAAATTCTTTACATATGCAAGCTTTCCCCCTGGGCTCCTGAAATTGCCTATTAACAAGCTTTCATGTTATGGTTTCCTGTAGAAACTCCAGGGCCATCTCCAGTCATCCTGATCTATATCTTGCCACTGGACCCAGATGACTCTGGAGGAGAAAATGAGGCTGGTAACTTTGCACAGTCCTGCCTCACATAAATATGATTCACTCGCAAGTCATGGCATCACCTTTCTGATATCATAGTCTTCTTCCAGAAGGAAGGACACACAACAGCCACAATCCTATAGAAACTAAGGGGGCATCTGGGTGGCATGCCTGGAGTCAGGGAGATTCATCTTCCTGAGTTCAAATCTGGCCTCAGACATTTACTACCTGTGTGCCCCTGGGCAGGTCACTAAACCCTATTTGATTCAGTTTCCCCACCAGAAAAATGAGCTGGAGAAGGAAATAGCAAACTGCTATGGTATCTTTGCCAAGAAAACCCCAAATAGGATCATGAAGAGTCAGACAGAATTAAAATAACTGAAACAACAAATAGAAACTAACTCTTTGAGCCCAGACAGAGGCGTATATTTGTTCTCCTCAAGTCAGTCCAAGAGCCAACCCTTACCTGAAGGGAGTAAGCAATACAGTAGGTAGAGTGCTGGGGCCGGAGTCAGGAAGACATGAATTCGAATCTGGCTTTAGACGCTTCTTAGTTGTACGATCCCAGGTATGTCATTTTACCTGTTTGCCTCAGTTTCCTCATTTGCAAGATGGAATAATAAAAGCTCCTACCTCCCAAATTTGTTGTGAGAATCAGGTGAGATAGTAATTGTAAAGTGCCTAGCAGAGTGCCTGGTGTGTAGTGAGTGCTATGTAAATGTTACCTACTATTATCTCATGCATTGTTATTGCATATAGATACATATACATTTATATATTTATAAATAAATATACATATACACAAATATGTACTATTTGCATTATTCCATATTTTGATATTTACTAATTTACTATTTTTTCCCTCACTAATGGAATGCAAGTTCCTTGAAGACAGGGCCTGTTTTTTTTCCTTTGTATCCCCAGAGCTTAACACAGAATCTGACACATAGTTGGTACTTATTAAATGTATTTATACTTTAATTGAACTCAGTTTAATAAAAGCAGCAAGGCAGAGTAGATAGGGCACCAATCTCAGAGTCAGGAAGACTTGGGTTCAAACCCTGCTTCAAACATTTGGTGGCAGTGTGACCCTGGGCAAATCACTTAACCTCTCTCTGCCTTTTCATTTCCTCATCTATAAAGTGACGGAGTTGGACTAGATGACTTCTAAGATACCTTTGAGTCTTAAATTGATGGCCTTATGGATTACTTTAAGTGAACAGTATCTTGTTTCTGCACACTGGAATACTTGGGTTCCTAGAATTCTAGATCCAGAGCTGGGAAGGCCTTCACAGGCCGTTTAGGACAATGCCAGGTCTGAATCCCAGCTCTGTCACTTAGCATCTAGGTGATTTTTGGCAAGTCACATAACCTCTTTGGGCCTCAGTTTCTCCAAAAATAAAATGAGGGGATTGGACGAGGTACTTTTAAGTTCCTTTAAGTTTTAGTTCTACTTCTACACATTATTCCATTCTAAAGAATTCATTCAGTGACTTCTCTGTAGCACTCACTGTTCTAGGCCCTGAGCAGATAAAGACAAACAAAAAAACAGTCCCTCACTTCAAGGCATTTACATTCAACTGGAAGAAATCGGGACATGGATAAGTAGATACAAATATAGATAAAGTAATTTGGTAGAGAAGAAGCATTAACAGCAAGGGAGATTGAATTCTTCCTCAGACTGCATGAACCTAGACAAGTTACTTGGTCTTTCTCAGTCTCAGTTTTCTCATCTGTAAAATGGGAACACTACTGTGTCATGACAACCTCATAGGTCCTGATGATGAGGATCACATGAGCAATTGTGTGAAAAATGTGTTGCAAACTTTGAAGCATTATCTTAATTCAGTCATTGCTATTATTTACAGTTTCTCAAGGGATGGAGTGGCAGGGCACCTTAATGGGCATGTTTGGGGTTTCCTTTGAACTAAAGGTATCCATTTTTCTTCAGTTTGCTTTATAAAGATAATATATTTTCAATAGCACAAACCCTTAGGGAACAAAGAACTTTCTGGGAAATCAAGTATTTTCACTTTGCTTACAGGTTCAGATTTTTTGCCAACAGGGAAGGGAGTTGGGGCTGGATGGTCACAACTCTGGCTGGTCAGGGCAAACATAATACCTTGCTAAATACACCCATTCTGCCTATGAGAGCAGAAATCCAGGGAAAAAAAACAGTCCTGGGAAAATGGATTAGGGCCTACTGGGCTTCCTGTGGTAGTGATTCAAATTCCAAATTAAATCCTTTACTTAGCAACTGCTATAGCCATGGACAAAGCAGCCTTTTGGGGGTCCAAATATGTTATCACATTTTATGTAAAGAGGCAGTAGTGAGAGAGCAGATACTGTGTTCTATTCAGGTGAGTTTTCTAATTAAGCATTTGGATAAGATGTTCTAGTTAACCAGTGGCCAGGCTCAGCCAGGCAGACAGGCAAGCAAGAACGCTCAGTCAGGGAACATGACTGACAATATACCCTGTGCACTTCGACTTGGGCCACTCAGATTTATTTTATGCTTGATTAATGGTGTCCAATTGCTTAATTTTTTAACTTTGGATGTGATCCTAAGTAAAATTTCTTTTTCCAAGGGGTGCATTCTCTATAGCCAAAGATCTCAGAAATAGTGCCATGCACCTTTATTGAAGTGAGTGGAGGATGACAGAGGGTGGTAGTGGCAGCTGATCTGCCTTTATAGTCCTACAAGTGCTCAGGTATCCTGAAATTATAGAAGGAGGACTAGACTAGGTCTCAGGAGATTGGGTTCAAGATTTGGTTCCATCTCTCACTAGTTGTGTGTCCCAGAATAAATCATTGAGTATCAGCTTTATTAAGTACAAGATGGCAAAGGCTCTTCTGAAAAACAGGACTGTGTGTTGAAGCTCAAAATGTGTCAATAGTGTGGCATGGCAACCACAAAGCTAATGGCTTGAGTTTTTCCCTAGGAGAAAATAAGCATTTATTAAGGGCTTACTATGTGCCAGCCACTGTGCTAAGTGCTTCAAATATTAAAATTTAATCCTCGTAACAATTCTGCAAGATGGGTACTGTTATTGCTCCCATTTTATAGTTGAGGAAACTGAGGCAGAAATGGGTTAGGTGACTTGTCTAGGATCACATAGCTAGTGAGCATCTTAGGACAGATTTGAACTCAGGTCTTCCTGATTTTTAGGTCTAGCGGTCTATCCTCTATGTAGAGATTGAGTCTCCCCATCTCACTCAGACTAGAAGTGCATCCACCCCTCACAGTCCGGAACCTGCTTCCCACTGGCACAGAAGCTTTGACCTCATCTGTTTCTGACATAGACTGGTTTGTCCCTCCTTGCAGGGGGCCTAGTCCCACCTCCCCCCAAAAGAAGCACACCATATTGATGACAAACTGAGTGTACCTGATTACCTTCAGTCCTTCTGCCGTTCAGTGCTGAATTCAAGTGCTCCACCAGCCTCAACTTCCCTAATATCAGGGACTATATATAGGCTTGCTGAGCAGCTAATGTGATTTTGGTTTGCATTAAAAGGGTCACAGAGGTAGTCCCACTGTGTTCTATTTTTCTAATCTATTACCAATATGAAACACAGCTGAAATAGTGAGTCAGTAAGTTCTGGGCACCAACCACATTTTAGGTATGATGCTGGTAAGCTAGAGAGAGTCAGGAGAGGACATCCCGGTCCTTGGGTGTTGGTTTCATGACAATTGTGGAGCCATTGAAGAAACTGGGATAGTACCTGAATAAGGGAAGACTCAGACTCAGAGGAACAAGTATCTGTCTGCAAGTGTCAGAATATCTTTCATGTGCAAGAGGAATTATGTGTAGCCCCTGAATTGTTTCAAAGAGGTCAGAATAAAGCTTAATGTAACAAAAACTTCTTAACAATTAGTGCCATCGAAAGTGTAATGAGCTGACTTCCACAGTCATGGGAATTCCTCTTTATTGGTGGTCTTTAGAAAAAGGCTGGCTGACTACCTTTTGAAAATGTATAATGAGAATTCTTTTTTCAGTTTAGGTTGGTGTAGATGACTTGTGACACCTCTTGTCAGTCTGTGATTTCGTGACCTCTGAGCACCCATTTCTTCACCTTTCATATGGGGAGAATACAGATATCGTCTGACTTACAGGCATCATCTGACTTAAAGGCTTGTTGTGAACTGCAAACAAGATTTAATTAATATGCAATGTGTTTTGTAAAGTAGAAAGTGCTATACAAATGTGGACAAGTTGTTTTAAGGTGTTACAATAATTCTCAGCAATGCTGGATGTCGGGTGGGCAACCTGAGCCACTATGGTCTGAAACTAGCGCAGTGGGATTTCTGCTACTCCTCCGGCCTTTTCAAGTAGCCCTGCTTTCCAGGGCTTATAAAACAGTTTCCTTTCCCAGGGTCAATCGAAACTCTCAAAAGCTCTCAGGAGCTACGACTTAGAGACTCACCTCCTCCTCTTGATGGTATTCAGCAATTAGGTTGAAGGGTATGGTGTAGAGAGTGCTTGACATCACTCCAAAGAGGGCACACAGGACCAGAGTGGAATAGACATTGGGAAACAGCCCAATAAATCCAGTCCCCAGGCCAAAGAGCAGATACCCCATAATGTAAAGGCCTTTCAAGCCCACATAGGATACCAGAACTTTCTGTAAGTCTGTGGAAAGAAGAAAGAAGGAAAAAGTTACAGATGGCCTTCAAATAGAGAATGATTTTAGGTAATCTTGTACTTTGCAGATTCAGTTTAGGAGGAGACTCTCTTTGATAATTGGTCAGGAATCAAAGCTTAACTTTATTTTGGCTTGAAAGCAGGCAACTTTGAAAATCAGTTTTCAACCCTTTCATCTATAGAGAAGGGTTTGCAAGACTGGGTCTGTCTTTCAAAGGAAGGCTCAGACATAAATTTTCAAGCTGCTGAAAAGTAAAAGGGAAGACAGGGACACTTAGAGCTGGAAAGAGCTGGGATCAGGGGAATTGGAACAAAAACTTGAACCAATGGTTTCAGTATTAGCTCCACCTTGCAGACTAAGTATGGAGGACAATGTCAGCTTCATCACCTGGTGCAAGTCACCAAACTATCATGGAACTGCTAATCAGCACAAAGTCAAGGGAAGATCTGACAACTACTTGAATGAGATGAATAATGGGTAGAAGTTCCCCTTGGACTGCATATAGGACTTTGCTAGGACCTCTCTTATGTACTTAATGAGTTTTTAGAAGTTTTTATTTTTTAATTCTGAATTTTTAATTACTTTTTAATTAATTACAATTATTTAATTAAAAGAATTCCTCATGTTATGTTCCTCCTTTCTTTTTTATTTTCATCTTTATTTTTATGATGTCTTTAATTATTTTATAGATCTTATTATTTTGTTACATTCAAAACTATCCTGAACCTCCTCTTCTTTTTCTGTGAGTTTTATAAATGCTTGGATGTTTTCTTTATCACTTTTGCTAGCCCTTCTCCCTTTTTGGTCTCCCAATTAAAAACACAGAAAGAAAAATAACTTGTAACAAATTCCTTTATGAAAAGTATATATTGTTATTTTGCATTATATGGCAACTATGTGGTTCTGTGGGCAGAGTGCCAGGTCTGGAGTCAGGAAGACCTAAGTTGAAATCCAGCCTCAGACACTTACTAGCTGTGTGACCCTGGTCAAGTCACTTAATCCTGTTGGCCTCAGTTTCCTCATCTGTAAAATTAGCAAGAGAAGGGAATGGCAAACCACTCCAGTATCTTTACCAAGAAACCCCAAATGGGGTCACAAAGTCAGACATGACTGAAACAACTGAACAACAAAAATTCTGCATTACATTTTATTCACTATCATATCCTCAGACTAGAGTATAAACCTCATGAAAGTGGGAATCATGTCCTATTTAAAGATTATTTCTCTGTATGGTACTCTGTAATGGTAAGTACTTATTAAATGTTTGTTGCATTTATGTTTATATGTGAATTTGAATAGCCATATTGGATCATTTGATTCACAAATTTTTGTTTATTTGTTTGTTTGTTTGTTTTCCCAGAGAAGAGGCTGTTGGAATGGAAGAGGCAGGACCTGATTATCTTGTTTTCAGGAGGCAACTCCTGTGGCATAGAAGATGGAAATCTGGACTTTGGAATCAGGAAAACCCAAGTTCAAGTCTTTCCTCAGCTATATACTGTGTGACCTTGAGCAGGTCAATTACTTCCATCCATTTCAGCTTCCTCATTTATAAAATGGGAATAGAAACAGTATCTACCTCTCAGAGTTGTTCTATGTATCAAATGAGATAATATTTGTACTTGTGAATCTTAAGTC
>CM053769.1:665766121-665788574 GCA_028658325.1 Potorous gilbertii
ATATATATATATATATATACATATTTATATATCATCTTGATGTTTGCAAAGGGCTTCACAAATATTATCTCATTTCATCCTCACAACAACCTTGGGAAGTGGGTACTGTTATCCTCATTTTACATATAGGGAAACTGAGGCAGAAAGCACTTAAATGACTTACTCAAGGCCATAGAACTAGAAAATGTTTGAGACGGGATTTGAACTTAGGTCTTTCTAACTCCAAACTCATTGCCATATCCTCTATGCCACTTAGTTGAAATGATATCTGAGAAGATGAAATATAAAAAGTAGCTGGACCTGTCCAAATACACATGTAAAAGCATCATACTGTAGTTGACACAAATTTAAAAACATAAAGAGATACTTTATTTCTGTTTTTAGATATATTTTTAAGATCCCTCAAAGGAGAGATGGCAAAAGTATCCTAAAGGGTATTATTTCTGAAAACAGGCTACTAAGAAAACATTTACAACTACCAACCCATATGCCCAATTCCTTTACAACTCTTCTCTGTATCCACACTCTAATCTCTTGAAAATTTCATGAGAATGATCTATGTAAACATCGAAGGAAACCTTGATGAAAATATCTGAAGGGAAGGGCTCTGTTTTCACGGATGATTCCTCATAATAGACCATATCTTCAAGATCTCACAACTGAACTAAGAGATATAGAAAACAGAAGATCACCCTGTGCTTGTTCGTTGTTCAAAAAAAAAAACATTTAGCATAGTAGTGTAAAATATAGACTTAAAGGCTCTCCTCCACGGAGGTTTCTCCCATTCTCTTTCATGCATATATTGAACTCATACAAGATGCTATGACAAATGAAGCTGCAGAAATTACTTGGTTTGGTCATCCTCTGTTTAGTGATAACAAATGAGACATAAACCAGGGAGACATGTGCTTTGCCAAAACGGCTCACACAGTCATGGAAGATGTCCTGCACAGTGTCCAAATGGAAGAGGGATACCATTAAAAATACTGAGCTTCTTCAGCTGCTCTCATTTGCGGTTAGCATTGTGTTGATTGTAGAACACTACAGGGCTTTTGTAATGAGATTTGTAGCCATTCAAAAAAAGATTGATCTAGCAGTTCACTTAGGGTAAAATAATAAATGGATGAAGAAATTCTATTTCCTAGATTATAATATGAAATAATCTACTGAGTTCCTCCAGTTGTGTGTCGACCAGTGAAAACTTATTTAACTGGTATAACCCTAATACCCCTATTTTAGACTTTTGCTAGAAGGATAGTGTTAGGGTTGTTTCCTACTTCTCAGCTCTTCATTCATAATCCCCTGCTCTGAATTCCTTCCTCATTTTGTGCAACCAGTCAATAAGAACTTATTAAGTGTCTATTTTGTCCCAAGCACCGTGCTAAGCATTGGAGATACAAGAAGCAAAAGATAGTCCCCGTCCTCAAGGACCTCACAGCCTAATGCCTTGGTTATTTAAAAAATACTCTCTCTTTACTGGTTCTATAGATGGTAGAGCAGGCTCTCCTTGGTATCATACTATCTCTTTGCATCAAATGATACATTAGGTTGACCCCAGAGGACCTTCAGGCCTTTGACTAGAACACAGATTGCCTCTACCTCACCACATGCTGCTAACTTCCACCAGGGATGACTAACACTGAGACTGTCCCTCCTAGCAGCCACTACCCTTGTGAATGGCAAGGAAGTTTGTTAAAACCACCTCTAGATGCCATTGATATTCATCTGAACTCTCTTACACGATCATGTGTCTTGGAAAGGCCTAGCAAATGACAATGAAGTGAGCCCACAGATGTACAGGACAGGAAGAGTGAGCTGGATTACATCTAAGAAACTAAGCGGTATTTTTAGTGGCCCAAAATCCTCTCTGATACAAAAGGTCATTTTTATTTTTTTTAAAAAGGGTTTTATTGTTGATGCTTTATGGCCGTAAAATCATGGCTACAATTTCTAAGAAATCAAAAGTATAGATGGAAGGAAAGAAACAAGGATTTATTAAGCTCCTATTATATACCTGGCACTGTGCTAAGCACTTTACAAAAATTATCTCATTTGAACCATTCAACAATGCTGAGAAATAGGCCCTATAATCTCTATTTTACAGTTGAGGAAACTGAAGCAAAAGAGGTTAAGTGATTTGCCCATGGTCACACAACTAGTACGCATTTGAGGCCAGGTTTGAACTCATCTTCCTGATTCTCGGCCCAGTGCTCTATCCACTGAATGAAATGAGAAAATTACGATAAATAAGACTGGTGAGGGTCACAGACATAACCCATGGCCTAAGTCATGTTATTGGTCATAACATTCACTGTATAACGTTCCCAAAGATTAGATCTTGTGCTTCAGCTTGCCCAAGAAGATCATTTTATCTTTTCTACTTCCTACCTTCATTCAGAATTTCCTTCAGGAATATCTTCAATTATATTTATGTCTTTTTACCCATAGATGTGGGTAAAACACTCCCATATAAGTACTAAAGGAAGTAAATGTATATGGATAGAGAATGGCCTTTATTTCACTCTAGAGCCTATGAACAGAACAACAAAACAAAACATACAAATAGCCCATAAGCTTCCCCTCAGGAAAGAATTTGCCAAAAAAGCATTGCCAATAAGGAAGCCCCTTGACTAAAGCACCACTTTCCTATGGAGTCCTATACATCCCTCCCTGACTCAAAGCTACCCTTTGGCTCAGATCCCCTGGAAGGCTATCTGATACTTTAGGGAAGTAAAATAACCAACACCTCAACATTCCAGAGTTTCCTCGTTATTGTTCTCAGGAGATCCACACAAAACATTACAATGCTACTCTTAAGGCTTTGATTCCCCCAAAAGGGAAACACACCTTGGAGATGTTAGAAAGCAAATCGGTTTTCCACTAGACTTGCATTGACTGCCTAAACAACTCAGTTTAAGTAGGAAGTGGGAAGATTTTGATTTCCTTTAGAAATTTCTTACTAAGTGTAAGTTCTTTGACAGCACAGACTATTTCATTTGTCTTTGTCTCTCCACTGCTGGGACATCTCCCATGGTTCTGATCTATATCTGGCCACTGGACTCAGATGGCTCTGGAGGAGAAAGTGAGGCTGGTGACCTTGCACAACCCTGCCTCACTTAAATCCAATTCAATTGCAAATCATGGCATCATCTTCCTGACATCATGGTTCTCTTCAAGAATGACAAACCACAACAACCAACCATGTAATTGGCAGTTAATAAATGCTTGTTGATTGATTGATCCCTTTTCCCTTCCTTCCAATATGGCTTTAACTCTTATTGACACTCTTGCTTCAAAGGATACATGGGCAATTCTTTTTCTTTATCCAAGGGGAATATTGTGCAGGGACTTTACTTCTCTTTAGAAAGCTAGATCTTTGACCTCTTGAATTTTGGTGTTACCAATGAGGCAACCCCCAAGACTGAAGTCAATCTGGAAATCTCTTTTCTCTGGATAGGAGACAAGATTCTGAGATAATGTGGTCTAGGAAATCAAAATTCCACATCTACAACCCAAATGTTTGGTAAATGGGAACATTGTCCATGAACTCCACCTTTCTGGTCAGCAGACAAACATGTCTGCTCCTGCAGGAACTCCATGCCTTCCCCACTTGCTGTCGTCTCTTAGGCTTCTTTCTTAAGTCATCATTGATTATACCTAGGGTAATTGGTGAATGACAGAGAAAAAAATCCTTTTTCTACCTCCAACTATACTCAAGGAAGAAGACATAAGGGAAGAGGTCAAAAGGTAAAAGCAGTCTTATTTTTGTACATAGACATGCTTCCTCTGACCATAGTCCAGCCTATTGATTGGGTCCCCCTCTGCCAATTACTTTCTGGGTGGCTCTAATTTCTGAAAGGCAATCAGGATTTATCTTTGTCTTCTTAAAAAGTCATCAGTGGACATACCCACATTTATTAAACAAATTTCTGACTCACAAAGTTACTGGGGTTGTGTCTAGTACTACATGAGGCTGGGAAGCATATTTCCCAGATGAGAAAATATGGAAGCTTAATTACCATGTTTATAACATGGAGCTGGTAGGGGGTTTTCCCTTGTGGCTATTCCACAAAGCATAAGAAATACCATGTGGAGAGAAGCGGTGATTGGCATCATTCATATCCAGTTGCTTTGCATGTAGGAAAACTTGGAAGAGGCTGGGAATTAATTTGGAAAAATAAGGTGGTAGACTTAACATCACACATAGAGGGCCAAGGCACATTGAGCACATAGAATGTGATAAACTGCATAGAGATACTTTGACTACTGCTTAGACATTTTCAACCTGCCATGTACCTATACTCCATCCTGTACTTTTCTTTCCTGTCCTCCCTCTAAATAAATTTAGTTCTGAGACACTAATTAAACAAATACAGCACAATTAATTGTCCTATGACAAAACACCATATTTGTGACATTCCTGTTAAAAATACTTCTCCTAGGCCAACCACATGTCTTTCCCACATTCGAACTTAAGCTCCTTGAAGGCAGGAAGTGCCTTCCTAGCTTGTATCCAGCACTTTACATAGTGTGTGGAACACTGCAAGTATTTAATACATACTTTTTCATTCATTCATTCTTTCATTAATTCAAGGTCATTCCTTGATGCAGTTAAGTTTATTGGAACTTTACACCTGACCTTAAACTAGATTTCAAATTTGTTCCTTGGATGGATTATTTACAGTGGGGTTGAGTGTTGTTCCTGAGTTGTTTGAATTGTTTTCCTCAGAAGACTCTTGGAGGGTAGGAATTATGCCTTATTCTTGCTTTATATCCCCAGTAAAATGAATTCAGCAATCACTTTCTGACTGATTGGTCTGTGTGAATAAATATCAGTGTTACCTGTCCCATGAAATCCGTGAAGAAGAGCATATTGGAAAGGAAAGCTGTCCATCCAATGAGGTGGCTGACACAAAGATAGCGGTAGTGAGGAGGCATGCTCAGAATAGCCGTCAGCAAGGATTTCATGGTCATCTTGCTCTGAGTCTAGGACAAAACACAAGACAAAGGTATGACTTCCATAGGGTCACAGGGTCATTGATTTTGAGCTGAAAGTGTCCTTAAGGATGACCTAAACCAATCCCCTCATGCTACAAGAAAATTGAGAGTAAGTGGTAGTGCCACTAATCAAACCAAGTCATGGGAATTCAAACTGAGAACTTGTTCCACCAGGTATTAGAGGCCTGAATGCTGCATACTAGCAGTGCTAGTGCTAACTCAGATGAGAGGCACTTTCCCTGGACATTGATCATCTAATTAATTCATTGTGTCTATGAAACTTCCCTAGAGAGATACATGGTACAGTGAATAGGCTGGGTTTGGAGTGAGGAAGACGCTGAGACACTAGTCATGTGACCCTGGACAAGTCACTTAATTTCTTTGGGCCCTAGTTTGCTCATCAGTAAAATGGAAGAGGAGAGGCTACAAAGAAAAATCTCCCTAGGTCCCAAAGACTAGAGCTGAGGGAGGCTTTACACAAGATGACTAAGGCTCTTTCTCATATATAAGTATATAAGACAAGGTAGCATAGTGGGTAAAGCACTGAACTTAGACTCAAGGGAGAACTAGGTTGAAATTCCACTTCTGACTTTACTAGTGATATTACCATGGATCAATCTCTGAACCTATTTGAACCTCAGTGTCTTCATCCTCTTGTGTTAAAATTGTATCTTGCTCTGGTTCCCTTGACCATCCTATCCTGCTTCAAGTTAATATAATAAGTAGGTTTATAAGTAGCCAGTATAGAAAGGGGAATAGTAGGAAGTAAGATTGTAAAGAAGAATTTATAAGTCACTTGCAGACCATCCCAGAGACCAAAGGAGCATAATTCGGAAATTATATCATATATTAACCCAAAATCACAACCTGATAATAGGTACTGAATCAGGGGAAGCCATCTAGGCCTTGTTATCAGCATCTTTTGGTCCCATGATATGAAAACCTCAGTTAAGTTCCAGACATCTGCAGTAAGACCAGCAGAGTATCAAACGGTGCTAATAACTCTTATATGACATGGATATGTCAACTTAAAATTCTAATCAACAAGTATAAGATGATTTGAATGTGTTAATGAAGCTCCAAGGTGGCACAGATAAGCATTATTAGCTCCAAAAAATCTATAAAAATGAGACCAAACTGTCGCCCTCTGAGCGCACTTCCACGTGTTAAGGGTCCATGCTGCTTCAGTGCTGTGAACTCCAATCGAACATTACATAATTGACTCATCCCCTTTCCATTCTCTTCCTCTTCCTTCCTGACTGGCTTCCATAACTATACCATTCCCTGTGCCTGCACCTTCTGCCTCTGTACCCCTTTTCTCGGCTTATCTTTGTACTTTCTATGCCCATTCCTTCCTACACCCTTTTTGCCTTATTAAAGTGTGAATGTAGCCTCAGTTCCCCTTTGCCATCATGGTCTTTCCTGGTGAGTATCCAAAGAAACAGGCATGCCTGCCGCATTTCATAATTTCCTAAATTAATGAGAAACTAATTTTCAAAATAGGGATAATTAAGTTGGTAATGCCTACCTTGAAGAATTACTGTAAGGCTGAAATGAGATAAAGTATGAAAAGCACTTGGCAGACATTGATGCCCTAAAAAATTCCTCTATTGTTTTTATGAATACAAGCACAAAAGTGGCTCCATAGTACCCACTGGTGGCAGGATCCCATAAGCACATCCACTAGTATTGTTGCCGCTGCTGGGGAAACACATAATTCGGCTAGATTTTTTAGTCACATGCCCAATTTATTGATTTCTTCTTTCTCTCTTTTGTTAAGGAAAGCATTTTAGATATAAAAACTTTCCCATAAGAACTGCTTTATTCGAATTCCATAAGTGGAGTATGTTGTCTCACTGTTGTCATTTTCTCTGATAGAGCTTTTTATTTGCTCTTTTCTTTCTTTGGTATTAAGTTACTTAGTCTCCAATGAATTTATAACTCTTTCATCAAAGGCCTTTCACTGAACATATTTTTGTTGTCCTCTAATCAGGACAGTATGATGTGTTTAATATTTCTGACTTTCTGCATTTTTGGTAACGTTTTTAAGGTTCCTTTTTTTTTTTTTTTTGGCTGAGAAGTATGTAAACTCCTTTCACAATGAAGGCTGTTCATAAGCACATTCATCTACTGGTTGTCAGTGTATCTGGTCAGTGTGTCACTCCAATTCTTCCTAAATGAAGGTCGTAATCACTATGGAAATGTCAATTTGTTGTCCAGTCCTTTTCAGTCAAGTCCAACACTTTGTGATCCCATTTGCAATTTTCTTGGCAGAGATACTAGAGTGATTTGCCATTTCCTTCTCTAACTCATTTTACAGATGAGAACCTGAGACAAAGTGACTTGCCCAGAGTCACACAGCTAATAGGTGTCTGAGGCTAGATTTGAACTCAGAATAATGAATCTCTCTGACTTCAGACCCAGCACTCTATCTACTGCATTACCTAAGTGCCTGATGATATCAATAAGCAATATGGATATATCAGCCTTTAAAGTTTGTGAAGCATTTTCCACGTATTATCTCACTTGATCCTGACAACAACACTGTGAGACTGGTAGTGCGTTACTATCATCCCCATTTACACATGAATGAACTAATTCTCAGAAATTTTCAGTAACATCCATATTCACACAATTAATCACCCATAAGTACATCTATAGGCATGGTTATAAATCTTTAATTTCTTGACTCCAAGAACCAGATTGTGCCCTATTCTGCTAGAAACTTCCAGCCAGACCTTTGTCATTCAAAGGAAGGTCCAGAGGCAGTATGTTAATGAAAAGTTATAATTTCTTCCTGGAGACTATCAAGATGTCCCTCAAGTTAATACATTTGTATTTATTAACCCTAGGATAAATCCCTGTTCAGATGATGGGGAGAAAGGAAGATAGAGGAGATAACAACCAATTATAAAATATTAGAGTTGGAAACTCAGAAATTATCTTGGTTCATTTTATAAAAGAAAAAACTGAACTTCAAAAAGGCTCTCAGATTGAGGAAGAACAGCTTGGGAACAAGACTCCTAACTAATCCTTCCCTATCGGTGCACTCCTTCCTTCAGCTTGTATCCTGAGCTTACTTGGAGTAGACCACAACACTACTGGACCCTAAGAGGAGATACAAGGTTTGGATGAGATACTTCCTACCCTCATTGAATTAATAGCATAGTAGGGAGAGATGGTACATTCATAGGTGATATAACAGAAAATGTCACATGATTAAGTACATTAAAGAGGTGCACTGTAACGTGTTATATGAGGTCTAAGGGTTAAGTTCATTAGTAAGATCATCAATCAAAGAAGGCCTGTTAAGGAGGTGATACCTGAGTTGAACTTTAGAAGAAGTGTAAGAATTAAGTAGATGAAATTGAGGGAAGATCAGCTCCTTTCCTCAATGAATGTACATAACAAAGATTAAAACTGGACCACAGGTGTTCCCTTCCTCCTCACTCATTAATTTTGGCCTCTACTTCAGGCACAATATTCACCCACTCCCTCCCTCTCTCAGAAACCTATTTCTGCTTTTGTTCTTAAACCCACACGAGCTTTCAAATTAGTCTTGTTATTTCACTAAAAGTCAGGCATGAAAATTCTCAGCTCCCTTTTGGGTTTGAAAAATGAAAATGAAAATGAAATTGCCTTTTTCTCACTAGCTCCCTAATTTCCTTGATAAAACCACAAGAGGTTTGACAATGGTTGTCAACACATTTTAAAGTCTCACAAAGACTGCTAATCACTGTCTGATAAAGGTTGCAATGGCTGCTGTATAAATGGGTACAGGGTAATCAGGAATAAAAGGAAATGTAGCCCGCTGGCACATAGACACACACGTGTGCACATACCCACACACACACACATACATATACACACACAAACACACTCCTGCTAAAACAGCAGAGCTGTATAAGAGCATTTAGGATTGGAGATAAGGTTTAGAGACAGCCTGCAGGAACATTCAAAAAAATTCAGGATCCCACTCTAAAACAAGGGATCGTGATTTGCAAATGACACAGATACTCTCATTGGGAAAAAAAAATAACTGCTTTAAAAAATAATTGCTCCAGGCCCATGGCTCCCAGACGGTAATGATTCAACTTTCTCAGGAGTTTTACTTTGGCAACCAGAGCGTATGGTATATGGCCAAAGGTGCGATGTCCTGCTATTTTCAACTGAGATGATACCAAAGCATCCCTCTCCATCAACTGATGTGAACACGGGTGAGTGTGAGGGTACATGGTATGTACTTGATTAAGGTCTCCTATTGACTTATATGGTTTTGAATGAATTAACTTCCATTGGTACAGTAACAACTTCATCGTTGCTATTTGTTATTCAGTCATTTCTGGGGTTAAGAACAACTAATGGTATTATTTCTTTTTTTAATTTTTTTAAATTTTTATTTTTATTTTTTTATATCATTTCTAGCAAGTATAAAGAACAAAGGGAAAATTTGCAGTGATCTGTATTGATGAGATGGTGTTTTTATTTCTGCCACAGTCAGGGTACTGACTGATCTCTATGTACAAAAGGAAGGCTAGTCTTCCTTATGGAAGAGGAAGTGAAGGAGCCAATGAAATGCTTCTCCACACTCCAGGTTATCAGGGCAATAAGAATGGGTCTTCCTATCCAGACTAGGCTGGAGGTGCAGCAGTCATTTTACTGCTGACTGGCATGGAAATTTTGACCTGTTCTGTTTCTGATCTCATCCAGCTTGTTCTCCTTCTGGTTCCCCACACACATACCCCTATTGGGGCAGAGGTGTGGGAGGGATAACTATATTGGTGCCAGACTTAGTGCAGACATCTGACTGATCATTTGTAGTCTTACGGCAACTCGGACATCAAGTTCAAGTGATGCACATACCTCAGCTTCCCCAATAGGATGGAATTGTTTTTGTTGCTGTTCAGTTATTTTAGACTCTGCGTGATACCATTTGGGGTTTTCTTGGCAAAGATCCTGCAGTGGTTTGCCATTTCCTTCTCCAGGTCATTTTATAGGTGAGGAATAGTCACAAAGCTAGTAAGTATCTGAGGCTGGATATGAACTCAGGAAGAAGAGTCCTGACTTCAAGTTTGGTGCTCTATCCACTATGCCACCTAGTTGCCCTTGGGGGAGATTTTTTTTTCACAGGTTACTAAGTTTGGAGATGAGGTAGATATAGTTTACCCAGATGCTATTAAACTATTTGATAAGGTTTTTTTCTTTATAGTTTTGTGTAAAAAGATGGGGAGATGTATACTAGATAATGATATCATTAGATGGAATTAGACAAATGGAGATTTAAATAAATAACTGGACACAAGGAGTGGTCATTTAGGGTTCTGTGTCAGTTCAAAGGAGAGCCCCAGTAACCCAAGTTTCAGTCTACACTGTTAAACATTTTTAGCATTAACTTGGATAAAGGCATGGATGATGTGTTCATCAGATTTGTTGATGAAGCAAAGTAAAGAGCAAGAGTTAACACACAGGTGACAGAAAATGGATTCAGAATGATTCTGAAAGACTAGAACATTGCATTCAAATACTTAAGATGAAATTCATTGGGAATAAATAAGAAGAACAACATTTAAGGAACACTTTAAGGGTTGAAAAGTATGTTGCCCATTTGATCCTTGTAACCCTGTGAATAAGTGCTATTATCATCAACATTTTACAGACTAGGAAATTGAGGCTGAGAGAAGTTAATTGACTTGCCTAGAATCATGTACATGTCTAAGGTAGGATTTGAACTCAGGTCTTCTTGGTCTCAAACTTAGTACTCTGTCACCAACAGTACATATGTATCAAGTTTTAGATTTAGGTTTGAAAAAACAACTTCATTTATATAATATAGAAGAGGTATAGCTGCATAGTAGTTTATCCAAAAAAGATCTCTGGACTGTGGAGAGGTGGGGAGGTGGGAGGACGCCATTAATGGCAAATGACCTGCCAACTCAATATGAAACAATATAGCAAGCATCAAAGCTAATGCAATCAGAGAAACCTCTAGGATTAAAAGGATTGTCTCACTGCACTCAACTAGGTGGCACAGTAGATATAATGAGGGTCCTGGACTCAGCAAGACTTCTCTTCCTGAGTTCAAATCTGACCTCAGAGACTTACTAGCTGTGTGACCCCGGGCAAGTCACTTTTGCTTCAGTTTCCTTGTCTGTAAAATGAGCTGCAGAAGGAAATAGCAAACCACTCCAGTATCTTTGTCAAGAAAACCCCAAATGGAGACACAAAGAGTCTAAAATGACTCTACAACAAGACTCTGCCCCAGTCAGAACACATATGGGCTGCTGTGTTCCGTTCTGGCCACAATAATTTAGGACAGACATTGAAGATCATCTGGGTGGCTTTTTGTCATCTGTGCCTTGATAGAAGGACCTAGGCATATTCACTCTGCGGAGAAAGCTTAAACTAAAGGGGATGGTATGGGAAAGAGTATTTGGTTTGAAATCATCAGACCTGGGTTCAGATCCTAGTTTTCTGCTATCCCCTGCCTGTGTGACCTTGGACAAGTCTGAGCCTCAGTTGTATCTATAAAATAAGAGGGTTTTATTAAATTACCTCTAAGGTCCCTTCCAGTTCAACACCTATTGGCCCTGGGACAATCCCCAAGGCTGGTCCCACCAGAGCCTGCACCTAACGTTGTCTATTCAGGTCCTGTCACTCCTGGTAGCAGCCATGACGCTGCGTTTATTGCGGCAACATACCTTGCAATTCATTTTCTTCACTAATACAGCACACCCTTTCCCTCCGCTAGCCCACACCTTTATTGAGCTTAGTGAGGTTTTACTTTTTCCTGATTTGTATTTGTCCCTGAGTCATTTATTCCCCAGTGTCTCTTCCCTGGTCTCTTTTCGCTAGTATTCCCTTAACTTAACCTCATAAGTTTTTAGTTTCCTTGGTCTCTATTTCTGGGAAAAAAAAGTTAATTAATATGTGGTATTAATTAATATATGAAGACCAAGCTATGTAATACCACATAATTGTTTCATCACAAAAATCTCCAATATGCTAAGCCAGTGGTAGTTCTTTGTGTGCTCATTGTGACAGGCCTCTGGGATAATATATGAACACCAATCATTAAGCCTTGTTTAGCTCCAACAAAATGTACACCTTGGCACAGTGCAATTTAAAAAAAACCAAATATACCTTCTGTAGGACAAATAAAAACAAATCTATTTTTCAAATGTGTAGGCAGTTAGGTTCTCAGAGGATAGCCCACTGGGCCTGGAATCTGGAAGATCTGAGTTCAAATGTGGCCTTACACACTTACTGTGTGGCCCTGAGGCAAGTCACTCAAGCTCTGTTTACCTAAATCTACCCGGGAAGGAAATGGCAAACCACTCTGGTATTGTTGCCAAGAAAACCAAAAATTAGGTCACAAAGAGTTGGACAGGACTGAATGACTGAATCACAGCAATAACAAATTTCTAATGTATGTAGATGCCATTGTGATTCATAAAATACAGTGTATTCCTCAGTCTCTCTCCTAAGTTTTGGTCCTGATTTACCAACTGTCTGCTAGAAATAGCCACCTGGATGCCTCCAGGGTGTCTCAAACTCAACATATCCATGATGTCCTCAGACCCAATCCACTGGCCTCTGACCATGCTGGTTCCTGTAGAAGGCTCACTATCCCAGAGTCTTACCCCTATCTTTTCTTTCCTTTACATCATGCATCTGGTCCTTTGCCAATCCCTCTGTCAACACATCTATTCACCTACATACATAGCCACTACCCTGGTTAGGGTACCCATCACCTCTCAACTGGACACTCCTAAGTGTTCTCTGTTTCCAGGCTCTCTCCTCTCCAACCTATCCTGTACACATCTGTTCAAAAACTTTTCTTAAAGTACACAGGTCTAATTATCTCACATGCCCTCTCGACTATCTTCAGTGGTTCACGACTGCTTCTATAATCAAATACAAAGTCTTCAGTTAAGCATCAAAGGGGCTTCATGTTCCAGCTCCAGCCTCCTTTATCAGATTTATTTCCCAAAACTACTCTTTGCATATTCCATGTTCCAACCAAATTGGCCTTGTTGGTATTTCCTAATAATAGAATTTCACTCCTCCCCCCCTTTTTTTGTTCAGTCTGTCCTGTATGTCTGGCATCTACTTCCTCCTTACTTCTATCTATCATTCAATCAGTCAAGTCACAAGCACCTATTTAGTACCTACTATTATGTCCCAGGGGCAGCTAAGTGACACAGTGGATAAAATTCAGGGTCTGAAATCAAGAAGATTCATCTTTCTGAGTCCAAATCTGGCCTCAGATACTCACAAGCTGTATAACCCTGGGAAAGTCATTCATCTTTGTTGCCTCAGTTTCCTCATCTATAAAATGAACTGGAGAAGGAAATGGCAAACTACTTCAGTATCTTTGTCAAAAAAAACCTCAGATGGAGTCATGAAGATACAACTGAACTGGAGCTATGTTCCAGACACTGTACTAGCCACTGTCTTCAAGGAGAATACATTTTACCAGAGGGATACACATAGCATATACATACATAAATATACATACAAGATACACAAAAGAACTACAGCCCAGGCTCAGTTAGAATATAAATAATAAATATTAAACAAAATAAATATAATACAATGGACATAAACAGTATCACATTTTAAAATTAAATCAATATGCTGCCTGAAGGGATTCTTATGTATACAGAACACTAACAACCAAGAGAATCTGGACTGCCACATATACTGAGCCTTGAAGGTAGCTAGGAGTTCCAAGAGCAGAGGTGAAGAATGTTCCAGGTACGGAAAATTGTCTCTTTAAAAGCATGGAGCCAAAGAATAGAATGTCACACATAGACGAGGCATCCAACATGCCACTCACAATAGTCCTAAGTGTGTCCTGACCCAATTAGAATATAAATGAGAAATATTTAACAAAATAAATAAAATACAATGAAACATAGATAATATCACATTTTAAAATTAAATCAACATGCTGCCTGCAGAGAACCTTATATATAAGATTAGTGGGTCCTGTTTCCATCAGAGTTTGACAACACTGATGTACAGGGAGAAGAAAGTACACCAACTCACCTGATAAGTAGAGAATGCGTGCTGTGGGTCAAGAGGTAATGGGTTAGAAGTATAGAATCAAGATGCATTTTCATACATAGTCACTACTTGATTTGTTTTGGCTAATAGTGGTGATACTGATAATTTGTTTTTGTTGCTGTTTCAGTCTTCTTGGCAAAGATACTAGAATGATTTGACATTCCTTCTCCAGTGTATCTCCATTTTACAGACACAGAAAGTGAGGCAAATTTTGTTAAGTGACTTGCCCAGGGTCACATAGCCAGTAAGTGTTTGAGGCCAAATCTGAACTCAGATCTGACTGACTCCAGACCCAGTGCTCTAACCACTGTACCACCTAGTTGCCCCTGATAATGTTAATAGCTAGCATTTCTATAATGCTTTAATGTTTGCAGAGAATTTTAAAAGTATTATCTCATTTTTTTCTTCGCAACAACCCTGGGATTGCTATTGTAATTCCCATTTTACAGACAAGGAAACTGAGCCAGAGAATGGTTAAATGATTTGCCTAGGGTCCCACAGCTGGTAAATATTTGAAGCACAATTTGAACTCATTTTCCTGACCCCAGATCCTGCAGTCTATTCATTGATCTACTTAACTGCTAACTGTATGTGTTTATTCTCCTGGCGGAGGTGGGAGCAGGAAGGGGAGATGGGAGAGGTGGCTTGTTTGTGAGTGCTAGATAAGAGGGAAGGAAAGGGAAAGGAAGGGAATAAATATTTGTATTGTAGTGTCTACCATGTGCCAGGCATTTTGCTAAGTGTTTTATAAATATCATCTCATTTGATCCTTACAACTCTGTGAGGCAGAGGCTGTTACTATCCTTATTTTACAGTTGAGGAAACATAGGCAAATAGAGTTTATGTGACTTGCCCAGGGTCACACAACAATTAAGTGTCTAAGGCCAGATTTGTACTCAGATCTTTCTGAATCCAAGCCCATTTTCCCTGCGCTACTAGCAATAAAAAATAGAGCAATATATTACATTCCAGATAATCACAAATATATGTATATTTATATATTTGCACATGTGTATTTACATATTCCTAATTTTTAAATACTTATATATTCTAATTTTAAATATTTACATATTTAAACAAATCATGGAATATGGTAGAAGTTTAGATTCTTCTCTTGTAGGCTCTTAGTTCTTCATGACTTGAGAAATTTATGATTGTTGCTTGTTTTTAAAAAAAAAATTAGTAGTAATTTAATTTTTTTAAAAAAGAAAGACTACATAATAAGGAATAATGAGAAAGCAGAGAAAGAAAGAATGGAATAAGATTGTGGAGGGCAAAGCATTTTTAAAATATCTCATTTTCCCCCCTCGTAACAATCCCAGGAGTAGTTTCTATTATAATCTCCATTTTACAAATAAGGAAACTGAGGCAGCGAGTGTTTCTGTGACTTTTAAGTGCCTGAGGCTGAATTTGAACTGCTAGAAGCATTAAACAGTCACTGACATTTCACTTGAGCAGGGAATGACATCATCCCCCCCTGTGACTTACCACATAGCGTTCTTAGAGCTCCATTAAAAGGTTACTGCAGTAATCCAAGCAAGAGATGACAAGAGCTTGAACTACGTTCCTTGACTCTCTTCAAGCTACAACTTAGGTTCCGTCTTTTCCATTAAAACACTTCTTGCTCCCTAGTTGTTAGCCTTTGTTCCCTCTTCAAACTCTCTTGTATTTACTTATAGACCCTTAGGATAAAACACTAGACCTGAAGTCATAAAGGTGTGAGTTCAAAGCTGGTCTCAGACATTTACTAGCTGTATGATCACGGACAAGTCACTTAATCTCTATCTGCCTCAGTTTCTTCAACTGTAAAATGGAGATAACACAGTACCTACCTCCCAGGGATATTGAGAGGATCAAATGAGACAGGCATTTAATAAAGGCTTGTCCTCTTCTCCCCTGTCTTCTGTCATGCAGCTGTCTTCCTAATCTGACTATTTAAAGCTATCATCACCTTCCCTCTGGTATTATATAAACTAGAGCTTCATATAATTATGTTAGAGCAGGAAAGAAATAGGATGGTCAAAGGAAAAACTATGGTTGAGAAATTGCCATTTCTTTCACTTAGTTGGGGAATTTTTAATCTAGAAGCCAGGAAAAGACTAGGTTCGCAGCTGATCAATTTTTTGCCAGATAACAAATACTGTAGGTTCCCATTTGACTTTTTACATCTAGAGAGAAAAATGGAAAGGTCAGAGAAAGCAAACACAGTTTAAAACAAAAGAGGACATCCATCCTCACCAGTTCCTCCTTATTTTCCTTGGCTTCTCCCAGTTTTGCTGTGGCTAGTTCAGTCTGCTCTGTTTTCATGTAAACATCTTTGACTTTGTCTAGAGAACCATAGGTATAGCTTCCATTTTGCATCAGCAGAGGGCCCTGTGGGTTGTGCTGCAGGGTGCTGTCTTCTGAGTTATCACAGAGAGGTGCTTCAGGGATACTGCACAAGTGTATGATGAGACAGGTGGTAAATACCAGAGCTGAGAAGAAGAACATGACCTGAAATTCTGTGCCCAGCAACCTTCCCAGTTCCAAGTGTCCCCAGTCTATAGCACCCAAAAGGTAACCGAGAGCACCTCCAAAACCTAGGGAAGAAAAGAAGAAATATCATGATGATATTAATAATACATCTGTATTCACTTTTCATTATGTCTTACTCATCCCTCCATTACATCCTTCTTTGAGAGTAGTAGCAGTGGTTTGAATATATAAAGAACTGTAGTGGGGAGCTTCAAATCCTGGGTTCTAGTTAAAACTCTCTCATTAAGTAGCTGGGTGATCTTGGGCAAGTCACTGCCTATCCCTGAGCCTTCATTTCCTAGTCTGTAAAATGTGGGAGATGGACCAGATGAATTCTCAGGTTCATTTCCAGTCTAGGGTTCTGTGATGAGATAACCTGTAAGATTCATTCAGGTTCTGATTTTAGTGATCCTATCTATTGCTTAGCATTAAATTCAATTCAACAAATATTTATTGAGGACCAAATATATGCCCTATAACTGTGGGAAAGAAAGCAGTCTTTTCACTATAACCCCTATTCTTTAACCATCTTCACCTTACTGGAAACTTGTACTATCCCTGACTCCTCCCCATTGCTTCTTATGGGTAACCTCCCCCCATTCATTTCTTCTGTGTTATCTTCCCTCCACTAGAATTTAAGATCCCTGAGGGCAGGGACTGTCTTATTTGGTTATAATGATATAACCTGCACTTAGTCAGGACCTTTGTATGTAAGAGGGATTTGAGTGTGTGTAACGCGAATTTTTGTTATTATTTCTTAGAGTTTGGCTTCCTAGGATCCATAGCCATAACAATCTCTTGTTCCCAGGTATTAGATATGAGTTCCCACAGTTATGGTTCAAAACATCTCCACCATGCTTACAGGGCAGCATGGAATGATAAATAATATAAATATGCACTGCAGCTGCAGAGTGAGATATAGAGATGAGGTGATATAAACTTGTAAGGTTATTGCTGGCAATATGCCTTCTTTGTCTGTTGCCCTATAAAACAGGTGATCACTAGATAGTGAATGGGGAATGCTTAGGGTTGAATGCACAAATACTGTGTGGGCTTTCATTGGCCTCCATCAAGGCTTGAGGGGAATTTTGAGGGTTCCCACTGAGGCTTACGGGGATTTAGGGGAAGCACAAGTTGTGCCTGTCTATGCTGACCCTATCAAGATGCGAGGTTAGTTGCCTCCTTCCCCCTTTCCAATGGCCCTTGTGAGAAGGGTGATTAGGGAATGCTGCAGGAGTTGGTGCTCCTGTTATCAGCAACCCTCTTGTGAGAAGACTAGACCAGAATAAAATAATATTATTAACTCCTTCTTAGTTTCTTTCCTGTCTGATCAGATTAAGAGTGAATCTCTTCTAGCAGTTCTCCTGTGCAGTGTTTATCTGTCTTACAACCTGACATATGTAAATTGCATAATATACATAATAAATAAATGCATAATAAACAAATAAAATATCTATTTATCCATCCATCCATCCATCTCTCTAAAAGTTGTTCCCTGCTCTCCTTCAAAGAGTCAACATTATTTTGAGTAAAGTCAGAAAATACAAGTACAAAATGACTAGAAGATCAATACAAGACCATCTATTATAACCTAAAGAGCTGATCAAGTACCACAGTGCTCAAAGTTCATTCCTTGAGCACTCCCATCTCCTGTTGCCATAAAGGTGGTGAGTTATAGGCAGGGCTGTGATGACAACAACTAGTTCTCTGGGGAAAAAATGTATACAAGACATACTTTTAAGTTTAATCCATGTTAACATTTTCTTCATCTCTTTCTTAAGATTAAACAATAAATAAAACAATAAGTCAAGCCCCAATTTATAGTTGATTTGTCAATTTCTGTGGTGTAAATGCTCTACTAAAAATTAAACAATTTTCAAGACTCAGGAGTTTTTTTAATAACAAAATTTAATCAACAAAATTCATTGTTTGATTGCTTTTTAAGGCCCCTCTCTAGTATAAAAGGAATGTTTCATTTTAAATAGCTGAAATCAAAGTACATTTATATTTATATAGTCATAAATCCCACAACCTTCCTCCATGGTATGAAGGCAGATGATGATAGCCACATCTGAATGTAGAGGCTGAAACAGGTCACTGATAGGGCCAAGAGCAGAATTTAGGCTTCCTGAGTTTCAGACTAATTCAATCCACTAGAATGCATGATTACTTGCAATGGAAAACAACAGTAACTTACAGTCATATAATGTTTATAGTTATTAAATATGTAACTATTTTGATTTATTAATTAACCAATTACTTTAATTTGTTTATTAACTAATTTGTTCCTCATTACTGATCCTTTAAGATACATACTGTAAGAATTTGTAGCCCCATTTACACATAAGAGTTTACACTTAACCTTTCCAAGCCCTTATTTCCTCATCTAATCTCTTTGTAGCAGTTTTGGCACTTCTAGGGATTAAAAATTACAGGCTCAGGTTCATTGAGGTCTTTTTTTTCTGTATTCCTGTTTGATCCTCAAAGAAAACATAGCTTTTCCTACAGGATGGTTGTACTGACTGCAACCTAATAGTTATCAATCCTTCCTTGTCCTCTCTCTGCACATGAATAGTCTTTATTTTTGCTACCAACTTCCATAGTCACTTTGTGGTCAATGGAGTCAGCTGTGATACCAGCCTAAGTATGCAAAGAACGTCAGCTGTAGAATTGAGAACCTCTCTCCATGAAGAAAAGCAGATTAAACAATCCAGTTCTTCCTTCTCTAGGAGATGTTTTGTGACCTCCAAGACACGCTCCAACTGTCTTAATGTCCTGTGAGGAAAACTGTCACTGGCAGTCAGAACCAGGTTTCAAAAGATCTCTAAGTAGTGTTTCTAGTTTTCTAAATTGAAACGAACTGAGGATTTTCTATATGTATTTTTTAAATTTATTTTACATATAGTTAAATGCATACATGACAGAATGTAAGCTCTTTGGAGGCAGAAATTGTTTTACTCTTGTCTTTGCATTCCTGGTGCCGCACACATAGCAGGAACTGAATAAATGTTTCTGAATATAAGGAATTATCTACTTGTATCAAATTTATAGTGTCATCTAGCCCTAAATCTGTGATAATAAATAGCTTTTGTTCACTCTGGAAGAGCAGAAAGAATACTGGAGTAGAAGCTGGGAGACCTGAGCCAAACCACAGTCCAGGTTCCACCACTAAGAAGCTACATGATCTTCGACAAATATAACCCTTCTGGTTTTCACCTTCCATGTCTGTAAAGTATCAGAGTTGGATTCAATGATCTTTCAAGTCCCTCCAAGTTCAGATTCCAAGTCCTTTAGTTTTGAATGTTCATTATTTGTATTTTGGAGAGAAAAGAGAAGAGATGGCACGAGAGATCAGCTCTGGATGTGAAGATCCTAGAAATAATCTTTTAAGCCCTCATGCACTGGCTTGCTATGGAAATGATATTGAAAGTATGAGCCCTGAATTTTATAGCATAGTCCAAAGACTATGTTTTGAAGTCATCTAAGGTTACTGAACAACAAAGAAGTGCCCTCTCTTTTTTTAAAATTATGCTTAAATTGGAATTTTGAAATTATAATCTCCAATTTTCTGGTATCTGTGAACAGGCTTAAATTCTCCTGTGATCACTGATACTCCAAGAAAAATGCAAAAACTTCCCTTCCTCTCCACCTCCCAACCTAGCGCTACACATGACACAGACTACCTTCCTTCCGTTCCCCCCACCAAAAATGGAGTGAAGGAAATATTGGACAAATTACCATACTATTTTCATTATGTTATAGAGAAACATCAGAGTCAAATACTAATAATCACTGGTATTTACATAATGTTTTAATGTTCTTAAAACCCTTTCCAGGTGTTATCTCATTTGTTCCTCATAACTATCCTGTGAGGTAGGTGCTATTATTATATAATATGTCTAACAACCTTACCTCCATGGAAAAAAATGGAAGCAAAGAATACTGGTTCCTTCTTCCTTCAGAAGATACCTATTCTCCATCAAAAAAAAACCAAACTCATGCTACCTCCTAAGCTTTCCAGGATACCCTTTATCCTAAGAGATAAAAAAGTTTTTTTCTTTAATTTCAATTTCAGTCACAATACAATCAACTCTAGTGATATGGCAAGAACTTGTACAAGAAAGCCAAGCCCAAGTAATACAAAGCAGACAGATACAAATTAAATGGCATATGTTTGTTCAGAATAATATATGACTAAAAGAGTTCATCTGATCTCTGTCTTACAATCATGCTGAAAGAAAAAAGGCATGGGAGCAAACACACAACCCTGTTTCACTCCATAGGTAATTGGGAAAGCACTAGAGCATTGTCTATTATCCAGAACCTGGGCAAGCATGCATCATGAAATTGATGTACAATGCTGATGAACTTCTCGAGGCAACAAAATCTTGACATAATTTTCCATACACCTTCGTGACTAACAGTATCAAAGGCTTCTGTTCTGCTCCTGGCATTTCTTCTGGAGTTTTCAGGCAGCAAACACCATATAAACTATTCCTTAGCCTTTTTGAAGTCACACTGGTTCTCAGGTAGATGACTATCTTCTAGGCGAAGGATCAGCCTATTAAGGAGGACTCTAGTAAGACTCTTACTGGCAACCACTAAGAGAGAGAGAGAGAGAGAGAGAGAGAGAGAGAGAGAGAGAGAGAGGGAGAGAAGCATTCTAAGCATGGTGGACAGCATGAGATGGAATGTCATACGCTGGGGAAAAGCAGGTAGATCAATTAGGCTAGACTATAGGATTCTTGATGGCAGAGTAATAAGTAATAAACCTAGAAATATAGATTGAAACCAAATTGTAAAACTCTTTAAATGACAAGCAGAAGAGTTTGCAATTTAACTAGCAAGATGAAGCCACTCAGAGCCTCTTGAGCAAGGAAGTGACTTGTTCAAACCCATTGCTACAGGAATATAAATTTAGCAGCTTTATAGAAATGGATTGTAAGACTGGTTGGTTGTTTGGTTGTTGTCCTTCATTCTCAAAGAGGACCAAAATGACATCACTATGCTACAGTCAAGTTACAGTGTGTCTGACTGTGGCTGATCAGACCAATATGAGCTTGGAATGCTCTACCACAGATTGGGCACATAGAGTCCACATGAATATTTGGGGTGGATATTCCAAATTTGTGCATCCTGCAATTCTTTTGAGCTGTCTCAATTCTGCTTTGCTCATATAGCACAGCCCCTTCTCTGATGTGAAATGACATGCTGAGCAGTCCTGTGCCAATGTCTCCCATGTCACACAATCAATTCCAAAGTTCTTAAGAGAGACTTGGAGAGTGTCCTTGTATCACTTCTTCTGACCACCATGTGAATGCTTGCCCTACATGAGTTTTGCACAAAATAGTCTTTTTGGCAAGCATACATTTTGCATTCAAACATGCCCAGCCCATCAGAGTTGTGCTTTCTGAAGCAGAATTTGAATGCTTCACAGTTTAGTTCGAGTAAGGGCTTTAGTGTCTGATACCTTAACCTGTCAGGTGATCTTCAGAATCTTCCTAAAACAATTCAGAAGTGATTCAGTTTCCAAATGAAATAGACTTTTGTGGATGCACCTTCACAACAAACATTGGTATTTAATAGACAGGTGACTGTAAGAAGAGACAAAAAGGATGTGAGAATGGTGAAGGCAATGTGTGGTGCAGAGTACTGGACTGATCAGACTTCTCTCCAAGCTAAATATTCACATTCAACCAAAATGGCTTCCCCAAGGCAAAATGACTGTCAGAAATATTAATGTCAACAAATTAAAGCTATTCTCTGGGCAGGAACAGTTTGTTGCTAACTTGGAGGGAAAGTTGAGCAAACACACAGTTGGCAACAGTGGAACAGAAAAGGAGTGGACAGCTTTCAGAGATCTGGTGTGTAG
>CM053769.1:665789074-665820103 GCA_028658325.1 Potorous gilbertii
GTCATTTTGTTTATCTTCATGGTGGGGGCAACTGACAGGGAGATAGAGAATTTGTAACTCAAAATTTAAAAAGAAAAAAGTGAAAATAAATTATAATTTTAAAAAAATATTGAGGACATCCTTCTCTGCAGATAACTTTTGTATCTGTGAGGTGTATCTATTGATATTTACCATATGAAGAATTAAAATGTCTTAGTATTATGTTGAAAATAATTTCATAAACCCCTTGAAAGAAATCTCCATATCACACTTTGAGAACCACTATGTTACAACCTCCAATGTCTACATGGAAATTATTCTCTATGGAAAGCATGCTACCAACCCCATAACGTCAAGAACAACTGATAGAAAATGAAGCATCTCTTAAGGATATGTGAGAATGTTTCTGCTTGAATGCCATCATAAAAAGATGAAAAAAAGGGAAAATAGAAAGAAAAAAATGTAAGCTGTCATGAGATTCCATCAAATAATATGGAGAAAAAACCAAACTAATAATGAAAAGGACAAATTTATGTACAATCAACTTGGAGTAAGATACAAGGTAGAAATGTTTTGTGGAGCACCAACACAGAATAATGTATGTAACGGGGGTGTGAACATCAAGGCAATATCCTTCAAATGCTATGCCTCAATCTGAGATAACCTGTCAAATAAAGGACATGGAAGCAATCATTTAAAAGGACAGGAAATCAAAGATCAAAGTCTCCGTCTATTTTTATGATGCACAGAAGACATCTCAGTCTCTTGAGTTGCTTTGCTACATAGAGGTTATGACATCACAGAACACATTCATAAAGCTGCTAATACCCTTATTTTGGGGGCCTCAGATAAATCAATCAATTCAAATGCCAAATACCTCTCTTCTTATAGAACCCTCTTGTTTTCTGATTTTGTGCTATTTCCCACATAAGACACTCTGTCTCCTAGCATGGTACATTTTCAGTGACTGTCCCCCATGTCTAGACTTCTCTCCCTTCTGTTCTCTAACTCCTGACTTCTTTCAAGTCCCAGCTAATTTCTACCTTCTGCAGGAATCAACTCCCAATCCCTATGTTAATGCTTTCCCTCTGAGTTTACCTACAATTTACCCTCCATGTCTCATACATAGTTCCTTGCACATTGTCTCACCTGAAACTCCTTGAGATCAGAGATCGTCATTTGTCTTCCTTTGCATTCCTAATGCTTAGCACAGTGTCTGGCACACTGTAGGCAAAGGGGCTTAACAAATGCTTGTTGAATGACTGACTAATCTTCCCAAGCCTTTTTTCTGTGTAGCCTTTTCCTAGTTTCCTCATTGTTAGCCAATTTCTCCCTTGCAACTCAAGCTCCTTCTCCTTTACGTACTATAAATTCCTTGCGCCCCATCTTTCTGGTCTTCCTTTGAGAATCAAGGTATTGGACAGTGCACCGAAACTGATGATAGGACAAACACAGGTTCAAATCCTTTTTTGAAAATTTACCATCTGTGGGTTGATGACGTATCTCCAAGCTTTAGCTTTCCCATCTGCAAAACGTAAATAATCGTACTAGTACAACCTACACCACTAAGCTGATGTGAGTAAAGTAAACATGGAAACATGACATTATCCTATAATTTTCATAGAAATTTTAAAATATCAATAGATACCTGATGAACAATATCAGTCCTCCTGAACACTAAAAGAAAGGGGTTTTAATTAGTTTACCCCCAAAAAATCACCCCACAAGGTGAAAAAAAGTGTCATTGAAACTACTATGGATGTCCTATGCATGGCATGTTGTAGTTTGGACACCTTAGTATGGATACAAAGCAAAATTAATCAGGAAAGTATCAACAATAATAAGCTATAATATGGCAATAACTGAATCTGCCACCTAATAAGGTGAACTTTTTTTCATTTTTCCTTTAAATGATCAGAACAACTTACTGAAATATAACATTTCCAAGTTTGCCACATACTTTTCACCATTCTGATCAAAGCATCACTTATTATATTCAGAGAGCTTATAAGTTCTTTTCTTTCATTTCACAAAAGAAGCAACTTTTATACAAACAAGTAGGCAATTTAGACAAAACAAATTATGACAACATCTGGAAATAGAAACCAATTTTTCTGAATGAAAAAGAGGCAATATAAACAGGGTTGGAATAAAGACCTTTGTTTCTAAAGATTCTACTTTCAGCACCTACTTCCCAATTACCCTTCTCACACTGTAGAAAAAAGAAGGTCCCCATACCGTTTAATCCACAAGCAGGTTCCTTTTTTTCTAGAGATTCCCACTTCTTCCACAGAGAATCTGGGTATCCTTGTCTCCTGTAAATGATATGCGGGTGATGCTTTCCTTCAGCCAATGGATGCATTTTAACAGGTTCAATGAAATAGTCTCCATGTGGCAGGCGAAAAAATCCAGTCTGAAAATATATTCAATAAGAGGATTGATTTGAATCAACTTCTTACAAGTGAAAGAAAAACTAAGAAAAAAACTTCTGTCAATGTGGCTGCTTGCTGAAGGCCGGCATTTCTGTAGTTCACAATTCAGCCCCAAACATACATTTCCTCCTCTATATGCATCTAAAGGGTTATCTAGCACTGACACCAGTCTCCAAGGAGGAGCCCTCAGTAGTGACTTGCTGATTTGTAAGAATGACATATTCTCCTAAAGATTTCAGCGTTTTCCAAACTGCCCTTGGGTACATTATCCAACCAACAGCTTTTCCAGGTACTCTATTTGAACTCCTGTCACCTTATCCCAACCTGATGCTTCATCTGCTTGGAATCCAAGCTAAGTTCTCTTGATTGGTGAATGAGTACAAACGTCTCCATTCTGCTGTACCTAACTGGCTCCAAAGCAGCTTCATATGCCCTCCAGGTATTTACCCTAGATATTTTGCTACCAGCTCTTCTGACACAAGATTATCTCTCACCTCTACTCAGCCCCAACTTTCTACCTCTTACTTTTGGCACAGTAATCAAATCCATTGCTTCCAGAAAAAGGCAGCTCAATTAACTGCATGTGGATAGACTCACCATCCCAGGACCCCCAAGACCAATTCTCTTGGTCAACACTTCCACTGTATGCGTTGAATACCCAACTAAAATCAGCAACACATGTTGAAGTTCTTGACATGTAGAAAGTCAATACTTAAATAAATATTCTTTTTCACTGACTGATTGATTCACTCATTCATTCCTCTCCATTGGCCTAGAGTGTAAACTGCTCATCACAAGGTTGCTGATAGCAAAACTGTTATATCACGACCTATATGATGCAAGAACAGATGCTAAGATATATTATGAAAATCAAGAGCTACACACAACATAACCAAGGGATCCTCAATGCTAGACCTATTCCCACCCCACCTTGGATAGAGCCACCTGCTGGTTCTCTCCAGGTCACTTCGGCACAGTTCCAGTGCTCATGACCATAATACTGGAGGGAGAATTTCAAAGATGGAAAGGATGTTCCTCATCATTTTATACTCAAGGAAACTGAAAAGCAGAGAAGTTAAGTGACTAGTCCAAGAATTTGAATCCAGTTCTTCTAACACTGAATTCAGTACTCTGTCCATGCTGCCATAGACCAAACCTTACACCATTTCCCCCCTCTGGGAACCCTACTCTCCCATCTAGAAGAGAATATCTGTCAGAAAGAAACATTTTGATGGATTGCACTTATATGAGTTCCCCTGTTATGAATCTAATACACCCACACACACCATTAATCACTTTCCAGTTGCGTTGATAGTTCCAAAATACACAGTTTTTGATTTGGACCCAGGAGGGGAGTCGGTCCTCTGAGTCCAGCCCACGAACCCTGAATCTCAGGGTAATAATAGGGCAGCCTATTTGAAAACAAATTCCCCAAGAAATATGTGATTCCAAGTGAATCTATGGAAAATTCCCAATCTGTCTTGCTATGTATGGTGAGTATTCTGATACTCAGCATCATAGGTGTTAAGACGATTCAATCAGTCATGCAACAAGAGAGTTCTTGCTGGCAGAGATAATTTTATTTGGCATCTAACAACAGCTTAAGGGAACCGCTCCTGGAATTTTTTTTTTTACTTTTCAATCTACATTTGTTTTTCAGTCTCTAAAATTCCCTCCAAAAGTTAAGTAACTTGCCAGTAGCCAAATAGAAAATATGTCAGAAAGCAGGACTTGCATCCAGACTTTCTTGACTCCAAAGTCAACTTTCTATACAAAATTACTTATGTAGGTGGAAATCACAAATTCTGTAACTAGTTCCATGCTTTGGTCACTGACATTCCTCGATTTCTATTGAATTACAACTCACACTAGTATGAAGGACCAACCACAGCAAACCCATCTGACCTGGGGTCCAGGCATCCTAACATAGGACACAGGGTTTAGATTCTTAGTGATCTTCTAGTCTAGAAGTTTCAAAGACCTCCCAAACCAGATTAAAATGTAACTGGGAAGTATTTAACAAAATAAATAAAAAATATAATAGAATTTAGATAATGCCAATATAGAATTTTCTAAGTCAATATGCAGATCATAAGGATCCTTTTGTAGGGCTTGGTATTCCCTCTTCCTATTGTAATTTGATGCCACTGATTTAGTGGTATCAGTTTTATAGGTAAAGAAACTGAGACTCCAAGAGTTTGTTACCAAATGGAACAGAGGAGAGAGCTGGCATTCAAATCACGTTTTTAAAAAAATTTTCACTCCAAATCCAGTGCTTCATCCTGCTGTTCCTTTGAGGACTGTCATTTTCTCCATGATTCCTTTTCCTTGAAGGCAGAACCTCTCGCAGGAAGAGTCAAGGCATTAAAACAGCTGGAAGTAGACTCCTTATAGCTCAGGGATTTGGATCTGCTTCTATAATTAAACATAAGCAGAGTGCAGAAAGAGAATTTGGGTCTGATGTGAGATGATAAGGCACATTTTTACTCCATAATAAGAAAACAGGTCTCCCAATAGGGTTAGAGATTCTGTGAACATTGTGAGACTGTTATCAATTGAATATCACTTTCCTAATACGTGAGGCAACTGCGGCAGCTAGTGTACAGTGGCTAGGCTTAGCAGGAAAGTCTGAATTCAAATCCAGTCTCAGAAATGTACTAGCTGTGTGACCCTGGGCAAGTCACTTAACCCTGTTTGCCTCAGTTTCTGTAAAATGAGCTGGAGAAGGAATGGTCAATCACTCTATTAACTTTGCCAAGAAAACCTCAAATGGGGTCACAAAGAGTTGAACATAACTGAAACAACTGAACAACAAAGGGAGATGACAGAACGCTCATACAACAATGAGATTTTAATGGTGTTTTCTCAACCCCAAACTTTGGCTCCAAGTTGTGCAGAGATGGATGGGGCTCTGGCCCAAGCCATCATTATTACCTTTTGTGTAGCAGAAACGGGGACCCTTGGAAAGTGCTTTTGTTTTCCCAAATGTTCAGTTTCCATTTGCATTCTTCTGCCTATACACTGCTGGTTGCTGGGCTTATTTCTATATTATCCCAGTAGTAGAAGCAGGAGAAGACCAAACATCTAGACTGAACATTCTCAAAGAATCCATCTACAATTTTGGGTAAATTACCTCTCAGCTACAAAGTCATTCTCCAATCATAGCAAGACTTTCTACATACTCAGATTGGACTGAGGTTTCAGCAGGATACTACAATTATGGCTCAAAAGGTCAATGTGAACCTACTACGACAAGAACAAGGAGGAAAGGGGATGAGCAGGGACACCTAAGTCTGGTGATGACAGGGCTTCTTAGCTCTTTGTGCCTTGGACCCCTCTGTCAGTGACATGAAGCTCACAGACCGTATCTCAGGATCATGCATTTATATGCATAAAATAAAACATAGAAGATTACAAAGAAAAGCTGTTATATTAAAATACAGTTATCAAAATATATATTTTTTAAAGTTCATAGACTTAACTATTAAGAACCACTACATTGTGGGATGCTGAGAAAAGAAAGCTTCATGATAAGACTCTGGACTTCTGTTCTGTCTGATTCTACCTCTTAAAAGCATCATACAGTTGTTTGAGGCTCTTTCTGTGTAGATCACGAGCTCATACAGCACACATATGTAGGTACTCACACACAGCTGTGCATATCTGGCAGGCATGTGTGCTGCAGCACGCAGTTCTCATCTCCTTTAAGCTAACAGATGCCAGACTGTTCTGAAAGGAAGGGTCTGAGGTTTGCTTTACAAAAGAAAGGATTGCTTCTTGATCTTGCCTCATCCCAACCCCTTCCTTCATTAGAAAAACATTCTTTGAATCCCAGTGGCTGATGTAGTACCTTATTCATAACATCCATTCAATCAATCAAAAATATTTATACTATATAATGTCTGCTACAAGGTAGGTACTGTACTAAGTGTAGGGGAGACAAAGAACAAAATGAAATAATTCCTGCATTCAAGGAGCTTACTTTCCATGGGGAGAGAAAATATAGATACATAGAAGTACATTCTCTCTCTCTCCACACATATATACACATCCATTTATATATATATATATATATATATATGCATATATATACAGTTTTATAATATATATGTATAATTATAATATGTATACACAAATATATATATGTACACACACATAAAGATAATTTTGAGGGGAAAACACTAGAAGTTGGAGGTATCAAGACAGGTCATATGCAGGGGGTGACATCTGAACTGAATTTTAAAGAACACTTGTAATTTTAAGAGATCGGGACAGAGCTGGCATACATACTAACCATAAGGAAACTGCCCTTGCAAAAGCATAGAGACAGATGATAGAATATTAAGTGTAAGATGTGCTTCAACAGAAAGTGTAGTTTGGTGGGATCATAGTGTGCTTTCAATGACTCAAAGGAGTAACATGTAGGCAGCTAGGTGGCACAGTGGATAGAATGCCAGGCCTGGAGTCAGGAAGACCTGAGTTTAAATCCAGCCTCAGACCCTTGCTAGTTGTGTGACCCTGAGCAAGTCACTTAACCTTGTTTGCTTCAATTTCCTCATCTATACAATGAGCTGGAGACAAAAATGGCAAACCACTCCAGTGTCTCTGTCAAGAAAACCTCAAATAGGATCATGAAGAATACGGCATGACTGAAACAATTAAATGACAACAAATTATAAGACTAATTCGCGTCATGTTAGGAGCCATCATTCCCATTACAACTCAGGAGGAATTTTAAAGCCGTATTTTCTCCAAATCAATTCAATACAATTCAACAATTTATTATGACCCTGCTATGAGCAAGGCCCTGTGCCATAAAGGTAGTAAAATAATAAATACTCTTCAAAAATAGCTGGTGTTTTTCACTGTATGTGTATCACCAGTGCTTAGCACCTAGCAGTCCCTTAATAAAGGGTTTGTGAATTCATTGAATTGAAATTCTGGACCCTGAAGGATACTCAAAGATCATTAAGATTCCTGTTTTTGTCTGATTAATTTCACTGCCGTAACAGCCTGACTCTGCCTTGTTGAAGGAGAACCAGATTGAGACTGAATAAAAATCAAATTTTCCAATTCTTTAGGTGTTTGCCATCGGTTGCAACATGTCTGCAAGACCTATGCTGGGAAGTAAGGCTGGAGGGAGAGCTATCCCTAGATAGAACAAGAATGTAGGCAAAATATGAACCAACATATGAACACTCTCCTGCCCTCCTTTCCACTAGATTGCTGTATCCAACAGTGACATTCTGACAGGGTTACCTTTCCAACTAAGTATCTTGATGTCTCATACTGACTTCTGGGCTCCCCATAAAAACCCACTGTCTGTTGGAAAGAACCCTATACTCATTCAGACTAAAGCAACCATGGTGATCAGGCATAATATGTTACTCCTTCCATGCATAGCCATATATGAACAGGGAATAATTCCTTAAGTTAAAAGGCATGAGCGGCTAACAGTGGAAATTTATGCATCAATAATAAGAATATCGAGCTTCAAATTTTGCAAAGTGCTTTACAAATATTATCCCCTTTAATTTTCACAACAACCCTGGAAGGCAAGTGATATTATTGCCCCCATTTTACAGATGAAGAAACTGAGGCAGACAGGGTTTAAGTAATTGGCTTCGGATTACACAGGTACTACATGTATGAAGACAGAACTGAACTCTGGTCTTTCTGATCCTAGATCCAAAGCTCTCTTCATCATAACATTTACCTGCCACATCAGGCTATATAAAAACAGTCCCTTCACCTTAAAACTGTCTCTGGTAGCAGGTATTACACAGTAATTAACAGCATGGCATCGTGGAAACATATGAGCCTTAACTCTGCTACTTATACACTGTCTGCTGCTCCCTTACTAAAGAAGTCCCTTAACCTCTCTGAGGCTCTGTTTCCTTGTCTGTAAACTAAGAAGTGAACCAGATCTCTAAGGTCCTTCCAGATCGAAGTTTCCTCCTGGACAAATTTCTTGGAGCTCAACCAGGGCTCAGTTCCATAATACTTTTTTGTGGTTATTTTTGTGGAGAACTTGAAAAGAACTATTCAAAGAAGATGGTAGCAGGGTTTTTTTTTTTCCCTCAACACATTCTTAGCTTGAAAGCAATTGCTCCAAAAAAAAAAAAAATCAATCGGAGTGAAATAGCTGAAATGTCTTCTATGTCAGTTCTCTATGTATGCTGAAAACATCCTTTAAGTACAGATTCCAAAAACTTTTAAAAAGCAGTTTTCTTAGGGCCATCAAGCTGGGGGACCCTTGAAAGTCCATCTAATCTGTGATTTTCTCTACCTTCAGTGAAGATAACACTTCAGCAGTTCCAGGAAGACAAAAGAGAAAGACGATTCTTTGAACATTTAGTCAAGAGGAACTTCTGGAGCATCTCAATGTCCCAATTTGCACTAACAAGAAACTCTTCCTTAGGAATAAATCTCTCAGTTTGTAACTTTAAACTAATTCCTTCCATCCTTTGGTATTTGTATCACCAGTGCTAAGCAGAGTGCCTGGCACATAGTAGGTGCTCAATTAATAATTACTGTTAATAAAAATGAACACCAAAATTTTAAAGTTAAGTTAAATAAAATTAACATTTTATTCACTGACTGGTTGTTGTAGTTTCTGTGAGCTTTAGATTTCAAGGTTCTATAGAAGAAGTCCAATACAATGAAGAGTTAGGAAACCCAAATTTTAGTTTTTACTCTTCCACTAATCTACTATGTGACCACAAACATATCACTTAATTGTAGATTTCAGTTTCCTAAATTCTAAATGATAGGCTTAACCTAGATAATTTCATACAATCTCTTCTATCTTAAAATTCCAGAATTCTAAGCCTTACAATGCCAACTCCTAGAAACAAGAGTAATTTATACTTGGGTAAAGTTTTGTTTTTGTTCAGTCGTTTCCATCATATTGAACTCTTTGTGACCCCATTTGGGGTTTTCTTGGGAAAGATATTGAAGTGGTTTGCCATTTCCTTCTCTGACTCATTTTACAGATAAGGAAACTGAGGCAATCAGGGTGAATAACTTGCCTCAGTTCACACAGCTAACTAGTGTCTGAGATGGTCTTTTGACCTCAAGAAGATGAACCTTCCTGACAAGCCTGGTGCTGTATCCTCTGCCCACCTAGTTCCCCATGGCAATGTTTTACATTTTACAGAGTATTTTCACAATAAGCTGAAGTTTTCAGGTAGACAGGTCAAGTGTTATTATTTCCATTTTATGGATGAGAAGACTGTGTTAAATGAAGCTAAGTATCTCACCCAAAGTAACACAGCTAGTCAATGGCAGAGTTGGTACTCCAATAAACGTAACCTGAATCATCTGTCTACTACCATTTCTCTATCTTTGCTTTATAATATAATACTATAAGACAGTGAAGAAAAGTAGATAAAGAACCAGTCTTGGAATCAAGTTCTACCTCTGAAATACCCTGTGTTTCAGTACTCTAGTGCCCTGGAGGACTATCAGACCAAGTCACTCAGCTTCTTGATGCCCCAGAAGACTCTTTAAAACTAGAAATTATTCAGCAGCATCAGTTGTGCATTGATAGAGGGAGTTTTCTCACTGGGAGTTCCCTGTAATAGGGAAAACATGAATCCAACCCAGAAAAGGAAAACAATCTCTTTACAAGTTTCTCATTTCTATAAAAACACTCATTACTACGCACACAGGGAACATGATTTAACTCCCAACCAATCAAATATTTATTAAACACCTACTATATATTCAGGTTTATGCTAGATATGCTGGAAGATATGGCAGAAGGGTCATAGAGGAGAACTTCTTCATTTTATTTATGAGGAAACTGAAGCACAGAACATTTATGTAGTCTACCTATCTGAACTGGGATATGAATCCAAGTCCATTGGACTGACCACAACCCCAAACTGCCTCTCCCAAACTAGGAAATGATAAAGACTGGATTCAAGATTGAGGATTTCCTGTTTCCAATCACATCACACAAATTACGAAGAAACACAAAGACACCTTTCACAAAAACTTCACTTCCAAATGGGTAAGATTGCTCTCTGCATCATCTACACCCATTTGCCAGAAGCAATCAGATTAAATAAAGGGGTCTTTACCATGCACCAAGCATCAACCAAGAGGCTTTCATTCACCATCCCTGGAACCTACCATTTTCATTTCTTTTCCAAGTTCTTGTTTATTACACTTCTCCCTTACCAGGTAAGTTCTTTCCCCTTTTATCCTGCCTCTTTGAGAATGAAAGACAAAGAAAAATAGTAACAAACAACAACAAATCCTTCCTAAGACACCAGCCGTGTGCAAATGGATAAACCACAGGATCTCTGAGCCTCAGTTTCCTCATCTATAAAATAGGAATGATAACAACATTATCTGCTTCATAGGGTCGTGGTAAGGATTAATTGAGTTTATATATGTACAGTGCTTTGCAGTTCTGAAAGTACTAAGTAATTAGTAGCCATTGTCACCCATATTCTACTCATCCTTTAATATTCAGCTCATATTCTACCATGATGTTTTCCCCAAGCACTCGAGCCTACCCTCTCTCTCTTTATTCTGACCAAAAGTCTTTAGAATTGTGACTTCACAATTTAATATTTGATTATAGGCTTAACATTGTTTGCCAAATGTTTCGGGCACAGTACCCTCATTTACACAAGGAGATTGTAATGTCCTTGAAGGCGAATACCAAAATACATACCGCTTGTTTTCCCTAAGTAATGAAACATAAATCAACAGACATTGATTAAGTACCTGTTATATTCCTGGCACTATGCTGGGTTGTGTATAGCAGAGACAAAAATGAGACAGCGTCTACCCTCAAATAGTTTGCATTTGCTGGAAAAATATTATATACATGTATAAGTAAAATGCATGTTTGAGTGGGCATGCCTAATCTGGTAGCCTTGGAATACATCCAGATTGATGGAGGCTTCTTCATCTGCTAACACACCAGCGAAGGTAGCCTCACTGCATTGGCTGTCTGCATCTTTAAAACTGGCAAGACTGAGCTAGTCTTTTTTTTTTCCTGCTTCTCTCTTTTCAATAACTCTTTTTGCTGCCTTCAGTGAGTGAAGTTCCTAGTTCCCCAACAGTACAGGAGACATGAACTGAATGGGTAAGCAAAAAAAAAAAGAAGTTCCTTCTCTTGCTCCCTATCACTCCCCACTGGAAAGGAAGAGATTTACCTCAATTTCAGGTGCTGCTGGTAATCCCTGCAGGACCAAGGAGTCTGAACCAAGATGACCTTGGAGTCAGAATTTCAGGTGGGATAATTAATACCAGTGTTGTGTGGGAGCCCTGAGCAACCAGGATGCCTAGTACCTGAGCCCTAAGTGAAGTTTAGACCTGGAACTAGGAATGTGCTCCAAAGGAACAGAGCTCACCTAAGAACTGCAATCATCTTCCCATCCCCAGAGAAAGAGGTGGTATAGGTCAGGGAAAGGGATTATGCCTCCCAAGTGTTGGGAAAGTAAATTTGTATATTTGTGATTATCTTTTAAAAATGTTTTATATTTTATTTTTTCCCATTTCATATAAAGCAATTTAAATTTTTTTTTTATTTTGAGTTCCAAATTTTCTTCCTCCCTCCCCTGCCCTCTCCTTGAGAAGGGAAGAAAATTCATATAGCTTACACATGTGCTGTCAAGCAAGACATATTTTCATACTAGTCATATTGTGAAAGAAAACAAACAAAAAATCCCCCAGAAAAATAAAGTTTTAAAAAAGCATGCTTCGATCTGTAGTCAGACATCATCAATTCTTTTGTGATCACCTATTGAAGCAAATATTCCTTTGTAAAAAGCAAATTCATTTGTTAAGGTTTGGGGGAATCTATACTCCCCATACTTGAGAGAACAACACTGGTGGAGGTTGGTCCCATTTGCAGAGAGCCTTAAGGGTGCCTGAGAACCCTGAGGAAGAGTGAAGTTTTATCTTTCTGGTCTTATATGCGATGAGGACCATATTAGTTGGTGTTACATATGCATATACAAAAATATATTAAAAGTAGATATAAGGTCATTTTAAGAGGTATTAGCTTCTGGAGGTAATCACAAGAGACTAGTGCAGATGATGGCATTTGATTGGATCTTTGAAAGGATTCTAAGTGACAGTCTGGAGGTGAGGAAGGACTTTATTGAAGGCCTTTTCAATGACCCACAGATAGGAAGAGCAAAGAAGGTTGTAGGTGCTAAGTATATCTTTGCTGATTGACTTCAGATTAATGGGAGGGGGCGAGGGATGCTTTACTTCAATACTTCCTGCTCCTCTGCCATCTTGGCTCCACTTCAGAGTACTATTCCTAAAGTTGGAATAAGACCTAAAGGTCTGATCATGACCCTCCCCTTCTAAAGAAGCTTTCACTCTCTAGAAGTAAACTCCTCTGTCTAGCATTGAAAACCTATAATCTGGCTACAACCTATCCTTCCACACTGATTATACATTACTCCCCTTCACGGACTAAATGTTCCCAACAAAATGACCTATTTGCTGTTCTCTAGACATTCCACTGCAGAAACACCCCCATAACTGAAATGTTTTCCCTCCCCAACTGTAGCTCTTAGACTCTCTTAGACTCCATTAAGGCTAAGCTGAAGGACTTAGAAGAGGCTCCCAATCTTTCCAATTGCTGGTGCCATGATTCTTCTGTCCCCTTCAATGACTTTGCATTCCTTCTAGATTTACTTACAGAAATGCTGATCAGGAGAAGCTCTAGTCAATTACATTATTCTCCCTCAAAAATTGGAGTTTTCATAGAAGGATATGAATGAGTTGTTCAAGATGAAAAGGTGTGGATTTTTGTTCAGTTGTGTGTTACTTTTTGTGACCCCATTTGGAGTTTGCCATTTCTTTCTCCAGCTCATTTTACAGGTGAGGACACCACAGCAAACAGGGCTAAGTAACGTGCCCAGTGTCACACAGCTAGTAAGTGTCTGAGGCCACATTTGAATTCAGGTCTTCCTGACCTCAGACCTGACATGCTATCTACTATTCCACATAGCAGCAGGATGGGTTGAAATCTACCCTTCTAAAAGACATAACCACACTCATTAAATCATAGATTCATTGGAGCAATGGTGTCAGACTCAAATGGAAAACAGATCCCAGCTGGCTACATACTGACTTAGAAAACCAACAAATTAACATATTGTATTTTTACTTATTTTATTAAACATTTCCCAGTTACATTTTCACCAGTTGGGCGGTACTCAGAAGTTTTGCTGGCCCCCAAGATTTCCTCCTCTTTGACCCAGTGAACCTGTAGCCCTTCCAGGTGTCTTCCTAAGTTCCTACTACCTAATTCACACATGCATCCATTCTCCCAAAGCACATATCTCTTTCTGCCTAGTCACACCCTGATTTAATATTCAGTTCTACTGGAGGTGTATTTGGTACACATTAAACCATATTAGCCCTACGATATTTTGATGAAAGATGAAAGGGTCTGGTCCTAGAGGCCAGGGCCTTTTGTCGCCATAGTTACTCTTTCTATATAGAAACTAGGACAAAATCCCACAAAATCAGATTAATAGGCAATGCATTTGGGTTGATAATTATGTTTATCACCAAAATTGGGAAAATTAGGACAAGATGATGAATAGTTTGGTGAGAAGGGGATTCAGTAAAAGGCAGAGGTGGGAGACAGAGAGTAGGGCTAAGTGGATGTGGGACAGACTGGAAAGAAAGGCCACAGAGAGAAGAGGAAGCTGTGGTGGAGTGGGAACAGCAGAGGAGAGGATGAATCTCTCAGCTGTTCATCCAGTGACAGCACACAGATTGTTCCAAACAAATCTGAAGTACATATTGTAGAACAGTCTGTACTGGCCTGTTCCAGGGCTTTCCTCCCCCATACCCCACCTGCCTTTGTTGCCTCGTTTCCAGAGGTAGGGAAGTATTTTATATCGAGGTCCACAGACTGACAAGGGGGAGAAATGAATTGATAGCCATACACATGGTAAAAAAAAAAAGCAGTTTAATATAGATGGTTGTCTTTTAAGAAACAGAAATATGTTATATAATTCCACTTGTTTTTCAGATGAAAAAAATTAAATTTTATCCAACAAATAAAGCATTTAAACATCTATTATATACATATACATACATATATAATATATATATTATATACGATGATAAGTTCTGGGTGAAATGGACATTTGGGGAAAGGGGAAGGAAGAAATGGAAAGGGGATGAAAGGGGAGAAGAAATAAAGAAAGGAAGTAAAATGAAAGAAGGTGGAGAAAAGGGACAGGATATCCAAGTCATACTTTATCTCTGCAGACAAAACACATAGAATTGTTCCCTGTACACCACAGTTCATCTCCTGACACCAGACCTTTGAGCTACCTGTATTACATGATTAGAATACTCTTCCTCTTCCTCTCTGCCTCTTAGAATCACTATATCTCTTCAAGATTTAGCCTGAGGACCACCTAAAAGTTAAATATCTTGAATTAAGCATCCAATGATACACTTTGTTTCAAAGACTCCATTTCCTATGCTTTTTAATTATAGGTAGGTAAGACATCTAATCAGGTTCAGATTCAAATCTTCTACCTTCTAGCTTTAGTCATATATGGTCAAACTTTGTCACTTCCTTGGGGGTTTATGTATGAAGAGATAGAAATGCTATTGTATTAAATGTCAATCAAAAAAGAGCTGCTTATTTGGAGCACTTGGGATGCACTGAAGAATCCCTGGCTACATAAAGCAGGAGCCCACCCCAGCCTTCCCCTGCCATCTTATAGGAAGCATCTGCATTCAGTCTTTCCATAAGAGGAAGCACATGGAAGTTTTTCTCTTCACTCCAAGTCAGAGTAACAATTAATAGCCAGCATTTGTATATTAACTTAAGATCTGCAAAGGACTCCAGGTGCTCTCTTTTCATCCTTACTGTTCTGTGAGGCAGGCACTATTTGAGAGATGTGAAATGATTTGTCATGCAGCTATTAAGTTTTTAAGGAGAGATTTGAATTAGTCTTATGGAAATGGCAAATCACTCCAGTGTCTTTGCCGAGAAAACCCCAAATGCAGTCACAAAGAGTCAGATACAACTGAAACAACTTAACAATATTTAATCTAGTTTCAGTGACCTCTCCAATTAGTTTTTTTCAGTAATACCACTTCCCCTTTCTCCTCCAATTTCCACTGTCAGTTGATGAGTTTCTCCCCATGGTGACTGTTAGGAAAGGGCTACTCTAGTGCCTCTGACCTGTCTGATCATGCTTGGACTTCAGTTCACTTTAGCACTGGAACACAGTCATTTCTGAAGTGTTTTAATTCAGGACTGCTCTCTTGGTCAGAAACCAACAGAACACAAGACAGTGACTGAAAGATATTACCCAATCAATCAAACAGCTACATGCTGGCCATGAAGCTTTGATGGGGAAACAAATACAAAATAAATGAAATAATCTCTATTAGAAAGAAACTTAAAGTGATGCTTTAAAAAAATCAAAATTGATGAGGTTGCTTTCTGTGTTCTAAACCTGAAAATCCACTGACCAAGGAAAGATATAGAGCTGGCTGCCCATCCACATGACCTAAAGTACCCCACAGGTCTGCCCTTTGGGGATTTCTTAGAATCATAAATTTAATTCTGAAAGGGACCTCAGAAATTATATAATGAAACTCTTTCATTTACATATGAGGAAACCAAGGTCCAGCTAGGTGAAGGAATTTGCCAAAGGATACGCCAGCATGAAGCAACAGCCGGGATTTGAACTCAGGTCTTTTCATTCCAAATCTAGCACTCATCTAAATGCACCATTTTAAATCTTTTTCCGTATAAGACTGCTGTGAATATTAACTTTAGCCAGTTGGTGGGTCAAGCAGGAGAAGAAAAAGAGGTAGAGAGCAGAGAGAGAGAAAGAGAGGGAGAGAGATAGAAGGAAAGAGAAAATAGTGAGAGGCAGATAGAGACAGAAACAGAGGAAAGAAGAGAAAAAGAAGTGTGAATTTCCCCTCACCCTACATTTTCCTAGGATTTGGGTATTAGTCTTATGCCCACAATGCCCCCCCCCAAAAAAGAACCTGTCAAAACCAAAAGCTTTGCAAGATACTTGGAAAAGCATTCATCACTGATGAAGTATCTGAGTCCTCCCCAGAAGACCAAGCAGCACATTGTTAGAAATTCAGCAAGGAAAGTTAGGACTTCTTCCCTCTGCCTTTCAATATGGGGTCCTTTAGGAATGTTAAACAGCTGCAAAGGAAAATGGAACCAGAGCATCAGCATATAGAGAGATACATTTTTTCTTTTCCAGAAGGAATAATTAAAGGATCAAAACCTATACACAGGCTCAGAAAATGAGCACTTTCCTAAAAAAAATCTATCAAGACAAGGTTTAAAGAGTTGGACCTCTAGAGATAGAGAATAAAAGGGTCCATGTCACTGAAATCTACACTAATTCTAAACTAGTGAGGCTGTTTCCTAGAGAGTTATAAACCATATAATGGAAGCTGAGTTAGCTGTAGGTGTACAGGTCTCCTGATGAAGACCAATCGAGGATCCAAATGGAAGAAAGAAAAAAAAGGTTCCTTGGAAGAGGCAAAAAAACAACACAAAGTACTTGGCTAGTCATGGTCTGAAGGCCTACCGAGGGCCCACAAGTTTATCTTCCACAGAACCACAGACTATAACTATTGGAAAAGACTTTAGAGGTCATCTTGTTCAATCCCTCAGGCCAAAGTCTCACAAATGCTCAGTGATTTCTTTATCTTTTTAAAGGAGCTATTAATGTAGAGAGACAGCTGTTCTATGATATGAGTGTAAATGACAAATGTAAACTCAAACACCCTGCCCACAAGCTTCCGTTCATCTCCAAATGACAGAGTTTCTATTGTTTCTACAGTTAAATTTCCTCAGTTAAAGGAATGGCAGCTGTGTGGCACAATATCTGGCTTCAGATACTTCCTAGCTGTGTGACCCTGGGCAAGTCACTTAACCCTGCTTGCATCAGTTTCTTCATCTATAAAATGAGCTGGAGAAAGAAAATAAAACACCCCTATATCTTTGCCAAGAAAACCCCAAATGAGTTCACAAAGAGTCAGACATGACTGAACAACAAAAGGACTAGCATGAAACTTGAAGCAGCTACCAAACAGGAACAATGGGGTGCTTGGGTACATGAGCTTGAGCCTCAATTCTAAAATCACATTTCTCTTTAAAAATCACATTTCTCCCTAACCTCAAAACACTGTCTCAGGCAGTTTCTCCCCAGCCCAAGACCACAGCCTGCCCCAGTAGTAACCGTTGTTACTCCCTTTCTGGTACAGTAGCCAGATGCACCTATAGAACTTATTAGTCTGAACCAGCTGTATCTGTCTGAGCTGGCTGTGCACTGAGTCATAAAGACATTTACTACTCATTGACCAATCATATGTATCCTAAACTTAGACATATGAATACTCTCTTACATTTATCTTGACAAGGCACTGATGAGAGCAGCCTGACTGCTAGTTGACTTAGTGACTTTTCAGGCCTAAAACCACACCTCCATGTAGCCTCTCACCTTGTGCTATTTCCCGATGAACTCTGGGTGAAATACCTGTGCAGTACATACCAAAATGGCATGTTCCTTTAAGAACTAACCACTCCTTAACTACTCCCTAATCCTACCTTGAGTCACCTAGTTAGCATATATTTGGCACATGTTTTACTATAGAATATCCTATATAAATTTTAACTGTACCCCTCTAAAGCTGCAGGTTTCCTAAGAACTCTTGCCCACTGAAAAGCATAATAAATCTTTACCTTGACCTCAACAGTGCTTGAGTCTGTGAATTCTTCTCCAGACAGCCCACTAAGGGAACTCCAGCCTTGGAGTTCCTATACCCCTATCTCTCTAGCCCTCATCAGGAGGACCTGAATATAAGCCTATACCTAGAGTCACCTCTGAACACATCCCTTATAAATGATGCAGCACTCAGGATAAGGTCTTTGGGCTATATCAGTAACTAAATCTCAGTAGATGGAGCATAAAATAGATCATGCATAAAATAGATACTACTTTCTCTATCTAGGAGAGATTTGCAGTCAAGTGAATGGCACCATATATAGAATGCTGGATTTGAAGTAAGCAAGATCTTGAATCCTGACTCACACACTTATTAGGTGTGGACCCTGGGCAAGTCATTTAATCTTTTTTAGTCTCAGTTTACTCATCTGTAAAATGGAGACAATAGTAGCATCTATCTCACAGGTTTGTTGTGAGGGTCATAAAGAGATAAAACATGCAAAATGCTCTGCAAGCTTTAAATGTTAGATATTATTAATTGCCATGTTGTTTTGTGGTAGGTGATATAATATTTGGCATTTGTATAATGCTTTAAAGTTTACAAAGTGCTTTGTATATTTTATTTCATTTGAATTTGATCCCTGCCTCAAATATGTACTAGCTATTTGATACAATGCAAATCACTTAACCTCTCTTAGACTTAGTTTCCCCATCCATAAAATGAGGATAGCAATAGCACTTACCTTCCAGAATTATTGCAAAAATCAAATTAAATATTTGTATTTTTTTAAAAGCACTTATTGCAGTGCCTGACACATAGCAGACACTCTTGTTATTTAGTCAGCTGGCTGTATCTCACTCTTCATGACCCCATTTGGGGTTTTCTTGGCAAAGATACTGGAGTGGCTTGCCATTTCCTTCTCCAGCTCATTTTGCAGATGAGAAAACTGAAGCAAATAGGGTTAAGTGGTTTGCCCAGATCATACAGCTAGTAAGTGTCTGAGGCCAGGTTTGAACTCAGAAAGAGGAGTCTTCCTGAGTTCAGGTCCAGAACTTTATTCACTGTACCACCTGGCTGTCCCAGCAGACACTCTGGAAACCCTTACTCCCTTCCCCTCCGTTAGATCCTCATAATAACTCTACACTATAGATCTTATTATGCCCATTTTCCAGAAAAGAAATTTGAGGCCTGGGGAACTTAAATGACTTGTCTGAGGACAGCTTTTAAGTGTCCAGGATAGGATTCAAACTCAGATCTTCTTGAGTCCAAGTCCGCCTCTCCTTCCATAAAGTCAATCTGCATAGATTAGGACTATAGGATCATTGATGTCAGAGAATCACCTGATCAAATGCTCTCACTTTACAGATAAGAAAACTGAGGCTGTATCAGTAAGCACCTGACATACATGGGTTTGGGGAAGCTATCACAAGGTTCTTAGATCTGCCTTTATAAAAGGAAAGGCAACTTTTGAGGGGTCAACAATCACTGTAATTACATCCAACATATAGGAAAAATATAAGCAAAGAAATAAAGACCAACAAGCCCGAATCAAAGCAATATTGCTATATACTTTACATATATCCCTGGATTGAGAGAGCCTTTACATCTGAGCAGTCAGTGATCTGAACATACAGCCACTCAGCCACTCAGAGTCTAGACCAGGTAATCGCAAGATCCTTCTCATAAGAAACCCCCAAAGCAAAATACCAGCCTACCAGTATATATAAAAAAAACTTGGCTCCTGATTGGCTCAGAGTCAGTAGGCATGAAACCTACATGAATCAGCACACCTGTGAACTATCAGGGCTCAAAGGAGATCGAATCTTCAGATGCTCACAATTTCACCTAAGCCTGGGAAACAACTCCAAACAAACAAATCCCACTTTGCTTGATGTTACAGAGGCCCAGAGGTAAAGTGATTTGCCTACAAGGCAGAATTTGAGCCCAGTTCCTCTAATTTCAGGGTCAGTTCTCTTTCCACTGGACTACAAAGCTTATGCCACATTAAAAACCCCAAACAAAATTCTTTTGATCCTAGAATTATCGAAACACAGACATCAGAGATCAGCTAGTCACAAAGAAGCTCAGAATGCTGGAGCTGGAGGGAAACTTGAGATTCACCTAATCCAATTTCTGCATTGTCGAGATGAGGAAACTGAGGTCTGAGGAGAAATACAGTCACAGAACTGGTAGGTGAAGAGCCAAGATCTAAACTTTGTGATAAATGAGGAAATCAAAGCAAGAGAGACAAAAAAAATTTGCCCCAAACTGCTCTGTCTCTTTGAAGTTTCATCAAAGAGACTGTTCCCTTTCATTCTGTCTAGGCATCTTACTTTACTTTCCCTCTGCCTACCAATCTCTATGTATGTCACACAACTTAAAAGCTAGTATAGAATCCATTATATACAACACATACAGACAGTGGCACAGTGGATAGAGTACAGGGTCTGGAGCCAGGAAGCCTCATTTTCCTGAGTTCCAATCTGGCCTTAGATGCCTAGCTCTGTGACTTTGGGCAAGTCACTTAACTCTGTTTGCCCCAGTTTCTCATCTGTAAAACTAGCTGGAGAAGGAAAAAAGAAAAGCAAACCACTCCAGTATCTTTGTCAAGAAAACCCAAAAATGGGGTAATGAAGAGTTAGACATGACTGAAAAAAATGACTGAATAAGTAGGTAAGTGGCCTTCTTGAGTCACTTTCTACCTGACTACTTCTCTGAGTAACTAGTGTGGGCGAGTCACACTTGACAGGCAAGGAAGCAGCAACAACTGTCATAACAAAGACTACAGGACTAGGAATCCAAAGAGAGAATGGGGACAGCAAAGAAGAGACAGACAAGCATCTAGAGAAAGATGAATGATCACATCAGAATAGGCTCTATTATACACCTTTGTATCTTTGTGTCTACACCTGCATTCATATAAATGTGTGTATAAATATGAAAATAATCTCAATTTCCTCAGGTAAAACATGAAGAAGTAGATGCTCTTCTGCTTCTCCAATAGTTAGTCATTTCTCTCTCCCCAACATCAGATTCTAACCTATGACACATTTAACAAGGAGTTAGTCAAGCAAATTTCATTAAGGTGCTATATATAATTATTTGAATTGTTAACCCTACCAGAACACTTATATTCTAATAGGAATCTCATTTTAAGTTAAAAAAAAAAAGACTCCAAGACTCAAAGGAACGAATTGCTAATGATGAGTTTTCAGGCCTTATTACAGGAGTAGGGTAGAGATTGGCCACAGAATTGAGAAATTAAGCTTCTTCTCTTTGTTGCAGGTGGGGAAAGCTATGGGTATGGACTACACAGTATCATGTCAGACACAGTAAATGAGGTTTGGTTTAACTGTACTACTTACCCCACCCCTTCTTTATTATTCTTTATAACAAAGGATGGTTCATTGGCTAGAGGAGAGAGGAGATAAGAAGAAACTGTAAAAAAGATTTTAGTAAAGCTTTTAAAATATTTTTTGAAATCATAGTGTTATGATTGAGAGATATTTCGGCATAACAGATTACCTTCAAATGACCAAAATAAACTAAAAAAAAGCAAGCTTTCCCACAGTGAGACTCAGTATGAAAGTGACTTAATCTTACCTATATAATGTGGAAGATAAATGACTTCACAGTAGAGGAAAGAAAAGAAGAGCGCAAGAGAGAGAGCAAAAGAGGAACAAAGACAAAGAGGGAGGGAGATGGGAGACAGACAGATAGGGAGACAGACACAAATAGGGACACATGCAGAGAGGGGGAGGGAGGGAGGGAGAGGGGGGGGGGGAACCTTGGCTTTGGTTTTATTTGGTCACAAAGTTAGCATAAGTCAAACATACTTTTTTAAAAAACCAAGTTCTGGGCACAATGCTTTAAGGGGAAAATGACTGAATAGAGAGTATATGAAAGACAGTGAGAGGTAGAATAGTAGGAGGGAGGGAAGGAAGGGAGGAAACATAAAGGGGGATATGGCAATTCACTTTAAATGACATTCTCCAGTGGAAGAAGGAATAGATTTGTTTTGTGTTGCTATAGAGTCAGAACTAAAAGCAAGGAGATAGAAGTTACAAGGAGGTAATCAGTCTATACTATACCTAACTAAATGTATAGAACTTTCTGATAGTTTATCTGCCAAAAGTTGGATCAGTTGCCTCATGAAGTAGTGAATTCCCCCTCACTGGAGATTTTTCTCTGATTCAGAGGCAGCAGTAATACATTTTTTAGAGGAGATTTATTTATTTTTTTTAATTTTTACGTATTCATGAATTATATCTCATTCCTTTGGATCATAGGTCAAATAGAGACCTGGAAATAGGCCCAGCATACTGAGGTAACATTGTTTGAATCCTTGCAATTTTAACTTTGTAATCTAGTGCAAAGAACACTGGGCAAAACGTCAAAGAAGTTGGCTTCTAGTCTAAGTTCTTTGACTAACTGGCTGCAAGATGTTGTGCAAACCACTTGATCTCTGTATCGAAGACTGGCTATCTGTAAAAAAGGGAAGAGCAAGACTTCCCTGTATTCCCATCTCTACAAATCAATAATGTACAGAGAAAATCCAAAAATGTATAGCAAGCATTTTATTAATATGTCAACAACTAATCCTTTTTCATTCTGTCTTAGATTCATCCCTTTTCTTTATGTCCACTGCTACTACTAGAGGGCGAAATAAGTCAGGCTCTTGTAACCTCACATCTAAAAGATTGCAATAGTCACCTAACTGATGAGCCTGCCTGCATTTCTGTGCCCAACCCACCCTTCCCATCCACCACTATCTTTCCATTCCATTCTGAACATCAACAAAAACTTAGTCTTCCTAGAAGACCATTATCTTCATTCCCTTACTTAGACATCTGCATTGAATTGACTCCCCATCACACAACACATCAAGCTCAAATTCCAACAGCATAGTATAGTGAGAAGAGGACTGGATTAACTTCAGAGCACCTGGAGTTTTGTTCCCGTTCTGCTACTGTATGACCTCAGTCAAGTAACATTTACTCTCTAGGCTTTGGTTTCCTCAATTGTAAAATGAGATCTGACTGTATGATTTTCAAGTTCTCTTCAAGTTGTAAATCTTATAGTCCTATTCTAGCTTTTAAAACATTCTATAATGTTCTCTATTCAACATATCACCCATCATTCCCCAATACACTCTCAATAACAGCCGGAAAAGTCTCCTTCCTGTCCCAATGAACTAGGAATGTTGGGGACCAATTGTCTTTTCAGAAACCTTAGCGCACATGACCTTCTCTCCTCTTTATATGCTACCTAAGTCCCTTGAGGACACAACATCCCCAGGTTCTACTTTCCCTTGCCTTTGGGTTGGCCAGAGGAAATATCAACACAGCTTGCCAGAAGGCTGAGGGGTTGAGGGCTAAGTCCAAAACTGGAGAGTCTGGACCTGGAAGAAACCCAAACTTTTTAATCACTTGGTAGGATGGCTTCCTCATCCACTGATACTTTTCCTGGCCTCATTTCCCAGTGGTTAGCATATTACTCTCCCAGTGATCCTGAACCTTTAACTGCCAAACTAACTTTCCACACTAACCCAGTGATCGATTCATTTTTTCCCATCCACCTCAACTTTGTCCTTCCTCTCCCACACTGTCCTCCTCTAGATCTCTCTCCCTTCTACTGAGCCTTTGGGGGCTCCCATTCTAAATTAATAAAATTCCTTTCATTTTAGATCTCTTCCTTTCTCATTTCTTTCTTGTTCTAGAATTTACTGAAATCTGCCTCCTCCAAGCAAACACTGTGCCCCTGGCCATTGTTTCATTTTCTCTCAAATGCCAATTCACTGGTCCCAATGGGGGAGTCAGAGCCCTCTTTGCCCCCTATTGCTACTTCCAGACTCCCAGTCCACCACTAATACTCATCAACAGTTTTTCAAGATTCACTATATTCAAATTTATCATCCAAACCAGATCCTGGTGGCTATTACCTACCAACTCTCAGGATATTCTCCTTCCTTTGTCAATGACTTTGGTATACCATTCACACTCTCCCCCAACAGCTCATCTCCTGCCTTCATGCTTGGGACTTCAGTATATATACTGAAGTTGCCTCAGTTCTTAAATCTACTCAGTTCCCCAAACTGTCTCCTCCATTCTAAATCAGCTACACATAAAGATGGTAATCCTTTGATCTTGCCACCATTTATAAATACTCTATTTGCATTTTCAAGTACTCTGAACTAATTTTAGACCAACATAACTTTTTCATACCATAGTACATAATACTATACCTAAACGTATTCTTTGCTCTCACTGGATTTGCATTTCCTCTACCACTCCATACTTTCCCAGGCCTTCTATCTCCCGTTGGCTATACTCTTTTCCCTTCCTAGTCTTGACCCTCTAATGAACCAGTTTAACTATATGTTTTTGTTTATGCGGTCTAAGTTTATATTGTTTCATCTTATTTCTATGAAACTGCCCCTAATAATCCTATCCAACATAGATCTCTGCCCTTCTGGTCGTCCCATTGTATTGTCACAATCGAACATATTGACATTAAATTATGTTCATTTTAGCATCTTTCAAATCCTCTACCACATATACAGTAGGGCAAGTGCCAAGAGGATGAGAGAAAGCAATAAATAATTGTTAAATTATTGAATCAAGTACAACTCCATAATCATGTAGACAATATCATCAACCCAGCAATAGAGCTGACTTCTATAAAATCACAGAAACTTAAAAGTCGAAAAGGACATTAAAAGCCATTTAGTCCCAATGCAAGATTCTTGGGCACAACATCCCTAATGTAATTCCTAGTCATTGGATCTCACTGAATCATCTAAGACACATACAGAATATGTGTGATTCCTCTTCCATTTAACAGAAAAAATAATAATTAATTACTTTCTAAATCTTTTCTTTTTAAGGTTAACACATAAATTCCTTTATTTTCCCTGTGACATCATTATTTATTTTATTTTTATTCAAAACTGACAAATGTCAAACAGAATGGGCATTTCCATAGGCAAAGAACATAGGAGGATTTTTTTTGATGAATCACCTTTATGTACACATTGAATAATCTATTTAAAATAAAAACAATGTTTAATTTTCAACGCTTTCTTGCTTGTCTGCGATTCTTCCCGTTTGATTGTCCCTGTTAAGTAAAAAAAATCATTTTAACAAATATGCTTTATCAAACAAAGCAAACTTCCATAATTGGCTACATCACAAAATATCTTATTCTGCATCTTAAGTCTATCACCTCTGTCAAGAAATAAGTAAGATGCACACATGTTTTGTCATCAAATGTTTGGAATCACAATTGGTCATCGAATTGATCAGAGTTCTTAAATCTTTCAAAGCTGTTTTTCTTTAAAACATTGTTATTATATAAATTGTTCTCCTGGTTCTAATGAAATGTTCCCTTTTGTCATTTCTTATAGTGCAAAAACATCATTAAGCTATTGCCCAATTTATAGACTGTCTCTTAGTTTCCAGTTTTTTTGCTACAACAAAAATAACTTATATAAATATTTTAGCACATGTAGATGGCATCGTTTCCATATATTTCACCCACCTCATTACCCTCATTTCATTATATTTCAGCTTGTCAATGTCCCACTTTTAAAAGAGTCACCAGTTTGAAACAGAGATCCCATTACTAAACTTATATTCCAAGGCAAAACCAAAATAAATTTACTACATACTCCTAAACTATTCAGAACAACATTCTTTATTGTGGACAACATCTAGAAATCAAATGGGGAATGACTAAACAAATGGTGGTATATGAATTATATGTGGCACATTACTTCATATTTTTTAAAAATGTGAATATGGAAAATTCAGAGGAATAGGGAAAGACATACAAAATGATACAAGGCAAAGTGACATGATTTGACTTTATATATGTATATGTAACTACAACAAAGAAGACACACCACCAAAAATTAATCTGAATCCTATGGAAGTAAAATGACCTGGATTGTCCCTAGAGAAGAGATGATAAAATATACCCACTTCCCTCCTTTGCAGACACAGTGTGCAGCATTACATATACTATCAGATTCAGTTAATGCCTTGGTTAGTTTTGTTGAATTAGGTTTTTCTTTTTTTTCTTTGTTACAAGATAGGGTCCTCTGAGCAGAGATGGAAAAGTGGGGAGAGCCTGAGAGGGTGAGAATGAGAAGAAGAGGAAGAAAAAGAGGAAGAAGGAAGGAAAGTGAGGGAGGAGGGAGAGAGAGAGAGGAAGAGAGAGAGAGATTTGTCAATGAAGGTGATATTAAAAAGATATCCTTAATTCTAAAAAAAAATAGCTTCCAAAAATGAACACAGTATTCCAGCTATAGCTTCTGTATTCATTAATCCAACATCTACAATGTGCAATGTGATAGCTGAATGCCAGGGGAGATGGAGAGGTAGAAAAACAGCCTCTGACCTTAAGGAATCTCTTCTCTAGAAGAATGAAAGAAGTATGTATATAAATAAATAAATATAACAGAACATGATTAGTCACCTTGTCTATCTAAGTCTCAGTTTTATCATCTGCAAAATGGTTGGATTTTATCTTCTCTAAGATCCTTTCAGGCTCAAAATTTTACTATTCTAATTTTATAAAGTGAACATAAAGGAGTATGAGGTCAGATGAAAGAAACTACTTCCTGACTGGGAGGAGTGAAGGGAGAAAAACACAGGTGTCTTAGAAATCAAATAAGAGAAAGTGGGTCAGAGCCAAGATGGTAGAGTAGAAAGACGCACATACTCTAGCTCTTCCTCCACAGTCCATAAAATACCTGTAAAAAATGACTCTCAACAAATTCTAGAGCAGCAGAAGCCACAGAATGATAGGGTAAAAGATATTTCTAGTCCAAGGTAACCTGGAGCAGGACACAGACCAGCCTTGGCCATGCAGCACCAGGCAGAACAGGACTGGAACAAGCCTCGGGGGTGGAATCCCCAGCAACAGTGGAGGTTCTCAGATCCCTCAACTCACAAATGCCAAAGGCAGCTTCAAAGGTCAGTGAGAGGGATTTTTTTCAAAGGATGAGACGGGAATAGCGTCCTCCCCTAGCCCCAGAGCCAGACAGCAGTGGTGGAGGTAGCAGCAGCACCCATTTGTGGAGCCCTCCACCTAAGCCCCCGGGAGAACTGAGCAGCTGATCTGAATCTCAGCCCTGAGCACAGTCCTGGAACATGACTGAGCTGGAGGCAGTTACGGAGTGGGAATTCTAAGACTTGCAGATTCTAGGCAGAAAAGTTTTTGGTTGTTCCCAGACCAGGAGAGGAGTAAACTCCTCTCCCTTGATTGTGCCACCTTGGAGCAACTGAGAACTTACAGGTCCCCAGAGTATACCCTAAGTCAAATAACTGACTGAGAAAATGCCCCAAAATGGGGAAAAAAATAATACTATAGAAGGCTACTTTTATAGTGAACAGATATTTCCTTCTATCCTTTTGGATTAGGAAGAACAATGCTCACCATCAGAGGCCTCCAAATTAAATATGCAATGGACTCAGGCTATGGAAGAGCTCAAAAAAGATTTTAAAAATCAAGTAAGAGAGGTCGATGAAAAATTGGGAAGAGAAATGAGAGAAATGCAAAAAAATTATAAAAAGTGAGTCAACATCTTGCTAAAGGAGACCCATAAAAATGCTGAAGAAAATAACACCTTTAAAAATAGGTTAACACAGTTGACAAAAGAGGTTCAAAAAGGCAATGAGGAGAACAATGTTTTAAAAAGCAGAATTAGCCAAATGGAAAAGGAGGTTCAAAAGTTCACTGAAGAAAATAGTTCTTTAAAAATTAGAATGAAACAGATGGAAGTGAATGACTTTATGAGAAACCAAGAAATCACAAAAAAGAAACCCAAAAGAATGAAAAAATGGAAGATAATATGAAATATCTCATTGGAAAAACAACTGACCTGGAGAATAGATCCAAGAGAGACAATTTTAAAATTACTGGACTACCTGAAAGCCATGATCAAAAAAAGAGCCTAGACATTATCTTCCATGAAATTATCAAAGAAAAATGCCCTGATATTATAGAACCAGAGGGCAAAATAAATATTGAAAGAATCCACCAATCAACTCCTAGGAATAGTGTAGTCAAATTCCAGAGTTCTCAGATCTAGGAGAAAATATTGCAAACTGCTAGAAAGAAACAATTCGAGTATTGTGGAAACACAATCAGGATAACACAAGATCTAGCAGCTAAAGGGATCAAAGGGCTTGGAATATGATATTCCAGAAGTCAAAGGAACTAGGATTAAAACCAAGAATCATCTACCCAGCAAAACTGAGTATAATATTTCAGGGGAAAAAATGGTCATTCAATGATATAGAGAACTTTCAAGCAATCTTGATGAAAAGACGAGAAATGGACAGAAAATTTGACTTTCAAACACAAGAATCAAGAGAAGCATGAAAAGGTAAACAGGAAAGAGAAATCATAAAGGACTTTCTAAAGCTGAACTGTTTACATTCGTACATGGAAAGATAATATTTGAGATTTTTCTCAGTATTTGGGTAGGTGGAGGGATTACACACACATACACACACACATACACACACACACACAAAGAGAGAGAGATAGACAAAGAGACAGGGTGAGTTGAATAAGAAGGGATGATATCTAAAAAATAAAATTGAGGGATGAGTGAGGAATATATTGGGAGGAGAAAGGGAGAAATGGAATGGGGCAAATTATCACTCATAAAAGAGGCAAGGAAAAGCTTTTTCAATGGAAAAGAAAAAGGGGGAGGTGAGAGAGAAAAAGTGAAACTCACTCTCATCATATTTGGCACAAGGAAGGAATAACACACTCAGTTTGGTATGAAAAACTATCTTACACTATAGGAAAGTAGGGGAGAAAGGGATAAGCAGGGTGAGGGGGAGTCCCTCTTGTCCCAAAAGAGTGAATAGAAGAAATGGGGGACAGGATAGGATGGAGAGAAATACAATTAGTGTTACACAGCATGACTATTATGGAAGCCATTTGCAAAATCACACATATGTAGCCAATATTGAATTGTTTGCCATCTCAGTGGGGTTGGGTGGGGAGGGAGCAAGGAAGAGAAATTGGAACTCAAAGTTTTAGGATCAAATGTTGAGAACTGTTTTTGTATACAACTGGGAAATAAGAAATACAGGTAATGGGGTATAGAAATTTATCTTGCCCTACAGGACAAGAGAGAAGATGGGGATAAAGGAAGGGAGGGGTATTAGAAGGGAGGGCACATTGGTGGAAGGGGCAATCAGAATGCATGGCATTTTGCAGGGGAGGGGAGAGATGGGGAGAAAATTTGGAACTCAAAATTTTGTGTAAATGAATGTTGAAAACAAATAAAATTTTAAAAAAACAATATTATTTCATTTGCTCTGGAAATATAAGGAAAATTTAAGAGAGAAATGAGGAGAAAAATAAGTAGGAGAAAAATGTAAGGAGGAAGGGAAATAAAGGAATAAGAAAATAAATAATGAAAAAAGAAGGGAAGAAAGAGGAAACAGGAAAAAAGGAAGGAGAAGAAAGGAAAGAGAAAAGGAGGAAAAAAGAAAAGATAGGGTGAAGAAAAAACAAATATCTACATAAAATTGACATAAATGAAAGCTGGAATTTACATTGATGTGAAGTCCGTTAATACTCTACCTTTGAGTTCTCATAGATTTCTGAGTTCAATGTGGTACACCTGAAACTGTTTTAATCACAACCCAACCCCCAACTCCAATGTAAAACTGGGATGTTCTAAATTTAACTCAGGTGTAGATGTTGTGGTATCACCTTTCTAATCAATCAAGAATATCTATTTAATATGTGCCTACTATGAGCCTGGAGCTGATGATACAAGTATAAATAATGAACCAATCCCTATTCTCAAGGATCTTGTGTTCTCATTATACACGTAAAGCTAATAAACACAAATACATATGAAGTAATTAAATACAAGTTTATATCTGCCTCTGCTAAAGGAAAAGCCTAGCAATTGGCAGATCATGAAAGTTTTCATAAAGAAGAGAGCATTTGAGCTTTGTTGTAAATAAAGGGAGGAAATCTTAGGAGAAGATAAAGAGGATATATATTCCAAGTATATAGAATGACCATTTCAAGACAGAGAGATATTAGGATTGTGGTGTATGAAAAACAGTGGAAAATCCAGTGTGACTGGAAGGAAAAAGGTCAGAGGGGGTGTAATGTCCAATGAAATTGGAAAGATGGTCTGGAGTCAGTTTGTGTATAGCTTTAAAAGCTAAGCCAAAGAGTTTGTATTATATTTTAGAGGGAACAGGAAGCATTAGATTAAATAATGGAGTCACAGGGTCAGATGAGCACTTGCAGAAAATCAACAGCAGCAGGACTGAGTAAATCAAGGAGAAACTCAAGGTGGGGAAACCAATTAGGAGGCTGTTACAATAATCTAGGTGAGAAATGATGAGAATATGAACTAAGGCCCCTCAGTGAAGGGAGAGAGGGGATCAGGGATGTAGATATAGAGGTACAAAGACAAAGCAAGCCTCAACATGGACTCAATAAAAAGTATTTTATTAGTCAGAAAAGAAATACAACTAGAAATATTCCACCAATGGTTCCCCAAATGAATATGTTTCCATCATTCTCTTTTCTAACCTAGATCCGAGAGAAAGCTCCCCACTTCAAACTGGAAAAAAAAACCCTTTGGCAGCAGTGAGTGCTATCTCTTATCCTTCCTGGGCATCATCCTTCCTGAACATTGTCATCATTCTATCCCTACAGCAGCTATCAAAGACTCCCAGTGGGGGCGGAGCCAAGATGGCGGAGTAGAAAGACTCACATTTGCTAGCTCCGAATCCACAGCCCATAGATTTCCTGTAAAAAGAACTTCTGACAAATTCTGGAACAGTGGAAGCCGCGCAACAACACAGTGAAGGAGATTTCCTTTGCAGAGAGCCCTGAAAAA
>CM053769.1:665820603-665848592 GCA_028658325.1 Potorous gilbertii
AGAGCAATCAGACATCTGATGAGACCATTGGCTGTGAAGTTTTATAAGACTGGGAGGGCTACATCTCTCTTAAGTGTTGATATTTCATTGAATTCCCATCCAGCCCCACTGTGGGACTATGGAAAGGCACTTCCGGCAAAGGAGTACAAATACTACAGAATTTTCATTTTTGTTTGGCAAGAGGCATTCTCATGCAGGACTTAGATATTCTGTGCACTGGAGCTCTTTAAGTTCTAAATGAAGATATCATGTAATACTGTATACTGTATTATATACTGATATTGTATGTCTCACTAGGGGAACAGAGAGGGGAAATGGTCTGGGAGGCTAATACTATATGGAATGCAATGGAGTATGGAATACTATATGGAGTCTTCAATTGTTGCTTGTGTTTTTTTTTATGTTTTAATTTTAATCTTATGGAAACTTTCAATACCTATGTCTGCTGAAATGTCTTCAGGGTAAGGTGAATTTTCAGAAAGAAGATACCGAAAACCTAAAATTCTAGTGGAACAGTAGAAAAAGGGCTGAGTTTGGAGTCACAAGAACCAAGTTCAAATCCCAGCTCTGACACTATCAGTGTGAAATTGGACAGGTCACAAAACTTCAGGGTCTTCAGTTTAACTCAACTGTTAAATGAAAAGGATAGACTATTTGGTCTCTAAGATTACTTGCATCCCTAAACAAAACTAAGAAATAGAAACCAAGTAAAAGATAAATTGATAGGGTTGTAGTAGATGGTTGTAAAGGGTATGCAGTGGAGATGGTTGGCAAATAGCTCAGTAGCTGATTAATTCATAGAACCATAGATCTAGAGCTGAAATGTATCCCATCCATTTGCCAATACATATTTATTATGCATGTTATGTGCCAGATGCCTTGTTATGGGTTGGACCTCAGATAGGATCTTGTGAACAACAGTCATCCCATCAAGAAGCACGTACTTGTTATGTGCCAGGCACTGTACTAAGAGCTGAGGACCCTGTCCACAGGGAGGATTCTAATGGAGGAGACATGTAAATGACAATATTCATAACAAGATATAATCAGTACAAATTGAAATTAATGTCAGAGGGAGGCACTAGCTGTAGGAGGGACTAGGGAAAAGACTCTGAAAGTAAGATTTCTGCTAAGTCTTGCAAGAACACAAGGAAGCCAGAAAGCAGAGGACAGAGGAATATTCCAGGCATGTAAAAAACTAGTGAGAAATCTGTGACATTCACTAAGAGGTCTAATCCCCAAAAAAGACCAAAGAAAAAGGAAAAGGACCCACATCTACAAAAATATCATAGCTCTTTCTTATGGGAGCAATGAACTGAAACTAAGGGGATATCTATCAATTGGAGAATGGTTGAACAAATTATGGTACATGATGGTAATGAATATTATTGTGGCCCCCCAAACTGATAAAAAGAACTGTTTCAGAGAAAACTCAGGAAAGCTGTATGAATTGGTACAGGATAAAGTAAACAGAACCAGGAGAATAATTTATACAATAACAATATTGTAAAGACAAACATTTTTGAAGGATTTCAGAACCCAATGCCATGACAAATCATGGTTCCAGAGCACTAATGATAAAGCATGTTTTCCATCTCCTGCCAAAGAGATGACTCTAGACTGAGATGGGACCTCAAAGGTCATATAGTTCAATCCCCTTATTTTACCAATGAGGAAACTGGAGTTTGGAGAGGCAGTGACTTGTTGAAGGTTATGCAATTAGTAGATCTGTTCCATTTGGCTTTGGTCAGACATGCGATTTCATTGATATAGGGAACTCCCAGTGAGAAAACTCCCTCTATAAAAGCATAAGAGCTTCTGCTCTGCAAATTATAGTCTTATAGAGTCACTGGGGCACAAGGGTTAAGCAATTTGCCTGTGGTCACGCAGCCACTATATGTCAGAGGCAGGATCTGAACCTAGTTCCTCCTAACTCTGAGGCTGAGCTCACTATGCTACATGACCTCTTAGTGAATTCAAATCACACTAAAAAGAAAAGAAAATGTCCTATGCTAGGTGAATAAAAAAAAATCAGAATTAGGATGTCAAAGATGTTCAAAGGGAGGAATGGAATATTCTAAATGTGGCCTCTGGGATACAAATAGTAACATATTTCATAGTAAAATCTCAAGAGAGAATATATACACAGACCCTCATAGGGTCTAGTCTGCATTTGTCATTAACTCATTTACACTTATAGTCCAAGGGTCATTCTTTATCTTTTCTCCAGTTTACAAAAAAAGGGATCTCTAATAATCAAACCTTAGAGGTGATTCCGTATTTAAAGGAGAAAAACTATGCTATCAACAATATGTGCTCTTCAGCTCCAAAATAGGGAGTATTAATGAACCCCCAAAAATAAATAAAGGCAACTGAAAAGTGAACAATTCAAGTTTCAAGCACCTATTAAGTGCCTTCTATGCGCAAAGTGACAACTATATGCATACATATGTATACTATGCAGCTAGGTGACACAGTGGATAGAGTGCCAAGCCCAGAATCAGGGCTCATCTTCCTGAGTTCAAATCTGGCCTCAGACATTTACTAGCCATGTGACCCTGGGCAAGTCATTTAACCTTGCTTCCCTCAGTTTTCTCATCTGTAAAATGAACTGGAGAAGGAAATGGCAAACCACTCTAGTATCTTCGCTGAAAAACCTAAATGGGGCCATGAAGAATCAGATACAACTGAAATGACTAAACAACAACATACAAGATACTGTGGGGTTATAAAAGGAGACCTGACCCTGCCCTGAGGGAGCTTACCTTCTCCTAGGGGGGATACATTTACCTAGATCATGAACTAAGCACAAAGTAATTTACAGAGGGTGGGGGGAAGCCTTAACAATTAAGTTATTGTTTTTATTAAGAAATTAAGAATTGGCATAGGCCTTGAAAAAGAAAAGAATTCTTTGAGGTAGAGGTGACTTTTACACTTGTAGGACAACCTCTCCAAATATGTGGAGGTGGGAAATTGAAATGAAGATTTGGGAAAACAATATGCAGACCCATTTGGCTGGAACATATGAAGAAAAATGCATCCTCAGGGAGGACACATCTAATCAGGAAACCCTCATAGGCCACAAGTCACACCTCTTAGCCTGAGGACATCAGGGAATAAACAGCCCCTTCATTCCCTTCCCTACTTCTCTCCTTCACCCATTTATCCTCCCTCCAGCACCAGCTCAGCCAGGCCTCCTGCAAGGGAGAGCTACTTCTCAATCACAAACATCATCAAACTAAAATGAATGTTTTCTACGAATGAGAAGTGAAGTTCCAGATCTGAAACAGAGTGAAATGTAGCCTAGGGAAAGTTTTCCCACAAAGCTCTGCCAATGAATTTCATTCCTCAGCTACATCACCCCATTCTTCAGCCAGAGTTCATGACAAAAGGGCAAAAGCTGTTACAGTCTTTGACAGTATGGAAAAGGGACCACCAGGATTTTCCAAATGGGACTGAGGCCAGTATCTCAACTAAGGCCTTTCTCAGTAAAATGCAAATTTCTTCAACATATCAGTATGTTACCATATGCATTTTGTTGTTCAGTCTTTCAGTCACATCTGATTGTTCATAATGTCATTTAAGGTTTTTGGGGAGTTTTTGGCAGAAATACTGGAGTGGTTTGCTATTTTCTTCTCCAGTTCACTTTATAGATGAGAAACTGAGGCAATCAGGGTCAAATGACTTGCCCAGGGGCACACAGCTAGTAAATGTAGGAGGCCAGATTTGAACTCAGCAAGATGACTCTTCCTGACTCTGAATTTGGCACTCTATCCACTGTGCCACTAAGCTGCATATTATACATATATATGCAGGTATGTATAATATGTATTATGAAAAATACATACCTGAGAGAAATGCATTACAAAACTACACAAGTATCAAGGAGAAAGGGTAAGGCAAGGCAGAAGTGGGAATTGTATGTTGCAGAATGGCAGGATCAATATAGGAAATTTTTTAAAGAAGGTAAGCCTTGAGTTATTATTTAGGGGAGTAGGGCAATTAATTAACTGATGAAAAACCATCAAAAGTTACTTAGTCTGTAAAGGTTCACCTTGGGGTTCTAGGGCAGCCTCTGGTAACTACAGCCTAGCTTGGGACCATTCATTCCTGCTCTAGAGAAGACTAGATTCATTATTTAGTCAATCAAGAATCATTTATTGACTATTTGTGTCAAACTTTGTGTTAGGTGCAAGAGATATTAAAAACAAAAATGAAAAGCAGTATGTCTTTATGGATGTTAGAAGTGAGCCCGTCTACCACAGTGGCTAACGTTAAAAATAAATAGAATTTATTATATAACATTTTAAGGTTTGCAAAGCACTTCTCATTAGTAAAACATTGTCCTTTTCTCATGTGGATATTTTATTTACTGAAAGGGGGCAGAGCAAGGGCATTTGTGTGAGAAACATAGAGAAAAGCAGCTTGGAGAAACAGACAATTTTGAGATGACCTGAATGAAAGCAGTCCCTCAGTGGCAAAAAGTACTACCTGATAGTAAAGATTGCTACTGTGCATTGTTTGCAGAATTTAATTTATATACATATATTTTTCAGGTTTTGAAGTTCATTGTTGAGAAAACCTAAATTAATTTTTAAAAAACTGCTTAGGTCTACAGGGGTGGGGAACCTGCTACCTCAAAACACCTGAGGACCTAAAAGGCCATATGTGGCCTCAAGGTCCATGTTCCCCACCCCTGTAGACCTAAGCAGTTTTTTAAAAATTAATTAAATAGGACAGCTATGTGAACTGTGTCCTAGCTGATGGGAAATGTAGATTTCTCAGCCTAAGAAGTGGTTCACTCCATAGGAGGCCTTGATTTGAGTCAGGAGAATCAATGAGAAGCTAGATTAGAAACCATATAACAGGCTAAGAAAAGCAGAGCATTAGAAGGCAGAACCTGAAAAACTGACAGAGGCAGAGAGGAGACAGAAGATAAAGACACTACCTTTGAGCTGAGAGCTGCTGATTAAAGACAGATGGCCTCTGCAGGTGATGCAGGGAATTGATCCAATGGAAAGAAAGTTCTGATGTTGAGGACTGATTGGAGAAAGCAGACTCCTCCGCTGTTGGAAGAGCTAAATAGAGAAAGACTGCTTTGCTACGCAGCACTATCTACAGCTTGTGCAAAGAGAAATCCCTCAGAGACTTGTCTACGTTTCCTGTTACTGTCCTGTAGGGTTCATATCGAGAAAACCCTCAAAAGTCATATCCTGGGTTGAGGGAAACTGCTTTTCACTGAAAGGCTGTAAGACAGTCTTGGGGCCCAACCATTGAAGAGATCCAAAAACCTCTGTAAACCCCAAGTTTAAGGCTGTTGCTTGCTAAAGAGAGCTTAACACTACTCTCAGAATAACAGAAAAGAGGCTTCATCCAAGAGGACAATGGAGCCTAGTGCTACCCAGTAGACAGTATAAGCTTTCCTCCTAAGGAGGAGGGTGATCAAGGTCTTCAGTCTAGAGTTGTGAGTTGCACCAGCGTGTGGGTTTCAACACTGGAAGGCCTCCCTGCTAGGTTTCTGCAAGCTGTGCTCCCTCTCTCCCACAGGCACCGTGTGCATTTGTAGGAGAGTATACTGTTACGTACATTGTGTCTATTACCACTCTGTCTTCTGATAGTATGAGTTAGTCATCTTGGCAAATGTTTTAAATCGAAAACATACTCTCAGGTACTATAGTTGTAAGAAAATACTTGTTTACCCCTACACTAGAGTTTACCCCCAAGACCTTACATATGAGTAGTAGAATTTTATCTACCCCTTTGGGGAGTCACCTCAATTACCAATGTGGGTGAAAATGGGGTGAAGGAACCAGCATCAGCCTGCAGTGAGAGAAAAGTTAGGGACCACATATATAAACAGAAATACAGATACAAATAAAGATACAGAACCTTTGTTCTTCATAACTCTGTGAGGAAGATGTTAGCTTTATCCCTATCTTACAGATGAAGAAATGGAAGTTGGGAGAGTTTGTTAGCTTGTAAGTGTCTAGGTTGGATTTGAATTCAGATCTTCCTGACACCAAGTCCACCACTCTATCCACTATGCCAAGCTGCATTGGATAGAGTGGAGGATATAAAATCAGGAAGGTATAAGTTCAAATCTTGCCTCTGCCATTTGCTATTTGTATAGAAATGGGCAAGTCGTCCCAACCCTCAAGAAACTATCTTCTATCAAGGGAAACAACATGTACACATAAAATTTTAAATGCATCCAACAGAATTGCACAGTAATTTGACAGAAGAGACTCTAGTAGCTGATGGGGAAGGACATCAGGAACCTGGGCAAAGTCACAGAAATGTGAAGTGGAATATTAGATGTGAATACCAACAAGGAGGCCAGTCTGGCTGGACCAAAAAGTACAAGGTGGGGAAGAAAATATAAGTCAAGAAAGAGGGCCTGAAACTGGATCCTAAAAGGTTTTAAATACCACACAGAGAAGTCTATCTTTGATCCAAAAGGTTATATAGAGTTTCTGAAGTTTATTGAGCCTATGTTTTAGGAAACGTACTTCACCAGCTTTGTGGAAGATAGATTGGAAAGGGGAGAGAATTACGGTAATGATACTAATTAGAAGGTTACTGAAATAGTTCAAGAGGAAGGTAGTGAGAGTGTGAACTAGACAGGGTAAGGAACCTGTGACCACCTCAATGTGGCCCTTTGAGGACCTAGAGAACCACATGTGGCCTCACCCCTCAACTAGGGTGTTTGGTATATATGAATGGAGAGAAGGGGAAAGATGTGAGAGACATAAAGTTTAAAAAAAGTAGTCACTACAACTGATTAGATGTTTGGGGTGAGGGAGAGTGAAAAGTTGTACATGACTTCAAGTTTATGAACTTTAGTGACTAGAAGGATAGTGGAAACTTCAACAGAAATAGACACTTGGAAGAGGATTAGGTTTGAGGGGAAAATAGCCCAGAATCTTGGAATGGTCCTGAACCTGACAAGTCTTTGAAAAACTGGTTTTGACCTAAGACCTACCTTCCAAAACCCTCTCCATTTCTCAAGGTTCTTTGAAACCAAGGGAACTTTCTTGGGCTTGGACTATATAAGGCAGAATTTCCTGACCTGGACAGGACTATCAGAGACACGTTTAAGGTTCCCTAAAATCTTATTCTTTCCCACCAGGAAACAGTATCAGACCTAAATGACATCTCCATTCCCTCAAGTGAGCAGAGGGGTACCAAATTGCACTTGATAAATTCTAGTCACCAGGGTCAAAGGAACTATATCCTAGAGTACTGGAGGAATTGGACCTATCTTGTATTTCTGAAAGATGGTCGAAGAGACATGTAGCAGGGCTACAAAAAAGCAAATATTGTTCCATTTTTTAAAAAAGCAGAGTACCATGGCAAATTAGAGGCCAATGAGCTTTACTTCAATTCCTGGCAAAATTCTAGAGCATGCCATGATATCTAGTGAACATCTACAAAAAGAAACTTTGCCAAGAACCATTCATATCAAACTAATTCCATTTCCTTTTTTGAGAGAGCTTCTAGTCTGGTACAGATGGAGATTACCTTGATTTCAGCAAAATATCTCATACTGTCCTTGTGGAAAAGAGACATGTGGAGAATACATCAACAGTCAAGTGGATTCAGAATTGATTGATCATCTGGATCCAAAGATTAGTCATTAATGGTTTGATGCCAACTTAAAATGAGCTCCCTAGGGTGCCTCTGGGCAATCTGTGATTGGTCTTTTGAGGTATACAATTTTTTCCACATCTGCTCATTCAAAGCATACCATGTTTATCAATTTTGTAGATGATACAGAGTTATAAGAGCTGAATGATAGAATTGGGATCCAAAAAGATCTCAGCAGGTTGAAATCTTGGGCCAATTCTAATAAGATTAAATTGAATTGAATGCAAATTTAATCAGGTTCAAAAAATCAATTTAATAAATATAAGATGAGTGAGAAAGACATTCTCATTAGACATTTGAGAAAGAACCGTAAATTTAATATGAGTCAATAGTGTTAAGGCAGGGGTAGGGGGAATTCTAATAGGATCTTATACTTCACTGAGAGGCATTATGTCGAGGAAGTAGGGAAGTAAAACCTCTGCACTGCTCTTCCCTGGTCAGACCACATCCAGAGCACTCTGCTCCATTCTAGGCGACCTATTTAGGCAAGACATCCATCATTTGGAGACCATTCTGAGGAAGGTAACCATGATGATGAAAGCCCTCAAATGGTTACTTATCAGGATCAAATGAAGGGTTAGGATGTTGTCCTGGAGAAGACAAGACTTAGGTGGATGGAGCAGAATCACTGCCTTCAACTCCCTGTAGGGTTGGTACATGGAAGAGGCATGAGACTCATTTGGCCTGGTCCCAGAGGGCACAACCAAGAGCATTAGGAAACCATGAGCAGTGACAGAATTTGGTAAAAATAACAATTACAGTTATTGAAAACATATTGTGGGGGGGGCTCAGGAGACATTGGTTCTCTCTCCCCTTCTTGACCTCTGCCCAGTAATGGACTTTTGTATCTGTATCACCATTGTCTAGCCTATAATAAACAATAAATAAATGCATGTTGATGGATTGAAGAGAGAATATATCTGAGAAATGCTCCAATACCAAGACCTCACATTTTTACAATAGTAATTTTTAGAAAATAAATTTATACAAATGCTTTCCATTATCCATATTTATATATTCATAAATTCGGTGAAGCATTATTGTCTATTTGAATGAAGTATTTATTCATTATATTATTCATTATGTTAACAGATGAGGACGGTGAAGTTCAAAGACTTGGAAAAGAAAGTGACAGAATTGGGACACTGGTTCTAAGCCCAGTACTATTTTCACAGCACCTTGGTCAGAGTTCATAGCAATTTAGCAAACATTCATTCAGCACATGCCTTATGCAAGGCATTATGCTAGTAAAGACAAAACACCAAAGCAATGCCTGTCTTCTAGGGATTTATTTACATTCTACTGGGGAAGGTGAGTAAGGTGATGTGGATTACTGAACCCTAACTCTATAAATAATATTAATAGTTAGTGTTTATATAGCACTTTAAGGTTTGCAAAGTGCTTTACACATACTATCTCAATAAGTGTGTCATTTGCAATTTAGGGAGTTTGTGTAAATAAGTGTTAAAGGGCTATTCTGGTCATGCCCAACCTCAAAGGAAAATAATTATATTCTAATCATGTTCTCTCTTCATAACCCTTAATTAATTGCCCACTTGAATCTGAAAACTCCAAAAGAGATTCCAGGAGATTATTTCTAAAGGCAAAATTGGACAGCACTCTGATTTTCAAAATTCCTTCCATCTAGGCCATGACATCAGTCTTTGTGTTTGCATATTTGTTGGTTTTGCTCCATTACTTACTGCATCAACCCCATAGACCTAACCAGAAAACATACAAAGGACACTTTTCTATGCCCTTTCTGGAAATCCCATTTGGACATTCACAAGTTGCCAAATTTCATCTTAAGATTCAACTTTTAGTTCTCTTATTGTTGAGTAAATCAGTCATGCCCAATTCTTTGTGACCCCATGTGAGGTTTTCTTGGCAAAGATACTCGTGGTTTGCTATTTCCTTCTCCAGCTCATTTTACAAATGAGGAGACTGAGGCAAACAGACTTAAGCGACTTGATCTAGTAAGTGTCCCAGTTTGGATTTAAACTTGAGTTCTCTTGACTCCAGGAGTCAAACCATTTATTGACTAACTTTCTTTAACAGGAACTGGGATGCAAGAGTGAGGTCAGAGGGAAGACAGAAGATGAGCAATGAATTCAGCCTAGAGGAGAAAAATGATATATATTCCAAAGAGTTAACCTAGCAGGCAACAGAGTAAAGAATTTTATTAGGACCCTTGGGGAACAATACAGGAAGTAGAAAAATGGTCTCTGTCTCCGGGTAGGATATTCAAAGGCCAGGACCAGAGATAAGACAAATATATATAACAACACACATACACTACAGTCAACTCAGTATGTGAAAATCCAGATTTTCAGAACAAGGAATAATAAGAACAAATCTAAACCTTGCCCTTCATTGGCATTGTGAGTCATGTCAACTGTGATGATCAAGGCAGAAAGACATTCACAGGATCATAGATTCAGGGTTAAAAATAATCTCAGAGACTCACTTAGCATTTGTATACCCATTTTACAGATGGACAAACAGAGAGATTTCATTATTTGTTCAAAGCCACAAGGCAGTCAGCAAAGAGCTGAAATTAGAACCATGTCTTTTACTTCCCAATCCTATATTCTAGTCCATGCTGCCTCCCTATAGCACAATTCTAATTATATGCTGCTTTGTTAATTTCTTACATTTTCTAACTTTTCTTCTAAAAAACATTGGTATCTTATTCTTAGATCACCAAAATTTTCCCCAGTATCCCTCTCTCATTTTCCTCCCAGAGAGCCATCCCATATGGGAAATATTAAAGAAAAAAAGGGAAAAGGAAGAAAACAGCAACACTGATCCAATACATTTCAAAGTCTGAAAACGTGGGATGCCACACTAACTTTTTATATGTGTACGAGTCTTATTTCTTAAACTACACTGTGAGATCCTTGAAGACATTTACCTTTGTATCTACTTCTTCAGAACCCCCTCATATTTAATACTACATGCAGTGGTCCAGCAGTGTTTACATCTACACAGGGATATACCCTCAAAAGACAGGAAACCTACTGACCCATAAAACATAGCCCTCACAACTAAAAGAGGAGCAGCCAGACTGGCTGGTGCTGCTACAGATGAGCTGCTTTCATTGGAGTTATTTAACCTGGCTCTTTGGACGCCACCCACTCTGATTTCTTCCCAGTGACTAAATTTCTCTGGGATATCAGCACAGTTTATTGGCATCCCTCTTGCTCATCCTGATCCTAAATTCCATATTATTTGGTTTTTCCACATGCCACCATATTCTCCACTTCTTGACTTTGCCTTACAGCTTTCTCTATGGGAAACTCTTCCAGATGGCCATTATCTCTTTTGCCCAGAGGATCCCAAGTTGGTGGCCATCTCCTCCTGGTGGCCATATAAATGGGCACCCAATATATTTGTTGAGTGAATGATCATAGGAACAAGTAACATATTGGCACAAGGAAAATGCAGAGATGGAATTTACTGTCCCCTTACCAGTCCCATGCAGGCACTCAGGGCTGCAGTGCCATCTCCAACTCCTGATTGCAGCACTGTGCCATGGAAGTGACAGGAAGAGCCTGAATGGGATTCCATTTTGGCACCTGTAAGGTTTCCATATCGTCTCTCCAGGATGTAGTTATTGAAAAGAAATCCTTGATTGACTGTCAAATTAAAAAATAGGTCCTTGTCCTCATGAGCAATTTTATAATATACCCGATCATCTTGGTGCTCCAGATCTCTTCTCCTCCTAGCATTCCCCATACTAGGGGCATGATGGTGTAAAGCATGGGATACAAAATGTCCAGTTGCATTTACCTTGACAGGGCCCACGACATGATACTCTGGCAAAGTCTTGATAAAGTGTTCTAGGGGAAAAAAAGGAAGAACGCAAAATAAAATTGGTTGGAATTGGTAGAGATGGAAATTAATACCGATTCAATAGATAGGATAGTAATTGGACCCATGATTTCACTGAAATAGGCATTTCCCATGTGGACTCCTCTATCAATTGCAACACCCAGTCTCAGAGAGTTGCTTGGAGGCATTGAGTAGTTAAATGACTTCCCAGGGTAACAGATTATATATGTCAAAGGAAAAATTTGAACCAGAAACCCTGGCTTCAGGGCTGACTTTCTATCCAATGTGTCATTTTTCATGGCATGGAAAACTGAGTGAATTAACAGAAAAGTATTTATTAAGTGCAAAGCTCCATGCTAATCACAAGAGATACAAATAGAAAATCAAGGCAGTCTCTACTCTCCAAGAGTTCACATTCTAGTGAGGGAGACAACAATATCGGAATTTTTCATCTACAAGTTAGATGGAATGCCCCTACGGTTCTTAGGGAGCAGATGATAACATCTCTTCTTTAATGTCGTTTACTGGATGATCCATACCCATTCCTGAATACCGAACCACTTGACAATGTCAACAACTTTAGTGGTGAGAACCATTAAATCCCCCAGTATGGGGTGGGGGCAGAGTTAATGTGCTCTAAAAAGGAAAATTAACAAGCAATGCTACAGGGAAGGGATCAAGATCTGCCATTCCTCAGGCAAACATCATCCTGAACAGAACAGTTTCTTATCTGGAGGGTTTCATTAAGAAAAACCACAAGGCCATTTGAGAGTCTCCCCTTAAGACAGACTTGGCCAGAGTACAAGAGTGCTGTGCCTCATTCCCTGGAACAGATGAAGCAATAACTGTGTAGACCAAAGAAAGAAGTCCAAGATTTTCCAAATCGTGCCCTCTCCTCTTTCCTTGCTACTTTCCCCAAGAGACCCTCTTTATCCCTGGATTGGCCTATTTCAATAGCCTTTTGGTAGTGTTTCCAGCCTCTTTCCCTTACTCCATCTGCCAGGTATGGATATTCTAGCCCAGATGTGATCATGTCACACTTTAGCACAAGTATTTTTGCTTGCTCTATGAGGCCCTAACTCACTTTCTACCCCAGCATGACTGCTTTCTGTCCCCCTAACACATTCTGGGCTCTCTAGCCTCAATACCTTTGCACACAATAACCTCTGGGACTGAAATGTCTTTCCCCTCCCTCCCTCCCTCCCTCCCTCCCTCTCTCTCTCCCCCTACCTACCTACCTACTGCATTGAATACATAACTCAAATGCCACCTACTCCATAAACCTTCCTTTGTTTCCCAATAATAACCTTCTCCCCAACCCCAGCCCTCATGCAACACTTCCTTTTGAACCTCTCATTGTACCACTGCATGCTGTAGTTATTTCTCCGTGTCAAACATATTCCCCTACTAAACCGTAAGTTTCCTCATTCTTTACTCTTCATCAGGAGGTGCCTAAGGGCAAACGGAGAACTGGACCTAAAGTAAAGAACACAGAGATTCCAAACCCACCTCTGACAGTCATTACTTTGGTGATCATGGGCAAACATCTTTCTAAGACTCAGTTTCTGTAACCGTAAAGAGGGAGGACAACATCTGCAGTCCCTACCTCACTTATTGTTAAGAATTGTTAAGGGGTCCCCTGAACTTGTCTTAAGTCATCATATTTTCCGGAAACACTGGATCCAGAGCATGAAAGAGACCCTGAATGTTTCAAAGATGAAGGCCCCCTCCCTAGCTGACATAATTTGTTGTTTGCCTTCCAAATTGGACTCCCAGTGTCTCCTTGGGAGTCAAGATAGGTGCCAGTCAATCTGCACTAGGCTGAAAAACTGCTTCTGCAGCTGGAACCCTTATGGATAAGTAGACCCTCCTATCTTCATGTTTAGCAGTTCCCAAGGGGAAATAAAGCAGCTTATGCCTTGGCCTTGTTCCTCCCCTTTTTTGTGTGTGGGGGTATCCTTATTCTACCTTTTCTGCACCTTTCACCCTCCCATGTCACACTCCTTTACGCAGAGATTTCTGGAACTTCTTCCTTCCTTTGTCCGACTGTTACAAAAATGCAAACTTCTGTATGGATTGGGTTCCATATGCATCTTCTTTTCTCTTGGTAATAAACCTAGTTTTCACATAGGTCTTGTGAAGTTGTGATTGCCTGTTGACATTGTTACAGTTCAAATGAAACAATACATGTACAATGCTGTGTACATTTTAAAGCGCATTATAAATGTAACGTATTATTAGCATTCACATTTCTTGAACTCCTTTAGGTGTCCATCGCTGTGCTGGCTGTAGTGTAGGGCAGAGAGAAAAATGGTAAGATCTGTTCACTCCCCTGAAGGGAGAACAGGATATATACCCAGAGTTGATACTTAAAATGATTAAGAATATTTAAAATAGACAATATAGGGTTGAATTAAAATCATTCACTCAACAAATACTAGGTATATACTGAATACAGAATATGGTGTTGGGCATTGGGGCATATGAAAAACTTCAAGACATGATACCTATCCTATAGAATTCACAGTCTAATAGGGAAGGTAGAGAGAAACTGACACAAGCACAAGCTAACTATAACACAGCCTTCACAGGTAATTTTATATGGTATTCCTGCATATTAGAAAAATGCTAAGTGAGTCAGAGGTATCAGACTAGGGGAAGCTAAAGAGACTTCCTGAAAAAAACAAGAGTCAATGCTACAGGACCTCAGAAAAAGGAGAAATCAGTGTGGGCTGCTTTCCTGTACAAGCAAGATGTGAGAGGCTCTTAAGTAACATGATGGGGGTCATTTTCCATTGAACTATAGCGAAAATCTCATGCATCTGAGGGAAGTATAGAGGAAAAGTGGACAGGAATGTGCTAGCGGGGTGGAAAGTTTGCCTATCATCTGCACAAAACCACAGAGACTAAGCAATCTCTTCCCAAATCTGGTCAGGCTCCTGTATCTGAACTCTCTCCTGGTTCTTGTCACAAACACATTGTCCTAGACCAGAGGTGTCAGACACTGCCAACATGAGGTTGCAACATTCTCAAATGCTGATTGTACTAGATTAAAATATAATGGGGAAATATTTAATAAAATAAATAAAAATACAATAAAATATAGAAAAAACTAAATTTTAAAACTAAGTCAATATGCTGAGAGCCATAGGGATCCTTATGTGTGGTCACTACGGATAGACCACTAGGCCTGCAGTCAGGAAATTATAGTTATTGTTCAGCCGTATCCAACTCTTCATGACTCCATTTGGGGTTTTCTTGGCAAAGATACTGGAGCGTTTTGCCATTTCCTTCTCCAGATCATTTGACAGATGTAGAAACTGAGGCAAACAGAGTTAACTGACTTTCCCAGGGTCACACAGCTAGTGTCTGAGGCCATATTTGAATTCAAGTCTTCCTGAATGTAGGCCTGGCATACTATCTACCATGACATCTACTACATATATACTATATACACTACATACATACTATCTACACTACTTACATACTATCTACCCTACTTACATACTATCTACACTACTTATGTACTATATAGAATATATGTAGAGTAATATATTACTATTATATATAAGTTTCTGTTATATATACTATATATTGGTATATGTTACTATGCATATTGATAGATTATTGCAGATGTATGGCAAATTACATATATATATATATATATATATATATATATATACACACACACACACACACATACATTATATATATTATATCTATATACATATATTATAGATAGAAACAACACAAAGGGAGGCATTACTATCTAGTGAAATGAGGAAAAACTTCACGCAGATTGCGTCCTGTGAAGGAATCTAGGCATTCGAAGAGGCAGCGTACGTTCCAGGAGGACCTTATGCGACCAAATGTGACCTCAGACACAAGCTGTGTGATCCTCGCTGAGTCACTTCATCTCTGCCTGCCGCAGTTTCCTCATCTGTAAAATGGGGATAGCAACATCACCTACTTCCCAGAATTGTTGTAAGGCTCCAGTGAGATAATCATTGTAGAAGCACTTAGGGCAGTGTTGGGCACATAGTAAGCATTATCTAAATGTTAGCTTTGTATGCATGAATGGCCCTGTTTCTATGAGTTTATTCCTAGAGCACCGTACTGAACAAGACAGAGTAAGAGAGAAGAGAATTCTGATTTTGAGTCAGAAGACAGAAGTCTGAGGAGAACCAGCTCTAGCCATGGGATCCTGCTTCAAGGAGTAGCACAGGAGAAACACTAGAGGATTTGGAGTCATGTGATCAGCATCCAAATCCGGACTTTGCTATTCTATTATTTCCCATCCAAGTTTGGGCAAATCATTGAAAAATTCAGTTGCCTTATCTAGAATAATGACAACACAACCTATTTATTTATATGGCGTTTTAAGCCTTGCAAACCCTTTACCTATACTATCACACTGGAGCCTTACAAACAGATAGGTAGCAACAATATTATTCCCATTTCAACAGAAAGGAAATGGAGGCCTGGAGAAGCTAAGTGAGCTTACCCATGATCACAGAGCATGTAAATCTAGGAGGCGCAATTTGAACCCAAGTCTTTCTGAATCTAAGTATAATCCTCTACCCACCATGGCACATAAGAACTGTTTAGCTCAAGTTAGAGGAATTTGATGAATGGTACTTCCTCTATTTGCAAAAATAAAAGAGTGAAAGGTTAGATAGATTATGTGGTTTTCAGTTTCCTTCCAGTACTAAAACCTACCTTTGTAACTTGTATCACTGCCCTAATCCCTCCCTACCTGGCATCTAGTACTAGGATACACAGATAGGCACTTAATAATTTTTTGTTAAAGGGATCTTAAATTTAGGGTGTAGATAGATTCTCAAGGTTCTAGAATGCTAGTTTAAAGAGTCTGTATCTGATCCTACAGTTAATAGGGAACCCTTGAAGGCATTAGACCAAGAGAATGATGCAATGGAAATTCCCCTCTATCTCTCTATATTTGATAGCAGAGCTATCAAAGCACTTCATAGTTACTTCTCAAAATTAAATTGTCATATTTTCCATGAGGAAGGTAGGAGGACCCATCAGCATTTATGGAACTTTTCATCTGGTACATATAGGATTGATCAGAGGAAAGAGACTCGAGGTGGGAGACAGATTAGGAAGCTATTACATTCGTCAGTGCTTCAGAGGACAACACTCCATGTCTTTGTTAAGTCAAAATGTGTTTAGTTTGTGACTCCCTTAGAAAAGACCTGAGATGGAGAGAAAAGTGGTTTTTATCTAATGAAAAGCAATTCCCTGCCCTTCACTGGTTTCACCTATTGCTTAAAAAATAAAATAGAAATTATTTCCAGATATTGGCCAGGGGATGATTCTGACTACGCAATTCCTCGAATAAGACATTTGGTTTAACCAGTCAACAATAATTTTAGGCATCATGCACTATGCTAGGTATTGAAGATACAAATCCTCAAGAAAATCACATTCTATCAGTCTAGACAACCTGTGCACAAAATGAATGTCTTTACTACATATGAACTATATATATGTACAGTAATATATTACTAGTATATGTTACTACATGTTATATATACTATATATTGGCATATGTTACTATGTATGGTAATAGATTACTGTGCATATATAGTATACATTAGTATATGCTGCATATATGTATATTACTACGTATAGTAATAGACTACTGCATATGTATAGAATACATTAATATATACTATATATATTATACAGATAGTAATTTCACACAGAGTAGGTCATTAATGTCTAGTGAAATGAGGAAAAACTTCATGCAGATTGCATCCTTTGAAGCAATCTAGTATTGTAAGAGGCAGCATACATTCTGGCACAGAAACAGCCAATGTCAAGACACAGATGATAAATGGAATGTCCTATGTAAGGAAAAGCAAGGCTTGGCTACACCATAAAGAGCATGCGAGTGAGTAATAATCTCTAAGATGAATCTGGAAAGGTAGGTGGGAGCCACTTGTGAAGGGCTTTGAATATTAGTGTTCCTATCATATTACCTAGAGGTAATATGGAGGAAACATTGTAGTTTATTGAGCAGAAAAGTAACACGATCAGAACTATGTATTAAGAAAATCACTTCAGCAGCTGTGGAGAAAATGGATTTGAGAAGGAAAAACAGGAAGGAAGGATGGAAGGAAGGAAGGACTATTAGATTTTTTTAAAGTCTAGGTGAGAGTCTGAACTAGGAAGGCAAACATGCTGAAGGAGAAAACAAGCAGCATTACCTCAGAAACATTGAGACAGAATTGCCAACATTTAGAAAATGGTTGTATGGGGGGCAAAAAAGAATAAAGAATTGAGCTTGAGTGACTAGAAGGATAGTGACACCCTCAACAGAAACAGGAATGTTCAGAAGTGGGGTGAGTTTGGGAGTGAAAAATAAATGATGTTTTGTTTGTGTTTAGTTTGAGATTCCCAGGTCATCCAGTTTGAAATGTCCAATGGGCAGTTGGTAACACAGAGCCACAGCTTAAGAGAGTGACCAGGACTGGAGCTCTAGATCTAGGAATCATTCCCACAGCGATCATAACCCATGGAAGTTTTAAGGTTATCACGAAGGAGAATGCAGAAAAGGAGACAACCCAGGAAAAGGTTTTGTCTACAGCCTGGATTAGACTGACTTTTAAGCATGCTGCTTAACTTCATTAGAATTTAGCTTTTTTTCCAATCTATAAAATAGAGGTGATAATATTTCTTAAAAGGGTAAGAACAAGGGATGTGGGGTATTTGAATAGTCTGAGATGAGATAGATAATTTTCTCCTGTTTTGCTTGAAAGGAAGATAAATAAGAGAATAATGAAAAGAAAATAGTTACTGTATTTAACTATCTTATAATGAATGAAATGGAAGTTACCACATATTATAGCTATCAATTCATAAGTTATATTCTCTTACTAGAATGTAAGCTTTGTGAATGCAAGAACTGTATATTATCTAAATTTTGTATGTCATTTGGTTCCTTGCGGTGTATTAGAGGCATTGAAGGTAGAAGGAATGGTTTTGGCAAGGAAGGGAGGAATTGGAGGGAAATGACCCACCTTTTTTTATTTCAAAAATATGGTCAGCTTCCATCAAAGAAAACCCATCTATCAATGCAGTTTAACAACAGCTGTACAACTTAGAGTCATAGAGTTGTCTAGGAGCACTGAGAAATTAAGTGACTTGTCTTGGATCACACAGCCTGGATGTTCCAGACAGAGGCAAGATTTGAAGCTTGAGTCCATACCTTGAAGCCAGTTCTCTCTCCACCATGGCACGCTGCCTCCAAATTGCAGGCATCAGTACTTACTGAATGGTCATTGGTTGAGAATTGATTTTGACCAATTTCATAGAATAAAAATCTGGAACTGGTAGGGAAGAGTAAATTACCTGGTCCCAACCCTGTACTTTACACACAAGGAAATATACTCAAAGTCTAAATGACAAGTTTAAGAGGAAATATGCTACCACTGCAAGATTCCTATGTTTGGAGTCAAGGGCTCTGGCTTCAAATCCCAGCTTTTCCACCTTCTTCCTCTATGACACCGGGCAAGTCCGTTAACTTTTCAGGACTTGTTTCCTCCCCTTATTAAATAAAGGGTGCCAACTAAAGAAATTCTAAGGTCCCTTAACTCTGTAAACCCATGATCTTATTATACTGATAACGTGGAGAATATTCAGAGGAGGGAAATCAGAATGGTGAAGGGGCTTAAGTCTGTATCATTTGAGGTTTGTCTAGAAGAGGTGAGGATGTTTAGCCTGATGAATAGAAGACTCAAGAGTCCACATTTATTGTGTTTTAGTATTTTGAGGACCATCATGTGGAAATGCAATTGGATTCATTCTATCTGTCCCCAGAGGACAGAACCAGGAATAAGAGGTAGCAATTACAAAGAGGCAAACTCAGGGTTGTCATTATGGAAGGAAAAAAACAACAAAACCTTTCTTACATTTTTAGAACTATCTGAAATTATAATGGGGTACTTCAAGAGATAGTGAATTTCCCCTCATTAAAGTTTTTCAAGCAGATGGAGGATCACTTGTCTAATATTTTGTAGTAGAGGTCCCTTCTAAACTAAAACTCGTATGATTCTGTGACTTATCCAAGGTTGCACAACTATTTATAGACAGAACCTGGGCTAGAACCCATATCTCCTGACTTTCCATTCAATAATTTTCCCACAACACGTTAGTTTCTTATATCTTTCTCGAACCAAATGGCCAAGTATTTAAACTCTACTTCAGAGCGCACAACTCCAACGAGCTGGCCATGTTGTTCGAATGCCAAAAAGACTATTTTATGAAGAACTCACACAGAGCAAACATTCATATAGTGGTCAGAAGAAGCAATACGAGGACATTATCAAGGTCTTTCTTAAGAACTTTGGAATTGATAGTGTGGCATGGGAAATACCATCACAGAACCACTCAGCATGGCATGTTCACATCAGAGAAGGTACAAAGCAGAACTGATATAGCTCGAAAGAAACGTGACATGCGCAAATTTAGAGAATCCACCCCAAATGTTCACATGGACCATTTGTGTCCAATCTGGGGTAAAACATTCCAAACTCATTGAGCTGATCAGTCACAATCGAACACACTGTAACTCGACTCATTTTGGTCCTCTGAGAATGAAGGACAACAACCAACCAGTTCATATTAAAGACCATCCTCAATCAGAATTGATCCTATGAGCAAGTGGACTAGATAACCACTAGTCTGTGCTTTGAAGAGGCACCAAAAAACACTTCTCCCACGCTACCTGCCATAACATCTCCCTCCTCTCCTACCTGACCTGAAATACCCAACACTAAAGTCAATTCCTTGAGACAAAAAAAAAAAATCAAAGATATCTTTTGCCCTAAATTTTTCTTGTATCAGCAATGTTCAGCGAACAGAAACACAAGATTAGAATTTAGTCCCCAGGGGTGGGGAAATGCTGAGGGTCTAATCTTCTAGTAATAGTTTAGATTTTTACATTCGATTTGCTAGTTTTTATAATGCAAAGCTGAGAGCAGTGCTCTGAGAATGGATGAAAGAATGTGGTATTAGAATATATCCAGAACTTTCCTAAAGGGGCCAAACTCAAGTGCAAGTCAGAACAGCTAGCCTAGACAGCTAAAGATGATTTTATCAATATCAGTGGGGTGGGGGAATCACAATCAAAAAGGTGATGGATTTTAAAAGGGAAAACAAACTTCTACTTCACAATCTTGACTAAGGTCAGCCCTAGACAACTGCTCCACAGTTACTAAGAGAAAGATGGGAATGTGCTGATAGTATTAGATTTAACTCATCTGCATTTACAAGACTTGGAAACTGTTGCTTTCCACTGAAAATAAAATGCAATTAATTTATTAAATTAAGTAAACCTGTGTGTGAAATTAATGGCACAAAAGAGCACAAAATAATCACTTTTTCTTTCTCCAAGAAGATCAAAGAAGTTCGTAAATATTTTCCAAAATGGAATTCTGTCTGCATTGCTACAAGGAAGACTGGGGAGCTATTTATTATCCTTGGACCCATTTTACAGAGGGAGTAAAAAGAGTTTTCATACCCAGCTTACACAAAAGTAGTAAGTAGTACTATTATTGGCAGCAGCTGTACCTTTTAGACATATTGCTGTAAGGTTTGGGAAATGGATGTGAGGCAGAACTTGACTCTAACCTGAGAGGGAGGTGCATTTGAACCAAATCATATCCAAATGCCATGGGAAACACTTTCTTAATTTCTTTTATTGCTGCAGTACAAAAGTTGTTCAAAGAACAGCTGATGTTGCTATTTTAGACATGGGGTGGGAGATGGGTAACTTGACCAATTTAAGACTACTGATTTGCTGACCCACATCTCTGCCCCTGCAGAGGGAATGCCGATTCCTAGCAGAATATGGAGTTTTGCAGCTAATCCTTCTTAAAACCAAAGCAGATGAGTCCTCCAGCTGAGTTTGAACTTTCCGAGGTAGGCCAGGGCAATCTTTCCGGAAATTCTAAATGAAGACAGACGAGCCCGCACTTCATCAAAGTGCCCTACCCCGGGTGCCTCCAGAATCCGAGGACATCTGGAAACTGCAGGCAATACTTTAGCAGAGCCGAAGCTCCTTCTGTGTGATGTTACTTATCACTAAGCAAGACAATAACATCCTCTGGAGTTCTGAGGCAAATTACAAGTCCAGGGAAATGCTGAAGGAAGAGATCCACAGCTTCGGATGCACTACCCTTTACACATTTTGTCCACACCCAATTCCTCCGAGTATCTGGAAACATCGAGGGCAAAAAGTTTTTGAAAGGAACCAGCTGTGACAGGGAGGAGGGCAAAAGTGGGAGAGCTGGGACAGTGGGAAAAGGAATTTCTCCAGAAGGGTGGGGGAGTTAAGAGGGGTGGGGGGGGGAGTTAAGAGGGGTGGGGGGGGGAGTTAAGAGGGGTGGGGGGGAGGGAGTTAAGAGGGGTGGGGGGGGAGGGAGTTAAGAGAGGTGGGGGGGAGGGAGTTAAGAGAGGTGGGGGGGAGGGAGTTAAGAGAGGTGTGTGTGTGTGTGTGTGTATGTGTATATGTATATGTGTGTGTGTGTACACTTTTAAACACACTCGCACATACACGTACGAGACCAATTCTTTCCAGGAAAACAAAACACAGCCAAGTTTGCTCAGCAGGGGTGGGATTATATTTGGACTCCCCTGATATGAAGTCTGTAAAAGTAGCTGAGAGCTGCCCGCTGGATGACTCTCCATGAAATCTAATGGTTTTCCGTATTGGGATCTGAAGAATTGGGGTTCTGAAGTAAGTGCTGCATTCAAAGGAGCGGCAATGAAGGAGGGCCAGGTTCCCACACCGTCGGTTTCTCATGGATTACATTGTCACGGGTATGCATGGAGTGGGGATGCTGTCTGCTTGCCCTCCAGCCTCGGATGGGCATTGATGACCCTTAACAGACACAAGTCCGAGGCAGCCTAGGTTGGACCCACACCCACCCAAAACAGCTGCAGCCTGCCTTCCCACCGACGGCGTCCCCCCTTCCTCTCCCCCACCTTTCTTTTGTGCACAGTTAGACTGGGGGGGGGGGGTGGTGGTGGTGAAGGCGCAGAGCATCGCAGGGGCCGCAGGAGGACCAGCTGCCCAGCTTTCCTATTTCTAAGCGCCATGGTTTGCAGAGAAGAAAAGTCACTCACCTTGCCTCTTGTCCGGAAAGGAATACGCGCCTGGTTGAGGCTGTCTGTCCTTGCACAGCGCCTGAAAGTCAAGGAACTGGACCACAAGGAAAATGTTTCCGACCCAGTTCCTCGGGACCCATGGCATGGTTCGGTTGTTGAGAAAAGGGGGGAAGAAAAAGTGAGAAGAGAAAAGAAAGAAAGGAAAAGCAGCAGCACTAAGTTTTGCACTTAGCTCAAGGAACAAGGTCCGTGCATGTGGCTGGGCAGGAGGGGGCCGAGGGACATGGCCCTGGGTGGGCGAGGAGCTGGGGCGAGCGGCCAAGAAGGTCTTTTTTGCACTGAGAGGGGCCGGTTACCTTTGTAGGCCCCCTCCCCCCACGCCCTCCCTGAAAGGGGAGTGATCAAGCCAACAGTGTCTGCTTTCTTAGGGGTGTGGGTTGGGTCACAGCAAGAGGGAGCCGCCCAGGGCCACCCCGCCGCTGCGCCCCCCCCCCGCAGTCATCTGCATGGCCCAGAGTTTTGCCTTGGCTTCTGTCCCTGGGGCTCCCCTCCCCCGAACTCCTTCAGTCCCGCCCAGAGACTTTGGAGAAGCTGACGGATCCAAACCAAATAGGGGAGGCTAAAAGTTACCCGGGGCTGGAGAAGGAGGCGGGCTGGGGGAGGTTAGGGTTCTGCTGGGCAGCAAAGAACTGGAAAAAGCCAGAGCCCCCGGACTATAGGATCAGGGGGCGACCCTGCAGGGAGGGAGGGAAAGGGGCGCTTTCTCTGCCACTTCTGATGCCTTTTCCCCTCCAGGTCCCCAAAGTCCTATTCACACTCTCACCCTTTTCCTCACCCGGTCTGATTTCTCCTGTCTCAAACTGTCCCGGGTAGCCTCTAACTCCCTACCTGACAGAGGACTGGGCAGCCTTCTTCCAGCGATGCCTCAGACAGACTGCAGATCAGGGATAATAGAAACTAAATTAAAAAGTTACAGCTGTGAAGAAGAAGCAGCATTTAAAAAAGAGCTGACCAGGAGACTAATTGATTTGAACCAGGTTGAAATATGCCAGAAAGCATTAGCTGTTTGTTGAGTTCACCTGTGGAGCGCGTCAAACTCCCCTGCTGCTGAGTGTTGCCTTTAGTAATTCTAATTGATAGCCAAAGAACCTGAGAAATGATCTAGTCAGCTGCCTAAAGCTGATTCACTACACCCTGGAAGAGTCCCCTCTGATGGGAGCCACAGCACGCCCTGCAATCTGTCTTCTGTGTAGTACAAGATTGTGCTCCCATTCAAGGCTATGAGGAGGGAACTCGAGTGTAGAAGTGTTTAAATTTAGAGCTGAAAGACTTTAGAGGAACAGTCTAATTGACCCAACCCTCTCCCCTCACCCCTCCTTAGAAGCCATCTAGTCTTAACTCATTTTACAGATGAGGAAAAGGAGGTCCAAATAAGTTAACTTGTCCAAAGTCACACTGGCCCTAAGTGATAAAGATAGACTACAAACCCAGGTCCTTTAATTCCAAATCCCTAGTGTTTTCCATTGTTACTCTTAGAAGGTACCCTAGGAACGGTTGGTTCTCATAAGGCCTGCGACAAGAAAAGGCAAGATATCTCAGCGCTTTTGCTAATAAACACCACATTAATGATAGCAAAGGTGTATGTCATATTTCACAGATCTATTAGCCTCAGTTTCCCCATCTGTAATATGGGGATGATGTGTATATATGTATATGCATACATGTATGTGGGTATGTGGGTATGTGTATATACACACACAGCTAGGTGGCACATTGGATGGAGTACAGAGCCTGAAGTTAGGAAGATTCGACACTTCTTAGCTGTGTGACTGAGCAAGACCTTTAACCCTGTTTGCCTCAGTTTCCTCATTTGTTAAATGAGCAGGAGAAGGAAATGGCAAACCAGTCCAGTATCTTTGCCAAGAAAACCCCAAATGGAGTCATGAAGAGTAGGAGAACTGCAAATGGACTGAACAACAAATATATGTGTGTATTAGCTTCCTCATCGAAATCTATAAGGAAGCCTTACTTTCTCATGTATAATATGAAACTTTACTCTAGAAATAAGCAGCTTGGTACACTAGGAAGACTACTAGATCTAGAGCCAGAAATCAGGTTCAAACACTGTCTCTGCTATTTAACACTGCCTGTTAACCTTGGGAAAATCACTTAACTTTCCTGGGCCTCAGTTTCTTTACTTGTAAAGTGAAAGAATTATACTTCATGGTCTCTAAGTTCCCATCCAGCTCTAAATTTACCAGCTTCAGTATGAACTATTATCTAAAGATGCCATTATCTTTAGATGTTGAAAATTACAAGTAATTCTAGGAGAGATCAAGACTGGACTATAGCATCTGTGGCCACAACATGTTCATGACTAGTCTGTTTCAGTGTAGATCAGAGTGCACACAAAGCATCCACTCTGGTTGGCAAAACCCTGGAAAAGCAAGCATAGCTGTAAGATTATTAACTGGAAGGATCAAGTGGTTTTGGGTTAACTTTGAACTAATGAACTGTTCCCTAGAGAGCATAGAAATTGGACGAGATCAGAATGCAGAGCTGGGAGTGACCTTAGAATATTGGTTTAGCTGTCCTAAGGAACAGTGGAAAGAGCTCTTAGAAACGGAGGCTCTAAATTGGAGAACCAGCTGAGAAATTTATTAGCCATGTGACTTTGAATAAGTCATTCCATTTGAGACAGTTTCCTAAATGGGGATAATTTATAGTACTTAACACATGTCAAAAAGTTGTTATAATGAAAATACTTTCTAAACTTCAACATACTAGAGAAATGTGAGCCGTGTATGTTTGGTAGACGATAACATCAACTCAAATTCCTACCATTGTCTTAAAGTTTAAAGAGTACTTCCCCTCCACTACCACGCCCCAAAAATGCACACTGGGAGGGGCAAATTATCCAGATATTCTTATTCTCATCTTATAGATGAAGAAACTCAAACTTAGAGAGTTTAAGTAACTCACTCCAGGTCGTATAGCTCACAAATTTGAGTGCTAGAAATCAAACCCAGCTCCCTTGATTCCAAATGCAATGTAAATGAGTTGATTTTGTATGTTTTCTCTGGATATTCTTTGTTTCAAATAGAAAAAAAAATTTTTGTCCCATGCCCAGTGAGTATATATATATATATGACATATATATTATATGTCATAATCCTGGGCTTAAGAATTTCTTTCCCTCTCTTACCTTGCGTCTTCCCTAACTTCAAAGATGTAAAGCATTGAGATGTCCTTGTTTCTACTACCCTGTGGCTGTGGTCTCATCATTGGCTTATTGCTACCCTAGAAGAAAAGCAGCTATTGCCCAAATAATCATGAGAATACTTGGGAGCTCTCCAAAAGTGAGCTGATAAATATTTAACAATCATCTCCTTTTTTTGGCGGAAGGATGTAACATGATTTAATCTGCTTTAATATTTTCTCCATCACTTTCTTAAATCTAGACAATCAATGAAACATTAAATCAAGCCCTGACTTATAGTACCAATTTCTGAGGTAAATAATCCCACTGAAAATATAATAATTGGGAGCCTGTTTGAACAATCTCCAGCACAACCTTGGTCTTAAGGGTATTTTGGGGAAAGGCATGCTGCAGGGTGATCAAGGGAGTCAAGGAAAATAGGGACAGCTTTACTTAAAGGCCTAGAATATAAGGTTATTCTACTACATCCAATATTTGCTAATTAGCCTACCTGTCATGCTAGAGTCCAATGGTCCCTCAGAGCCCAAGAATGAGAAAATAACAGGCTCATGACCTTGGGAGCATTTTCCACTCTATATTCTCTCTCACCCTTCTATAACTAATCTGTTGTCGAATCCAATCAATTTTGCCTTCTGGTTGATTATTTTATCAACATTTTGTTTGATTTAATGGTCATAAACTATTCTTATTTTTTCTGATTTCATTTATTTGCTCTAGTTTTGTTCAATTTTGATTTTGCATATATGCATATGTAAGTATGTAATTTTTCATTGACAACTTCACAAGTCTTGTGTTCTAAAAAATAGAGTGGCATTAATGGTATGGCTTACTTTTATATTCTGATATTAAAATATTTAACAAAACTTGTAAATAAGATAATAGAATAATTGTTTATTTTTTACTAAAGCTATTTTCTAAATATAGCAAGATACCATCAATTTGCTTAAGTACAAAAAAGCTTCCCCTTCCTCCCCAACAAAGACTAAAGAGTGTCTTAATCTATTACTGTTTACCCTTATCAGAACTTAAATTTCCCATATCTTGTTATGTGTAAATGACTCCTAAATTCAAGTCACTATACTAGGTGCTGACATATAGTGTTATTAATTTTGCAAAGCATTTTACATACATTATGAATTAATGAATAAGAATGGAATATATTTTCTGTATATATATATATATATATATATATATATATAATATATATCCTATTGATCTGAAATGGTTGAGCAAATCTTCTTGGAATTCAGTTCAATTAAACAAATAATTAGGTAAGCTATGAAAGATATAAAGGTTAGGTTAGACATGTTTCCTGCCTCAAAAAGCCTAAAATTTAATTGAAAAAAAAATAAAGTATCAAAATATGAAATATAAATAACTGCAAGAATTCCATTAAAATACAACAAATATTACAAAGCAACACTTGATCATCACTAAATGAGTACAGTTGATGGGATTTCATCCCCCACCTCAATTAATGTGGGTAACAGAATGCCCAGAATTCAACCACAAGGCTAACCCTAAAGGTAGTATATAGACTATAGTCTAGACTATAATGAGAATCTAGACCTAATCCTTTGATCAGGAGTGACTTTCTAATTGATTAAAAAAGGGAACCATGTTATGGGCTGAGACAATGTCACTCCTTTTGGGGCTATAAGTAAAAATAGCAAGCAAGTCTGAAAGCAGACACTCTCACCTACACCAGAGAGCATCACGAGCAAGGAAAGGGGATTTTCTCTCTTCTCCTTCTTCCTCCATTGGCCTTGAGCCAACGCATCTGGGTTATTAGACCAAGAAGAAAAAAATTTTTCCAGCCAAGGGCTGTTTTAGTGAAATAGTCACTTGTGGGAGGAGGCAACTTCTGAGAGTATAACTCATCGTGGCAGAGAGAAGTGCTGGCTATAGACTGAAGGAAGAAGCAAACCCTGGGAACTTAGCTGAGCATTTTTCCCAGCACAGAACTATAGCCACAGGGAAATAAGTGAGGATTCTACAAAGAGAGAAAGTACTTCTAGTACTTAGAGTTAAATTACCCTTTATCACACATGTATCCTAAACATTCATTCCTTCTACTATACCACAGCATAGCACACAAGGCGGATAAGCCTTGAATGTCAGCTGGACTTCACTTGTCCCCAGCAGAACACAG
>CM053769.1:665849092-665865604 GCA_028658325.1 Potorous gilbertii
GTTTCCCAATTTTTTCCACACCCCCTCTAGGATTTGTCACTTTCCTTTTCTGTCATTGTTAACCTATTCTGATAGGGTATGAGGTGATATCTTAGAGTTGTTTTAATTTTTATTTTTTCAGCAGTGATTTAAAGCATTTTTCTTTATGTGACTGTTGATAGTCTTGAGTTCTTCTGAAAACTGCCTATTTTTTGACTATCAATTGGGGAATTGTTCTTATTTTTTAATTTTGCTTCAGTTTAATTTGTTAAATTTAAAATATGCCTCTGTTATACACACACACACACACGTGTGTATACACATGTGTTTATGAGAAATGAGGGCTTTATCAGAGAAACTTGTGACATTCTTTTCCAAGTTTCCTACTTTCCTTCTAATTTTGGCTGCATTGTTTTTGTTTCTATAAAAACTTTTTAATTTTGTGCAATCAGAATTACTCACTTTAATTCCCGTGAGAGGATATTTTTACTACCTACCTTTGAGGATAATTGTGAGATATACTTTTAAGACAAAATAATATGGAAATGAATTATTATTTCTGAAAGTTTTGCTCAGTTGTTCAATAGCCTAAATTCATGACCAAGGTTAGCACAGATCTCTTGAGCTCGCTTGGATTATAAGGATTATCTCTCAAATGAAGTACTGGTATGAATACTTTAAGTGACTTGACTTAACCAACACAGAAATATGAGCTAACACAGATATAACAGATTCAGTTGCTGAATATAGGATCCCATTTGCTCTTAGGATTGTTCTTAGTCTGTCTTTCATCTAGTGAGAAATTGATTCAGCGTTACTGAATTCTAGGCAAACTCTACTTCTAAGTGCCTCTCTGGACCACCTGATTTGACAATCTCTGCCTTTCATTTCTGAACCTGTTCTCTAAAAACCACAGACCACCCATTGGAATTATTGCTATGAACTGTGCTAGGGTGGAAGAGGGAATGAGGAGAGAAGAAGTGGTTCAAAACATTATTTTTCATTGTGATAGGTGCTTATTTCACTTTGCATCAGATGGAGTAAATCTTTCCAGGTTATTCTGTGAGCATCCTATTCAACATTTTTAATAGTACAATAGTAATCTATCACAATTATATAACACAATTTATTCTAGCTATTCCCCAATTGATAAACATCTCCTTGATTCTTTGCCACCACAGAAAGAGCTGCCATAAATATTTTGTACAAATAGATCCTTTTTTATTTGATCTCTTTGATCCGAGTTCTTTGATCTCTTTGAGGTACAGACCTAGCAGTCTCACCACACTTTATCCTCATCCAGCTCAGGTCCCCACTCCCCAATCCCTGTTCCCTTCTTCTCTACCCTTCCATTCTACTCTCTGGAATATTGAGCTATCATTAACATACTTCCCCTCTTCCTTGGACTCCCCTCATCCCCAGCCACATTCTTTTGATAGTCTTCAGTTCACAGAAGCTTCGCTCACTTCGGACGGTACCTCATTGCTGTCTATTGTATCTAGGCTATGCTTTCTGTCTCTTCCCTAAACATGAGGCTACCCCAATAGGGGAAATCACTATATTCTTTGTTTCCTTACTGCCACTTGCATGTCTTCTCTCAGCTGTTAGCATTCTAGAACCTCTCTTCCTTTGAAGTTTGCTTCACTTGTCTACTTCCTCCAGTTGATATCTTGTTCCTATACTCTCCTGACCTCAAGTTAATTCTCCCTCTTTTCGGGATTTAGTTAAGTCCTCTTCTCCATGGTAACACTTGCTCTCATACTTGGAGATTTCAATATGTGCTTTGATGTATCATCCAACTCTCTGGTCTCCAAACTCCCTTAAGTTCCATGTCCTACATCTTCATTCCTCCTTAGCCACCCAACCGGGATTTAAGTTTGCCAACCAGATGTTAAAGTGGGGTGAAGATGTAGGAGGGTGGGACTTAAGATCTCACTCTCACCTATAAATGTGTCACCTTCATGATATGTAATTTGGAAATTCCTCTTTCTTATCATACTCTCTTGTCCTTCCGTTGCTTGCTCTGCCTAATTCTTCATAGCTTAGTCTTATGCCTACAACTTTTAGTTCTACCATCTCTCCCTCGAAGTAAATAAGCACTTCTCTGATATAATTTTTCTTTCTTCCCAGTCTTAAACTTATGGTAAACCAGTTCAGTTCTACGCTTTTCCCTATCATGAATCCCTTGACTCTTATCTTTATTTATTTTTTAAATTCATTTTTTTCAATTAAGAAACATTTACTTTTTCTCCTTTCCACCTCTCCCAGAACTGGAAGAAAACTCTTGTATCAACAACAACAATAGCTAACATTATATAGTGCTTTTTATGTGCCAGAGGGGCAGGTAGGTGGCACAGTGGATAGAGTGCCAGGTCTAAAGCTAGGAAGACTCATCTTCCTGAGGTCAAATCTGTTCTCAGACAAATACTAGCTATGTGACCTTGGGTAAGTCACTTAACCTGGTTTGCCTCAGTTCCTCATCTGTAATATGAGCTGGAGAAGGAAATGGTAAATCACTTTATCTTTGCCAAGAAAATTCTCAAATAGGTCAAGAAGTCAGCCATGATGGAAACAACAGAATAACAATAAACTATGTGCCAGACTCGGTGCTAAGAGCTTCGTTCTCAAAACAGCATTATAAGGTAGGTGCAATAATTATCCCCTTGTTATAGATGAGGAAAATGAGGTAAATAGAAGTTAAGTGACTTGATCAAGATCACACAGTTAATAAGTGACTAATGAGGTCATATGTGAATTCAGATCTTCCTGACTCCATGCCTTGCACTTTATTCACTAAAAACAAAACAAAACAAAGCCCCTGCCCCCAATTCCAATGTTGGTTATGTCCAGAAATGCATATCTCTTCTGCATCTTGAATTTATAACTCCTCTGTCAGGAGATGGATAGATTCTTAAAAATCATTAAGCTTCTAACATCATAGGTATCACTGCATTGACCAGATGTTTAAGTCTTTCAAAGTTATTTATCTTTACAGTCATATTGTGTAATTATCCTTCTGTTTCTGCTAATCTCATTCTCTATTAGTTCAAATAAAATTTTTTGGGATTTCCTGAAACTTTCTCTTTTATCATTTTTATTAAGTTCATATACAATAATTTTTTTTAGTCATTTCCTAGTTGGCAAACAGTTCCTTCATTTCCAGTTCTTTGCCACCATAAGAAAAAGAGCTGTAAATATTTTTACACATATGTAAATTTTGTGTATACATCATTTACCTCTTTCTTTGATTTCTTTGGAGTATAGATCTAGTAGAGATATCTCTGAATAAAATTGGTATTCTATACGTGACAAATATATAGTTATGGGAATCTCCAAGTAGCAAAGTAAGGAAGCTCCTTTTGATTTGATCTGAGTCTTTAAAAAAATAGGTTCTCAGAATTCTGGGTCACTTCCTTTCCCCTCCTACCCACTTTGGTAAATATATAGATGAACATGGACAAGAGTTATATATGATGGGCCAGTCCAGATGGATTATTATTTACATTGTTGAAGGGGAAGTCTAAGTCAATGGATTCACTGATTCCCTTGAATATTTGAGTATCAATGGCATATTTGATTATTGCTATGGATTGGCAAGTGTGGCACAAGACACACTCGATAGTTTTTCAACTGAAGACCAATCTAGTTATATTCAGAAAAGTCTGTGGGTTGACCACCAGGTAATTATATTTTATTTCAGCACAGCAAATCATGGAAACTCTCATGGAGGTTGGGTTGTGATCAAAATTGGTGGAAGGAGTCATCACTTCAATGAAATCAAAGACCTTAAAGTTATTGAAAATTGAATAATCATTAAATGAGACACAGATGAGATGCCTTCCAGCTTGACTATTCTGTGAATCTGTAAGAGAAGTAGCATACAATTGACTTGATACTATTCTGTTGTAGGCTCTGATTCGTCACCATGGAATGAAAACACAAGGATGGAGTAAATAATCCATGGGAATCATTTTGGCTCTTGCCCTCGATGCCATTAGGTTTAATGAGAGAGGTTTTACAAATATAGCACTGTATACATTCGTGCTATTATGATCAAATTTGAAAAACAAAAAAGGAGCCATGCCATTGATGCCTAGGTTTTTTTTTTTTTAAAACAGTAATCCCAACTTTTAGAGGTGGAGTAGGGTAAAGACAAAGGAGGCAAAAGAAACCAGTAATAATAGAATACCAGAATTAAACATAAGAATTTATCTAAAAATAAATTATCCTATTGGATTAATTCAAATTATCCAAAAACATTTTTGAAATGTTTGGGCTGTGAGTATGATTTCCTTAGAATTGAAGACACTCCATGCACTAACAACTGATCCACAACTGTCTTGTCATTTAGACTTGCCTTGATCCCTGGAAGGTTCAGGGATTAATTATCAGAGTAAACAACTCAAACATTCCATTGTATGGCTTTCAATCCACTATGCCATTCTGCCTTACGATAAGGAGGAATGAAACAGCATTTATTGAGCACCTATAATGTTTATGCTTATTTATTAGCATCTACCTCTCTGAGTTGTTGGGAAGATCAACTGAGATAATAGATGCAAAGTGCTTTGCCCAGTCCCTGAAAGATTTGTTGTTTGTGGCTGTTCAGTCATTCAGTTGTGTCCAACTCTTCTTGACTCCACAGATCAAAGGACTCTAATGCTGTCTATGGGATTTCCTTGACAAAGATATTGGAGCAGTTTCCCTTTTCCTTCTCCAGGATTAAGGCAAACAGAAGTGAAACAACTTTCCTAGGGTCACACAGCCAGTAAGTGCCTGAGGCTGGATTTTAATTCAGGTCTTCCTGATTCCAGGACCAGCACTCTATTCACTCTACCACCTAGCTGACTTATCTGTTAAGGTCAAGAAATAGGCAAGTAGAGAACTTATTTTATAATCAAAAGTCATTATAAAGCAGTGAAGCTCTTCCTAGAATCCATTGATTCTGACTGAATTGATATTGAAATTGATATTGATATTGAAATTGTGAAAAATCTTATTCTCAAAGAGAAAGAAGACATGCTCTTTGATAATCTACTCATCTTGATTCCCCACTTCACCTAGAAAAATGGAGATCCAAATAGCATTAAGCAATTATGATGTCATAGAACCATATACCATTTACTTATATTTAGAGAAGATATCTCTTTCATTTATTTTCAAGTGTCTTATTGATAGTTCCTTCAGATGATCCTCCCTACTCCAATCTGCCATCTCTCACCTTGCAACACTTTGCTGTATAGATTTCTTGAATTTACAGTGAGCATTTCATTTTTGTTTTGCAGCACAATACATTATTTACAGAGAAAATGCTACAAAGATCTGAGATCCAGTGAGGCAGTCTGGCTTCAATTTTATTTATATATATATATATATATATATATATATATATATATATATAAATATGTATATATGTGTGTATATATATATATATATATACACAGTATATATATATATATATATATATGTATATATGTGTATATATATACACACAGTATATATATATATATACACACACACACATATATCAGTAATATCTTAGAGGTACAGGTAGAGGGGATAAAAGAAACAAACAAGAATGGTAACAAAAGACCAGAAATTAGAATGAGACCTTGCATCCAAGTATACTTTGCTATTGGCTTAAACATTCCAAAAATGTATCTGAAGCTCGAGATTAGTCCAAAGTCAGGAGGCAGCTGGGTGTATTGAAAACTTCACTGGATTTATAAACAGAGGGTATGTTTTGGAGTCCTACTTTGTCACTTACAAAGAATTCTTGGGCCATTCATTAAACCCCTCTGGCTTCTCATTTCTTCTGGAAAGAACACTAGCTGAGGAGTCAGAAGACCTGGGTTCAAAATCTGATCCTGATACTTACTTAGGCAATCAACTCCAGGGACCTTAGTTTTCTCATCTGGAAAAAGAGTAAGTTAGACTAGATGCTTTCTGAGGTTCCTTCCAGCTTTAAATCTATAATCCTACGATCTTCCATGTATTGGAAATTGCAATACTCTTTCTTTGTTCTTCAAAAGACAATAAATTATAACAACATAATAGTAAGTATCTGTTGACTGACTCACTGACTGACAGTGTTGCCATAAGGATCAGATAAAGGAATATATGTGGCCAGTGCTTCATAATCATGCCGTGCTATATGAATCAAATCATTCCACTTAGCTCAGTTTCTTGAATATTGCTGGAACTTCATACATCTTTGCTGAATGAACAAATGATTTGTGATTTTTAAATAGTCCTTTAAAAATAATTTTTGAATTTTTAAATGAATGGTGAGTCTTTGGATCACAATAGGATAAACCACTATTTTGATGTCAGAATCTCTTGGCATTGTCTCCCAACTGCACTGTTTTTCTAATACAGTTAAAGTGTTGCTGAAATTTGTAAGACTGGGAAGGTTAGTTGATCTGTAGGGCAGGGAGGCAGTAAGTGATGGTCATAGGCTTAATGGGAGCACCAGCTTTGCTCCTAGTTTGAGGTTACTGGTTAGAAGTATATAAAAGTGGAGGATCCCTGTCTCTGGAAGTTTGATGAAAGGAAAGAGGGTAAGAAAATCAGAATTCCTTCATTCCTTCATGTATTTATCTGTTCATTTACTCATTGATTTGTGTATGTATTTATTTAATTTATATTATGTATTCAACTATCTAGTTATCATTTCTATATGTATGTTTCTAACTATGGCCATTCGTTCATTCATTTCTTGTGGCAGAACAATGTGGCTCTGGAACATCTGGTTACTGAAGAGGCAGTGTGCTACATTGGAAATCCTTCTGGTTGTGGAGTCAGGGATCCTGGGCTGAAATATTTTGTTGTTGTTTAGTCATGTCCAACCTTCTGTGAACCCCTGTGAGGTTTTCTTGGCAAAGATACTAGTTTTCTATTCCTTTTCCAGATTATTTTACACATGAGAAAACTGGGACAACTGAGGTTAAGTGACTTGCCCAGGGTCACACAGGTAGTAAGTGTCTAAGGTTACATTTGAATCAAGGAAGATGAGTCTTCCTGACTTCAGGCCCAGCCCTCTATCCACTGCACCATCTGGCTGCCATCCTGCCTCTGTCATTTAGGACCCATGTACCCTTAACCTTTCTGGGCCTCTGTTTTATCATCTGTAAAACAAGGGAGTCAGACTAGGTGAATGGCATCACCCTGGCGATGAGAGGGATGTCAAAGGCCACTCCGTACAATACCCTCATTTACAGATGATAAACCTGAGGCCTAGAAAAGTGAAGTGACTTGTCTAATATTCCATATACCACAGTACCATCAGAGGCAGAATTTGAGGTTATGGTTTCTGGGCTTTTTTTTTTCCTGTTCTCCTCTATTATTTATATCCATGAGGAAAGTCTTGCTCAGTGGACCATAAGGCAAGTGAGCTGCTTGAGAGTTTAGGCACAGAATATACCTAAGGACTAGAAAATAATGGCTCCATGCCATGAGGTCAGTGACAGATCCACATGGTGCTTAATAAAGATTTACTGAGTTGAATCAACAATAGCTCCTGAACCTTTCCTTAATTTTGTACTTCTGTTCCCTCTGGTTGTGTCAGAGTTTGTGGGATGCTGGATGTCATCAGTTATCAGGATGCTAACAATAAAGTTGTTAAGGTGGGCATCACTTAACTCTGCCGTTTGCACTCAAATTGTTTTAAATTGATGCCATGTGGGATTTCAGCAAGAAAAAGTTAAGCCTCGAGGGAAAATATAAAGGGAATATACTATTATACTATTTTATTGGTTGATTGGTTCATTCATTCATTCAACAAACAATTTTCAAATTCTGTTATGAGTCAGGCATTGTTCTAGGATCTGAGAGTACAAAACAAAAAATGAAACAGTGACTGCCCTGGTGGTGGGGGAGAAAAGGAAGGAGAGTTCATTCCATCCTTTCCTATGTAAGCCCAGGAAAGTACCTCCTCTGTTATACCTGGACCCAAATCTGATTCTTACACATTATCTGGTTGAACCAAAGAGTTAAGTGGAAAAAGAAGTAAGGAAATATTTATATCTGATGGTAAATTTAGGTTTACTTCAGTGGGATGGGAGGAGTCTCTGGTTAGGAGGAAGGGATATAGAAAGAAAGAGGCAGAAAAGAATTTACCTAATTAGCAATTAGATATATAGATGAGAATAATAAAATTCTGATATCTAACGTGCACATAAGTAATTAGCACCATCACCTGAACAGCCTCAATGCACACCTAAGGTTGAAAATGCTTCATAAGCAGTAGGATTCGGCAACCAGAAGACCTCTTACAGAGAAACTAGGACCAAGGTACTCGGAAAGTTCTGAATTGCAGAACCTGACCTGATGAATTCTACATCTCTCTGACAGCACATCAAAGAACTAGTTCAAAGGATAAGATTTCCTACTGAGTAGTTGGGGGCATGTTTGTTTGGGGGAAAATATGCTTCTGAATGTTCATTTCACATTTATTTTGCTTAAGAAATTTCTGTAATGTTAGTCATATTCCTACTTGAGGCTCTGAATCAGTTAAAGTAGGCTCAAATCTTTTGAAATTCTCTTTGAAGTCACTTGTGAGAGGAAGAGAGGTTGTCCAATCATAAATGACAAAGCCAAGTTCACCATCTAATGATAAAGACAAAAAAAGGCATTACACTTGTATGGAGCCAACTGATTCCATATTAGGGATAAAACAAAACAAAACACGATACACATTATTGCTTGTTTTGTGTTAGGCATTTGCAGAAGATTTAAAGTTTACAAAAGGACTCTCAGTCCCCCAGGCATAAAGCTGCAGAGTATTGTGAAACACCTAGAATGCCCCTTAAAGATCCAATCTCTTCATTTCACAGAAGAGGAAAACAAGATGCTAAGGAACGCAACTTACTCAAATCACACAGGTAATAAATAACAAAACTTCACTGAACCCAGATCCTCTGGCTTCTAATCCAATGCTTCTTTCACCTGGACTCCAGTATATTCAAACAGTTCAGTATGCACAATATCAACAAATGAGTCAAGATTATGGAGGACTTTAAAGTCCAGGTTGAGGGTTTTAATTTTATCCCAGAGAGAAGAGTTAGTGAAGATTTTTGAATAGGGTAAAGACATAGTCATATCTGTGTTTTTGGGAATTTCAGTTTGAAGGGTATGTAGAATTATTAGAGAGGGGAAAGGCTAGATACAAAGTCCATAATTAGGAGATTTTTGTAGTAATCCATTTGAGAAGGAATCAGGACCCAAACTAGAGTAGAGATTGTGTGAGTAGGATGAAGGAAATGGATATGAGATATCAGGATAGGACCTGTAAGATTTGGAAATTTATTGGATATAGGTTGTGGGGGATGGGGGAAAGAGGAGAAGGAAAGAGTGGAAGCATAACTTTGTAGTCATAAACTCGGTGGACTTGAAGGATATTGGTACCATCAATAGAAATGGGCAAGTTTGGAGGAGCAGATACTTTGGGGAAAATATAAAAAATTCTGTTTTAGGCATGTTGAGATTGATATGCTTATGGGACATCCAAATAGAGATATTAGTAAGTAGGACTGAAATTCAGGAGAGAGATAAAGGCTGGATAAATGGATTTGGTTGTCCTATACATAGAGCTGATGACTGAGTCAATGATTGCTGATGAATTCATGAAAATACAACAGAGAGAGAAAAAAGAGAGAGACCTTGGAGGAAAGCTATCAGGATGCCTATATGATGTATGGGAGTGAAAGGATAACTCTGCAAAGGAGATTAAGGAGTGTTCAGACAAGTAGGTAAAGAACCTAGAGAAAACATGTTGGAAGGCAAAGGAAGAAGGGGTGGCCAATAATGTCAAAAGTTATAGAAAGATCAAGTAGGATGCCAGAGAAAAGAGCATCAGATTAAAGTAAGGTGATCATTGATTACCTTGGAAAGAGCAGTTTGATTTGAGCAATTGTGTCAGGAGCCAGACTGCAGGTGATTGGAAAATGAGTGGATGTAAGGAAAAGGAGGTAATCAGAAATCTCTTTCTAGTCTTTTAGTTTTGCAGGAGACAAAGGATGACATGCCAAGGAGATGGTAAGCTCTAGTTACGATTTTTTAAAGATCTGGGATCCTGGGCATGTTTATAGCGAGATGGGAGCCTATGAATAAGGACTGATTTGAAGATGAGATAAAGAAAATTAATTATAAAGGAGCCAGTCTCTTTGGAGGAGATGAGAGGGGATAAGCTGAAGAGTAAAAATATAAGAGTATAAACATGGGGACCAAGATGGTGAAATAGAAGGAAACCATAGAGCTCAGATGTCCCTCATCACAAAACAATAACTTGATTACCATATAACTCCACTCTACCCAAACAAGGTTACATGTAATTTTAGAAAGTGATGGAAATGAAAATGAAAGTCTTCCTGTGAAGAAAAAAGCCTCAGTGGTCAAAAATCACTGGGCAGGAGGGTGGGGGAACAAGGAGAGGGGCAGAATGAAAGCCTTCAGTGCTGGAGGCCAGGGAAGAGCAGGAAAGAAAAAAGCTTCAGTAAGATGGAGAGAGGGCTTAGGTAGTAGTGAAAGAAAAGGACTTCTTCCTATCCTTCCCTGATAGGAAAGGGCCTCAACAGAAAGATCTATTCCAGCAGAGGAGGGGAAACCTAGGATTTAACAGTGAATTAAAGAAAAGGGCTATTCTTCCTTGCTCTCCTTATCCCGAGGAAAAGACTTCAACCGAGGCAAGTCTCAGAAGGAAGGGGGTCATGTTGGCATCCCTGGCAAAGGAAAAGGCATAGACCAAAAGAAGAGACATTAACTTTGATGGTGGCGCAAAGAGGGAAAGTCTGGCCTTTAAAAAAGGTCTTTTAGCAAAGGAAAAAACTTCACCTTGATCTGACTGCTAAAGTAGGGAAAACCAAGAATTCATCTCCTGAGGCAAGAGTATCAGAAGGACTTTATGATACAAGGGATGGCCAAGACACACACCCAGAAGAGAAGAATAATTCAAAAACACCTACAATCGAAACCTCACAGAAAAAAAAAACCAGCTTGCCCTAAGGAACAATTACAATTCTTCAAAGAAATGATGCAAAAGCTTAAAAAGCATATTATAAAAGAAATTAGAGCTATGGTAGAAAGACTTGGAAAATGAATTAACAATTTAACACAAGCAGCATAAAGTGTTACCCTGGTAACAAATTCCCTAAAATTAAAATGGACCAAATATAAGTTAATGACTCAAGGAGACATCAAGACTTACTAAAACAAAGTCAAAATTTTGAGAAATTTTAATATTTTCCTAATTAGGTGTATCTTTACTCCTGCAAACAATTGTTTATATATATATATATATATATATAATATATATTTATATGTGTGTGTGTATACATATTGTATGTATACACACACACATGCACTCTGGAAGGCAAAGGAACAAGGGATTGTCAAAAATGTCAAAAGATATGTGTATATATATATATATATATATATATATATATATACACACACAGGTAGATGTAGATGTAGATAGAGATCTATATGTGCATATATAGGTATAGTTCTTTTGGATATCATAGAAAATAGATTTCCAAGAATTTCACATAGTCTGAGGTAATTTTAAATGGAATTTTCTTGCCATTACTTCCTGCTGGATTTATTGGTAGCATATAGAAATGTTGATGATTCATGTGGATTTCATTTACATCCTGCAAGTTTGCTGAAGTTATTGCTTCAATTAATTTTTAGTTGACTTTTTAAGGTTCTTTAATTATGACACATTATCTGTAAAAAGTGATAAATTTGGTTTTTTCTTTGCCTATGATTATTCTTTCATTTTCTTTTTTGGATTTATTGCCATAGACAATATTTCTAGTACTATGTAAAAAAAGAAGTAGAAATACATTCAACTCAACAATGATAAGAAGAGGAGAAAAGGGAATAAAAGAGGTAGAGTAGATTCAGGGAGGAATTAGTGATGAGAAAAATAAATTAAACTTTGGGTGGGGATAAAGAAAAACATTCAAATGGAAAAAAGCCCCTTGAAATAAAATACAAATAAAAATAAAATAACTTGAATAAAGAGGAGTATAGAGAAGAAAAAGTAGAGAAGAATATGCAATACAGGAAAATAAAAAATTAACTATCATAGCTGAATAGGATGAACAAAACCATAAGACAGAAGAGGTTAGCAGAATAGGTTAAAAAGTAAAATCTAAAAATATTTTACAAGAATTTTACAATTTTGTTGTTTACAAGAAACACTGGCAACTTGTACAAAGTTAAAACAAAGTGAAAGAGTTGAACACAAAACAAGAGGGGTAGCAATTATGATTTCAGACAAAGGAGCAGCAATTAAAAAAATAAACAGGGAAACTGCATTTTTGCTAAAAGGTAAAAGAAATTGAAGTAATTTAAATTCTTAACTTTTAAGAACTGAATGGCATAGCTTCAAAATATTTAAAAGAAAAACTAAACAAATCACAAAGAGAAACAAATAGCAAAATTAAAATGATAGAACTCATTGTACTATTTTCTGCCCTAGATAAATCTAACCAAAAAAAGCAAATTTAAAAGAAGTTAAGAACCTGAAAGAATTTAAGGAAAATTAGACATGATAGATCTTGGATAATTACTAAATGGGAATAAAAAAATAGTATATGTTCTCAACTGTGACAACACCTTTAAAAAATGAATCATGGTTCAAGACATAAAACCTCACAAATTGTATTTCAAGGTGGCAATTATCAAAACTATTCAGTACTGGCTAAGAAATGGAAAGATGGATCAGTAGAACAGAGTAGATATACAATATACAGTGGTAAATGATTATAGTAATCTTCTCTTTGACAAATGTAAATATTTAAGTTTTGGGGATAAGAATTCCCTATTTCATAAAAAAAATTGTTGAGAACTGGAAAGCAGAGAAAACTGGAAAGTAGTCTGGCAGAAAATAAGTATAAACCAGTAAATGGATACATGACCTAGATATAAAGAGAGATATAAGAAAATTAGAAGACTATAGAACATATTACCTACCAGACTTATGGATAGGAGAAGAATTTGTGAATAGACAAGACATAGCATTGTAAGATGTAAAATGGGTAACTGATTACATTAAAAAAGATTTTATACAAATAAAACTAATGGAGCCAAGATTAGAAGGAAAACAAAAAAAAATGGGAATTTTTATAGACAGTTTTTCAGATAAAGGTTGCCTATCAAATGCAGAGAACTTTGTCAAATTTATGCGAGTATAAATCATTCTATAATTGATAAATGGTCAAAGGATATGAACAAGCAGTTGTTTTTTCAAGAAATTGAAGCTATAGCCATACAAAATGTTCTAAATCATGAGATATCATCTTATACCTATAAGATTGGCTAAAATGATAGAAGGGAGAAAATGGCAAATGTTGAGGGGTGTGGGTGGAAAAGATAGGATGCTAATGGTAGAACCGTGAAGTGATATAACCATTTTGGAGAACAATCTGGAATTATACCCGAAGAGTTATAAAACTGCATACTCTTTGACCTAGCAATAACACTATGGGATCTGTTTCCCAAAGTGATCAGGAATAAAAGAAAAGAACCTCTATGTTCTAAAATATTTATAGCAGCTCTCTTTATGGTGGCAAAGAACTGGAAATTGAAGGGATGTCCATCAGTTGGGGATTGACTAAACAAGTTGTGGCACATGATTGGGATGGGATATCACTGTGCTGTAAGAAATGATGAGTAGGTTGATTTTAGAAAAACATGGAATGACCTGCCTGAAATAATGAAGAGTGAAATGAGCAGAACCGAGAGAATGTTGTAGATAGTAATAGCAGTATTATTTGAAGAATAACTGTGAACAAGTAAGCTATTCTGAGTATTATAAATATTCAAATCACCTATAAAGTATCTGTGAAGGAAGGTGCTATCTACCTCCAAAGAAATAACTGATCAATAGAAGTATGCATAGTATAGTTGTACATATATGTACATACACATACATATATACACATGTGGACAGATACACATATACAAACATATCTTTGTATATAATATATATCTGTGCATATGTGTATGTATGTATGTATGTATGTATAAATGACTAAAGAAATTTAGGAAGAAATTCAACTGTTAAGAGTGACTAAGAAAAAAGAAAAGCTTCAAATCACTACTAATTAGAGAAATACAAATTAAATCAGCTATGAGACCCTGTCTCATATTTGTCAGATTGGTAAAGTTGAGAAAAAGGGAAAATGATCAATGTTGGAGGGATTGTGAGAAACTAGTCCAAAACATGATTAGTAGATCTACGGTGGTATAGTCATTCCACAAAGCAATTTGGAACCTTTACTCAAAATTCATCAAATTGTGCTTTGACTTTGACCTAGAAGCCTCTGTCCCAAAGACATCAAAGAAAGAGGGAAATGACCCATATGTACCAAAGGATTTATTGTAACTCTTCTTGTAATGACAAAGAACTGAAAACTAAAGGATTGTCCACCAGTCAGGCAATGGCTGATGAAATGAGCATATATGAATGAAATGGAATATTATTATGCCATGAACAATGATGAAGGAAATAGCTTAGAAGAAAATTGAGACTTCTATATGAAATGATGTAGAAAGAAGTGAGCACAACCGGGAGGGAAAATATACATATATACAAATATACACGTACATACATTTATATATATATATATATATATGAAATCACATGCATATATTGTAATAGCAACAACACTATAAAGTCAAATAACTTTGAAAGACTTAAAAACTATTCAATGCATTAACCCTTCACAATTCCAGAGAATCAATGATAAACAATTCTACCTATTTCTAGACAAAGAAGGGGTGGATTCGGAGTTGCAGGAGGAGCTATCTTTTTTTGGATCTGACTTCCACCCCCCTCCCCAGGAAGCAATGTGTTTTTCTTGACTCCCTCCCTCCGTCCCTCTCCCACCTTCTATTTCTCCATTTTCTCCCTGATGAGGTGTTAGGAGGGAGAGAAACTCAATTTTTACTTATCAGAAGAAATAAAATTGAATTTAAAAGAATGACTAGATGATTTGGATTCTGGAAGCTTCTTGTAGGTCCATGTTTCTCACACTAAAACATAAGGGTGCTTTTTTTCCCTTTAGAAGAAATACATTGTATTCATCTGCACCCGCACGTGTGAATTGGAAAGTATGGGACCGTATAGATTTGGTCAGACTTGGAAGATTTGGAGGGCACTTCAGAATCTAATCCCCATCAAAGCACAAACCCTGTCTGCCTCACTTTTGATAAATGATCAGATTCTGTGTCCACATATACACTTGGGGAAAAGAGGTAAGCTTGCTGCACATACACAAGAAAAACTCAACTTCCATCTCCATCTCCATCCATCTCCAAAAGTTGAGCCTATTCAGGCAGCTCCCCTGAGCTAAGATAAATGCCTATCTTATACTGCTGAAGTCTGATCTGAGGAGATCCCAAATGTATTGATTTTCCATATTTCTCTCTATGAATTGCCATCACAGAGGGATGCTGTTCATCATGGGCAGAGTGGGAATGGAGGGACTTCCACCAATCTCCTTCCCTGTTGCTCTGCGCCCACCCTCTGCATCTCATGTTCTTTTACTCAACCTCCACAAAAATAGAAGATGATTGCCAGGGGTATTGCTTCTCTTAGAAGCATAGAGTTTCAAAGAAGAATGCAAAATTAATTCTTGTATGCTTATGAATCTATCCATGCTTGAGGGCTGTTAGCTCTTTAAATTTCAGTATTGAGCTGTTGGAAATGGATATTGTCTCCCTTTAAGTAACAAGCCATTTTGAAGCAAGATGAAATCTGTCAGAAATGAAAATACCCTATGTATGTCTCATTGTAATCTACTCATTGCTTTAAGGACTCAGAGTTCTCATGGGAGCATTAAAAAATCCCAAAGATGTCCCTAAAGGCTGGATTTTGCATTTGGATCTCTGAAATCATGTGGAGCCAGACAATTACCTATTGACAACATCTGAAGAAAACAGCTCAACTTAATCTGGCTGTAGCTGACAATAATTTGATATCAAAATAGTCCTCTCATCTCCCCCATCCCACCAATCCATTTCAGAGGATAGCAACGCAAATAAGCGTGTTTTCCTGCTAATTTCACCCATTTTTGGTTAAGTGTCACTCTGGAGATACACCTGACACAGATCAGGAGACACGAGAGAGATGAGTCTGTACTGGGGGAGACTGGAAAACCCTTTTAAGCTTCATACTTTAATTTCAGAATAGTTTCAGTGAATATCCAAAGAGAGAGCTTTAACTGCCCCCACCAACCACCTTTGAAACATTTCTTAGTGCTTTTTAAGAGCTCTGATGACCTAGACATGTGTGAATGCGTTTGTACAGACATTTGTGTCAAATGGTGGCCTTCTCTAGTGTGGGATGGTGAGGGAAGGAGGGAAACACCTCAGAACTTAAAATGTAACAAAAATAAAATTTTAAAAAATCTGATAAATCCAGAAAAGCAAAAATACCGTGCAAATAATTAATTATGCACAATGCAATAAAATTCCGTTAAAGTGCTGCTAAGAAGTATTAAAATTATAAGGAGATTAAATTAC
>CM053769.1:665866104-665888338 GCA_028658325.1 Potorous gilbertii
ATTAGTCCAGGACCACACAGATGACTAAATAGCTGAGGCTAGATTTGAACCCAGGTCTTTTTGACCCAGTATCTTGTTCACCACATGAAGGAACTTCTTACCTAATTGGCGGATTCAAGAAAATCGGGCCATCTTTCACTTTTTAACTTAGGGATTGGTTTTTCACAATATATCAGAAAAAAAACCTTCAAGTGAATAGAAAAGAGGGATGTTCCTATTATTCTTCCTCAAAATAATACCTTAGGTGGGGGAAAATGTCGACAACTGATGATCCCTATGCCTACATTTGCATCTTGACAAAAATCTTTATGGGAATGGTTTATGTATGCATCAAAAACATTTCCATGAAAACATCAAAAGGAAATAAGAAAGCCATCAGAGAAATAATGACATGACCTGAACTTGACTTTGTTTTGAGTGAGAGAGGGCTGTGCAGATCACTAGTCTCACTTCTCCTCCAGAGCCATTTGAATCCAGGGACCAGATATCCATCGGGATGACTAGAGATGACCCAGCATGAGGTAATTGGGGTTAAGTGACTTGCCCAAGGTCAAATAACTAGTAAGAGTCAAGTGTCTGAGGTGAGATTTGAACTCAGGTCCTCCTGACTCCTATACTGGTGCACTATCCACTGTACCACCTAGCTGCCCTTACAGCAAATCACTCGTGTAAAAATGACACCCCCCCTTTTTTTTACTGGTTGTGAAATTTCACTCCTTTATCAGTACCACATGTATTTTCCTAATGTAACCTGCATAAACTATAGAAATTGGCTGGGGGTGGCTTCTGTGCCATGTTATTCATCTAAGGGAGATTATGGGAAAATGAGTAAACGTGTTTCCTTAATTCTGCCTATTCATGGTATATAAGATTTGTCCAGTTGTACGTTGGCAAATGTTTAACAACCAGTTCTCGAGAAAAATAAAAAGAAAAGAGTCACTGCACACTTTAAAATTTAATTGGAATTATTAACAGTTTCTCCATCATTTTCTCAAGACTAGAAAATCAAGAAAACAATGAGTCAAGTCATGATTTGTCATGTTTACAATTTACCAAGTCTTAAACGCTCACATTGAAACTTTGACAAGTGGATCTCAGAGCTGCCCCCAGAATTCCTCTAGACCTGAGTAGCATCTCAGCTCTGTCAAAGACAAGACTGGAACTCAGACCAGAAATAAGTTACTGGTGAGAGTTCAGCCAGTAGGTAGGATGGAGGAGAGTTGGGAGAATTTATGAAAAGCCCTGAAGGCTAGGTGGATACTCCAGCTAGCTTTCTAGAGAGCTGAGAATATAGAAAAGAATATACAAGAATCCACAGAATCCTGGAACAGAAATACCAGGAAAAGAGTGACTGATTTCCCAGAAATCTAGATGGCATAGTGGATAGAGTACTGGACTTGGAGTCAAGAATTCCTTGGTATGTGACCCTGAGTAAGTCACTTACCCTCTCTCAGTCTCATTTTCCCTCCTCTGTAAAATGGGGTTAATAATGGCTCCTACCTCCCAGGGCTGTTGTGAGGCTTAAAGGAGATGACATATGTAATGTGCTTTCCTAGCTATTACAGGCAACCTAGGTGGTTGAGTGGATAGCGTTCTGGACCGGGGGTCAGGAAGACCTGAGTTAAGGCACTCCAACTCTGTCTGTCTCAGTTTCCTCATTTGTAAAATTACATAATAATAGGATCCACCTTCCTGAGGTCTTATGAGGGTAAAACAGAATAATACTCAATGCGGTGGTTGTTAACATTTCAACCTCCAGTGATGGATCTAGCTATAAAGCAGGACTGACTCATAGATAAGGGGTATCGTATTAAGACAGACTTCATTATCCAGTGTCAAACAACTTCTCCAGAGTCACAGAGGAAGAGTCAAGTGTTGAGCCCTGGTACAAAATGAGCCAGGGCAAAGAGGCTGGTATCGAGTTCAAGCTTACTTTATCCAAAGGGAAAAGGCCCCAGTGGTACAAAAGGGCAGACTCACTAGTGAGCTCTGTTTAGGAGTCATCATTCCCTTCCCACTTCCACCCCCTACAGGAGACTGCCAGAGAGAAGAGAGGACAACGGAGAACGAGATCAGCAGAAGTACTGCACATCTCTAGAAACTAACTGAGGCTGGAAAAGTCGAGAACTGCTGAACTCTGTTTCATTTAAAAGTTAAAAGCGACACACATTTTTTTTCCTTCTATCTTTGAAAAGCGTAGCTTTGGGATGGAGCTGCCTAGAATCTGTAAGATATTGTAACAAACTGTCCCAATTCTGCTTTTGATTAGTAATGTACAGAACTGCTGCTTGCCTACTCAACATCCTGAAAATCCTTTTCTTTCAGAGAAATACCTGTATATTGGAGCAGCATATTTCTCCCCTTTTCTCTCCTTGTCTCTCTTCCACCAGCAATCATTTGTTTGTAGAAACCAGAGCAGAAGCACCAATTACAGACTGTAGGAGGAAGGAAACTCAGATTTCTGCTGGGGCTTGAGCTGAGAACGCAGAATAAAGAAACCTCAGACAGTGTTAATGAAAAACGAACGGCCATGAACCTCTGGAACATTTACGAAGGGAAGGAATTGTCCTTTCCCTTTTATAAAGTAAAAGACAGAATTGGGGAGAAGTGACCCTTCTCTTATAATTTGTAAGACATTTCAGCTGTTAATCACTTCAAGTCATAAAGCTCAGAGGAGCAAATTGAAGCATTTCCTTGAAAATACAAAATCACAATATAAATATCAGCCATTGCTATTATTAATAATAAGTAATAAGATAGTGACTCTTGCCCAGAGTCACAAAACTAAAAAACAGTAGAAGCAAGATTTGGACCCAGTATTTTCCAATTTTAAACCAATCATGAATGGATCTCTAGAAAACCATTCCTTCAGAGAGGGAAAGGTCATCTTTATATAGTCTTATAGGAGAGCATGTAGGAAAAAGGCAAACTAGCAAAATGATAAATATTCGATGTGGAAGGAAGACACTGTTCATCATTTCAGTTCCATGATGAGCTGAGAAATAGGTTACAACTCAACTTGGAGAATGAAGCTAATGGGGAGTTCAGTGTGGATCCAAGGCCTCGGAAGAGGAAATATAATCTGTTCTCCAAGAACTCTTACAAAGGACAATATGAGAAAGTTTGTATATACTGGTGAACTAATCCCATGTCAAATGGTCACAAGATCTCTAGAGAGCCTTGGATCCATATACTAGTCTAAACTCTTAAATATGGAAAAGAAACAGAACAAATGTTTAGTGAATCTGCTTCAGGAAAACCAATGAGGGTAGAATAGCTGTGTCAGGTACAAAACTGGATTGTCAAGGGTCAGACAGGGTAAAGGAAAGCACAAAAGGATGGTAGTGGAGACTTCCAGAGCAGGGCAGGACACCTGAGAAACATTTTTCTCTTTCAGTATAGGAGAGCCTGAAGCCCAGGAAAGAATTCTTTGGAAGAGGGCAGATAACACACAAAACACACTTCTGCAACACATCAGAAAATTGAATGAGGAAGGTCTTTCCCCCAACTATTCCCCAAACTAAACATCAAATTAGCCTGACCTTTCTAGGACCAATGCTGAAATTTCTTGGTGTCTCCCAGAAAGAGATTGTTCACTTCTATGTAGTTTTCATTACAATTTTATAATTTAAGAAGAGACATTTTTTTGGTTTCTCACCTATTTTCTTACTATTATAACCGCTTCCTTTTTTACTCAGAGCATGAAGGTTCCATCTATCCCACATGAGAGCTTTATAAAGCACCCTGTTGGCAATCATTGTTGTATAATAACACACATCATTGCTGACAAACACAAAACCACTCCATTTCTTTATGATTTCACAGTTCTTTTGAAGTGAGAAATGAACTCTGAAACACTGAAGGGAGAAAGAAAAAATGATAAAGAGAAGAAATGAGAAAAGGGAGGGAGGAAAGAAGGAAGGAAGAGGAAGGAGGGAAGAAGAAAGACAGGCAAGGCAGAAAGGAAGCCAAAAAAAGAGAGAAAGTTTGCTTCTAGGCACATAAACCATCTATTCTTCTATGAAAGTTACTTGAGAACTAAAAAAATAAGACCCTGAGTTTTTCCCAAGAGACTGACAGAGCTAAAAGGAATTTTTAAAAATATAGGACTATACCACCTTCTAAAAAGGAAATCAGTCAACTGTGCGTCTTTGAAGATGAAAGGGTATGGGATGATATCAAGAGACCTGGAATAGGAGTCCAAAGGTCAAGCTTCTAGTTGTGACTTCATCACTCACATACTGGATGTGACTTTGGGCAAGTCACATCAGGTATACTGTGTACCTCAGTTTCCTCATTTGTAAAATGCACGTGCTGGATTAGATCACATGTTCCTAACTTGGAGTCACTGATAGATTTCAAGGACCTTATGAACTTGGGTGGGTTTGGGTGGAGATTACATTTAACTAGACTTTAGCTGAAATTTAGCAGTTCCTTCAATTATTTAAAATCATCATTCTGATAAGGGATTTTACTAGACTGACAAAGGAGTCCATGATACAAAAAACAATGAAGAAATAACCCCTAGCCAGACAGCCTCCTAAAATTGATGTTCTATGATTCAACATTTTAAGAGCCTCACTTATTAAAAAAAAATTCAGATATATTCACTATATTTCCTAAGGCAAGAAAGTGAGCTCATATATCTCATAAAGTTTGTCAATAACTATAGCTAAAATAAAACTAAAAGGCTTTACAACTAATCTTAGGATAATATTGTGCCTTGTGATGGTGGCAAGCAGAAGGGGAAAGTGGCATCTAAACATCCTCATTTGGACATCCAGGAAAGAAATTCATTCTAGTCCCTGGAAAAACTTGTTTTTGCATCTAGCTTGGAATGCCTTGGCACTACTGGCAGTGCCCAGTCCTGTGAGGGTGAAGGTTGGAGGTTATTTCCATGGAGTCAGTGATCAAACACTCACATCACTCCTTCCTTCTCTGACCTGATGCTGATCTACACTCACCGACATCAGTCCAAAAGTATGACTTAGCAAAAGATGGGCAGCTAGGTGGTGCCATAGTGCAGAGAGCGCTGGACCTGGAGTCAGAAAGATTCATCTTTCTGAGTTCTAATCTGATCTCAGACCCTGTTGGTCTCAGTTTCCTCATATGTAAAATGAGCTGGAGAAGGAAATTGCAAAGCACTCTAGTATCTTTGTCAAGAAAACCCCAAATGGGGCCACAAAGAGTCAGACACAACTGAAATGAAAGAACAGTAAAATCAAAAGACAGCTTAGTGTACTAAAACCTTTGACATCAAAAGTTCTAAATTTGTGTGGGTTTTCATACGCATTGTGTGAATTTCCCTCAGTCTACTTGGTCTAGGTTTGCTACATGTAGATAGCCGAATGCTTTCTATTTAGTGCATGGGGACGTTGTAAAAAAGAGTCTTTATAAATCACTCTACAAATATAAGTCATTATCGTGTATTCAGAGGCTTCTGCTCTTCTGAGACTATTTCCTAGGCAGGATCACCCAGGGCTGTTGGATTTGAGAAACACTTAACTTGAATGACTATCCTTTGTTTGCTTCAAAGACTTCCATTTCCTTTTAAATTATTAATATTTCTTCTTGGCAACATTTACATTTTCCTAAGAAACTAATTGAATGTACATAAGGTTGAATCCTTGATATTGAACTCATTTATTTCTTGTGGATGTCGACTCAAGGATTTCTGCATCTACAAAGAATATGAAATATGTATTTGATAACTGATGCAGGACAATTAATTCAGAATCTTTCACTCAGATGAATGCGAGTAGGGAATATAGGTAGGGAGAGTTAACAGACTGATGAATATTCATAGCACTCCAGACTCCAAAGGAATTCTGCCAACCCCACGTTTAAACTTTCTCTCTGGCACACTCTTAAAGGGTGTATTCAGAGATGGTGGGGTTTGCTTAGCCCTAGATCAAAGCACCCACAGTGCTTTGTCTATCTCAGTATAAAACAATGTAATCTTAACATCTACAGGCCTTTCGATAGTCAGACTTTTACTATATAAAGCTGACCCTCAATTAAATTCAACAAGCAATGCTAACTGCTAAGGATAGATAGAAAATGGTCCCTGCTACCAAGGAGTTTATTTTTGATCAGGAGAGACAACATGCCCACAGATCAATAAATTCAAAATATAAACAAAAATTTTTAGGGGCCTGGGGAAGCCCTAACAATAGAGGGAATCAGAAGAGACATCAGGCACTTGACCTGATCCTTGAATAGCAGTTAGAATTTCTGACAGGTAGAGGTAAAAAAAAAAAAAGGACAGATCTTCAGGCATCAGAAATGGCCCATGTGAAGACATGGAAGTGTGAAAGATATTGCGTATAGAGAACAGATCAGTGGGAAGCTAATGGACTGCTTGATGGAGACTAATAAAAATCCTATGAAGAATGGATTGAAGATGCAAGTTCCTAGATGCAGGGCCTCCAATTAGAAGAATATTGCAAAAGTCTAGGTCAGAGGTGGTTGCTAAGGTGCTGTAAGTGGAGAGGAGGAAACAGTTGTAAAGCATGGTCCGGAAGAAGAACCAGCAACCCCTAACAACTAACTGAAGACTGCAGGGGGAAAGGGAAGACTGGAGAGTGATTCTAAAGTTGCAAACTGGGAAAATGGTGGTGACCTCAATAGAAGTAGGAAAGTTAGAAAGAGGTGTGGGGTTGGAATAAAAGTGGTAGCAGACAATAAGTTCTGTTTTAGTATATCAAATTTGAAATGTCTATGGAATATTCACAGATGGAGATATCCCATTAAGCAAACTGGTAGTTCTAGACAAAGTTCAAGAGATAAATGATGAGTTGGTCTAGTCTGTCTCAGAGGTCCCTTCCAGCTCTCTACATCTCTGAAAATTTCATCCTCTTACTCAAGTAGTCTGTATATCATCCAATAAATGCTGTAGTCATCTTAAAGTGGTCATGGCCATATCTCTATTCCTTGAAACCTTGAATATGACTAATGCAATAATTCAGCATAGGCATGCATAGAGCATGGACCAAGCGAGCCCATGGCATACTCAGCCCATGATCTATGCTGGCCAGTGTAATTCAATCTATTAAATATATGAGAATTGGGTGACCTTGTTTATCAAGCACTTAAGAAAAATAAATCCATATCCAACTCCTGATTGTCCAGTGATCATCAGGGAAGCCAAGATACTGTTAAACTCAGCTTCTTTAAGAGAGCTCTATATCAAGGCCAATGGATGAGAATGTGGATGTTAAATTCAATAGTTATTTAATGAACACCTCCTAAAAATAAAGTATGTTTTTCTTAATGAAAATCCATAAAATCCTTGTGCCAACACAATGGAAAGAATTTAATGGTACCCTCTACCAAAACAGATGCCATTGAGAATAAAGAAGCATAAGTCATAGACTTTTCCCTGACAATTTCCAATATCATTGGAGAAATGAAAATTCTGTAAGAAAAAATATTTCATTGTTTCTAGTCAACTGTGAAAACTCAAAGTTATTTCAGCCATATAGAAAGGAAAATAGAGGGGAAAGTTACATCACATTAAGCCACAATAGGCTACCTCTACATGATGTTGAAGGCGCAATCATGTCCACAAGTACCAGATTCATCCCCAATGTGAGCTCCAAACTTGTTTCTGACAGACTAGTAGGGCATCGTCAGTGGAAAAGGAAGGGCCAGGCATCATAAAAGGACCTGAGACTTAAGAAAGCCTACTCAGCCCCCTTCTTGCTAACTCATGCTTTCTTTTTCAATGGAAAATGGAGTCCCTCACAAACTGAACAACTTGCCAAAAGCTATTCAGAGTCAATATTGTATACTGAATAGATGCTGGGCTTGGAATCAGAAAGGTCCAGCCTATTTCTTAGAATTCTCTGATACTTACAAGCTGTGTGACTCTGGGCAAATCACTTTACTTTTCTCAGCCTTGGTTTTCCCATCTGCAAGATAGGGATACCAATAACAATATGAATAGCTGTGAGGTTGCAAGGACATAATGAAATTGACTGCTTTTCTGCCATCAGTTCACCTGATATTGATTAACAGAACTAACAGAGCATCTGCTGACAGTCAACCAGAATTTATTAAGCGCTTGCTATGTGTCAAGCTTTGCCTATTCATGTTTCTCCCATCCTATAGTTGTGAAGGTGATTTCTTAGCCCATGAGTAGAATTTACTCCTGTTACATTCCACATAATTCATTGAGTCCCATCATTCTAATCTGTTGAAACCTTTTTGGACTCCTACAGTCTGAACTCATGAAATGTTCATCTTTAACTTTTGTTTCATCTGCAAATCTGACAGATGTGCCATCTATGATTTCATCTAAGCCCAAATGATAAGCCAGCATTTATATAGTACTTTAAGGTTTGCATAGAGTTTTACAAATGTTCTCTTATTTGATACTCAAAGCAATACTGGGAGCTAGGTTGAAGGGAAGTAAACAGACTTGACCAAGATCACAAAGCTAGCAAGTGTTTGAGGCAGAATTTGAATTCAGTTCTTGCTGACTCCAAATCTAACTCTCTTTCCACTGTGCCACTTAACTGTTCTAGTCATAGATAAAAATGACTGATAAAGATAAAAAGCTCAAAGGATGGAAATTCAAGTAACAGTATGCTAATATGGGAGAAGTACTGGGTAGAAAGAAATAAAAAACCTTACCAGCATCCCCAGATTCCCACAGAACATAGCTACAGGTAACAACAGACTTGACACCAAGCATCCCAGAGGTCAACGAGTAGGTGATGGGCAGCATTCTAGTTTTTCCAGTAGTGACTCCTATATTGTCCCTGTTACTTTTACTGAATAGATAGCTTCAGGCAGACAAAGCTTGTGCTGTGGCAGAGACAGAAGGAGAACGAGGCATCACATTCTTAGTGAGCTCAACCTGTTTTCAAGGTCAATACAGATGCAGTATTCTCTTCAGTCTTTGTGCATTCAGTCTCCCTGCTGCTTGCCACAAGCTTGAATTTAGGAGATGCCACCATGAACCAGCTGTCTGGAATCTGGGAAAGACTTCTCTCTGTCCATAAATGTGTCTCAAAATAGGAGCCACATCCATGTCAGGGGAAATAATAATTTGAAATCTGTAGGTTAAGCAGGAGCTTGAGTTACAGTCGTGTCATTCCAAATAGCACACATTCAGATGTAGAACAGAAAAGACTGAGTCTCCCGCTCTGCCCAGTCAACTGATGGGCATCTTTTCAGCTGCCTAAGTGTACCATTCCCCGGTTTTTCTTACTTTATTGAAAATAAATAGGAAAATCTCTCATGTCCAAAGAGAGAAGCTGCTCTATCTATACCTCTCCTCCAATTTACCTAATATCAAGTTAAAAAAGATATGCCACTCACCAAAAGGGACTTTAAAGGATTCTTTCCAATCAGAAACTAGAATAAATGTAGCAAAACAAAAGCAAGGAAATTTCTCTCACACACCCTATCTCTGATCCTCTGTGTGATAGGGATGCATTGTTAGAACAGAGAAAATTCTTTGTTTATCCTTCTTTCTGAAAGAGGACTATGACATCAAGATGAGGACATGACTTGCTGCTGACTTTGATTTGAGTGAGGGAGGACTGTGCAGGTCACCATCCTCACTTTCTTCTTCTCCAGAGCCATCTAGGTCCAGTGGCCTGATATTCATCAGGACAACTGGAGATGGCTCAGAATGCAATGGGAGACCCTTGCCATTTTAGGCTAAGGTCCTATCACATTCTCACTTCAAGTGAGATATACCCATTCAATGAATAGGACTCGTTAATGGGATGACCCCTTAAAAAAAATCAGACTCGGGGGGAAGACCCTCAGGGTTCTTGAGTAAAAGAGAAAGTCACTATTTGGTATTTACAGAATATAAAACATCTAAGAGTATTAGGTGGGGTAGTGGATACCAGAGTCTGAATAACACATGTTCTTGAATACAAATCTGGTCTCAGACACTTACTAGTTATGTGACTCTGGAAAAGTCACATCATCCTGTTTGCTTCAGTTTTTTCCTCTGTAAAATGCCCTGGAGAAAGAAATGTCAAAACACTCTGATATCTTTGTTAAGAAAACCACAAATGGGATCACAAACAGTCACAAACAACCGAAAAACCAATGAAATAAAATACCTGAAGGCCCAATCAGTGCAATTACCAGAATTTTTTTCCACTCTAAATTGAAAACATTCATTAAGCACCTGCCATATTCCAGGCACAGTGCTAAGTGCTAGGGATTTAAAAAAAAAATGTCTTTGCTCCCAAGGAGCTCATAGTTTAATGTGGGAGGTAACATGCAAATGATTTTGTTCAAATAAGATTTTACACACACACACACACACATACATTTACACATGTGTGATTGTATGTGTATGTATAAAATAAATTAGAGATAATCACAGTAGCAGGGACTTCTGTAGAAGGTGGGACTTGAGGAAAGCCAAGAAATTCAGATGCTAGAAAAGAGAAGGGAACGTTTTCTAGGTATGGGAGATAGTCACTGAAAATGCCCATAGTTGGAACATCGAGTATCCTGGGTGAGGAACAGCAAGGAGGTCCCTTGAACAGAGTGTGTGGCTAAGGGTGAGGAATAGGGCAGAATAGGGTATAAGAAGGCATATATATAAGGTGTAAGAAGATTGGAAAGAACTTTAAAAGCCAGACAGAGGATTTTACATTATATATATTATATATATATATATATATATATATATATATATATATATGTGTGTGTGTGTGTGTGTGTGTGTGTTATATTATATATATATATATATATATATATATATATATATCCACTGATGAAAAAATATTTATATCCACAGATGAAAAAATATTTATATCCACAGATGAAAAAAGAAAAAATGATAAAGGATATTTTTAATTTCTATAATTTGTCCTATCAAAATAGGTTTATTAAAATCTCCCATATATTCTACAACTACAGGACTTTACAGTGATAATTACCACTCATGATGATGACCCTGAATGCCTACAAGGGTCTGAAGTGCCTCTTGACTCACTTATCAGTTAAAAATCAATGCTCAGTTGACTTCTAATGATCTTTGCTTCCTTGTGTATACATAACTCATTCTTGCTAATGTACTGCAGTATACTCACCATGCAATTCATTCTCCATTGCTTCCAGGTGACAATTCAGACTATGCTCTTCTATGATTAGTATTCTTATAGCAGTATTAAAAATATATTGAGCATTGTTGTAGTTGTGTCGATGTGGTATAGTATTAGCGGGAGAAGTTTGGAATTATCAGAAATGTTTTGCAATATCCCAAATGCGTCCTGCCCACTCTCTTCTTCCCTTTCCAGTCTGGATCCTAATTCGATTGTCTATCCAAGGCACTGACAGATCCTGAGAGGATTGGGCTGGATCAGAGGGACACACAGAAGATCACAGAAAAAGAACTCTGATTAACATGACAGAAAGGGAAAATAACAAGTGCTGGAGGGGATGTGGAAAAATAGGAACACTAATGGCTGTTGGTGGAGCTGTGAGCTGGTCCAACTATTTTGAAGAGCAAATTGGGACTATACTCAAAGACCCATGAAACTGTGTATATCTTGTGATCCAGCAAAACCACTATTAGATTTGCATCCCAAAGAGATCATAAAAAGGAAAAAGGACCTACATCTACAAAAACACTTATAATAGCTCTTTTTGTGGTGACAAAGCATTAGAAATTGAGGGGACACTCCTCAATTGGGGAATGGTTGAACAAGTTGTGGTACAGGATTGTGATGGAATACATGAGCAAGGTGTGCTCAGAAAGTCCTGAAAAGACTAAGATTAACTGATGCAAAGTGAAATGAGTAGAACCAGGAAAAACACTGTACACAGTAACAACAATCTTGCAATGATGACCAGCTGTGAAAGACTTAGCTACTCTGATCAAGACAATGATGGAAAACAATTCCAAAGCACCCATGATTAAAAATGTTATCCATTTTCAGAAAGAGAACTGAAGAACTCTTAGGACAGATTGAAGCCTACTTTTTTCACTTCATTTTTTGTGTTTTCTTTTGTAACATGGCTAATACAAAAATAAGTTTTGCATGACTTTACATGTATAATCAATATCACATTGTTTACCTTCTCAAATGATAAGGGAGTGGAAGAAGGGAGGGAAAGAATTCGGAGCTTGAAATTTTGAAAAATAGAGGTTAAAAAATTTTTTAATGTTAAAAAAAAAATCAAAGAAGGCCTCTAAGCTCTAGGTTATACACTCCTTGACTTAACAATCTCCAAATTCCCTTTCTCTAAATCTCTAAATTTTTCTACATTGGATGTCCATGACCCTATTCCTAACAAAACAAATAAAACATAATAATAAAACATAAAATAAAACATAAAAAATCTCTACATTTTAAAACTAACTTGCTGTCCACAGGAATATTTACATTCAGATTGATGGCCCTTGTTTTCATTAGTTTGAAACTTGTTTAGTTTGATCCATATAGTGTTATTAATTTTTTTCAGAGTATATTCATATATTTATTTCATCTCATTTTCCTAGCAACCATGTGAGAAGTAGATATGGCAGGTATCGGTGCAATCATTTTGCAAATGAAGAGACGAAAGCACCAAGATTTCATACAGTGTTTTAAAGCCTCAATTTCTTCTTCTTAGAAAAAGAAAAGGATAAAAACACCACCTATTACACAGTTGTTTTGATGTTCAAAATATGTGTGTAAAGTGTTTTCCAACCTTAAAGTGCCATATAAATATTAGCTATTATTACTGAGGAATAATTGAGGAATGTAAATGGTATTTGGCAATTCCAGAAAATAATACACATTTGCTAACCATTTTTCTCTTGAGTTTATGCTTTAAAAAATAAAACTAGACTGCCCATTTTAGTGAATGCCAGTCCCACTCAGTTCTACCTTTCTCTCTTGTAGCCAGGGACTTTGTTGTTGCATATAGGAGATCAACATAGAGAATTAACTATGTGATTCAGGTCCTGAACCCATTCTCAGTTAGAATATCCTTATAAATGGAGCAAAAAAGCATTTTTCATATCGTGTACACACCCTGCTAGGCACAGAACAGGCTTGAGTCAGCAGAGTTGCAAAATGATGGATCCACAGATTTAGAGTGGGGCAGGACCTCTAAGGCCATCTAATTTTGTTTTGTTTTGGTTTTGCAGATTGAAGAAACCAAATTTTACAGATGAAGAAACCAAAGTCTACCATGGTTACGTGACTCTCCCCAGATCAAATAGAAAGGAAGCATCAGATGAGGTTTGAACCAAGCTTCTCTGACTCCAAATGCAGTTCTCTTCCCATTGGATCACACTGTCTCCTATGTTTTGAGCCTGAGAGGAACATAATGAAAGCCAAGCTCTGAGAAGAGTTTTTCTTCCTGAAAGATCTTCCTGATCCTCACAGCAAAAAAATTAAAACTAAAATATAGAATTGGGAGGGGAACTACTACTCCTAGAGATTAAGCCTGCTTATGGCTTCCTCTGACCTTCAGTTACATGTTTCTTGATTGAAAATCTTTCCAGTAGAGAGCTCACTATTTCCCCATCACAGCTGAGACTATTTATGTCTGACAGCAAGATAAAGGAAAAAAAGGCAGAAATAATAACAAAGATTTGTCACTGCATAACTGCTAGAATCAGAAAGGTTGTTCAGTAACATGAGCCATAGTGACAAAAGACTAGTAAACAATTAGCTGAGGATGGAAAGAGATGGTCTACATCCTACATCAGGTTGTCCTGTAGTTATTCATTTCTGTAATGCAAGACTCAAACTAAGTCTCTGTATCTGATGTGAAGATGCTGGCAACATGGAAAAGGAAAGAGAAAAGAAAGAGATCATGAGACTGATGCATAAAATTCATAAACTCCCCTGCGCATGGATTATTCAGATGTAAAAAGGGGCTGAAAGAAATGATACTTTAGACAAGTATCATTAATTAGCTCTACACAGAATGTGACTTGCCTCAAAATATGAAAAAAGATATGAAAAAAATCACGGTAAGTTAGTGTCTAACATGATATTAAGATAAAATCATTTTGCTTACTGAATGCAAATAACTGAACCAGGCAGCAATTGAAAGGTCCTGTTCATTTTGCTGGGTTTGATAAGCGAGACCATTAGCTAAATCGTTACCCTGTCCTTCCAACCCCATAAGGCCTTTTGAACTGTCAAGCATCAGTCACTTTAGATAACATACAAAGCATGTTGCAAATTTCAGGAGGTCCATCAATCTACAGGGATTATTTCAGCCCAATATAATGAAGATCCCTAACAATTCGAACCATCCAACAATGGCATGGATCGCTTCATGAAGTAAGTTCTTCCCCATCACTGGAAGTGCTCAAGCAGAGAGACTGGAGGTCAGGAGAAAGGTTAGTGCTGGATAATGATGGAATCCATGGAGCTGATGAGATCACCAAGCAATATTGTATAGGGGAGAAGAGAAGAGGCCCTGAGACAGGCCATTAGAAGACCTTAATAGTTAGTAGATGTGACTTAGATGAAGATTCAGGAAAGGAAAATGAGAAGGAAGAGTAGGATGAGGTAGGAGGAAAACTCAAAAAGAAGAAAGTATCCAGAAGAGTTGATCCACAGTAACAAAGGCTGCAGATCAAGAAGAATGAGAACTAAGAAAAGGTCATTAGCTTTGGCAATTAAAAAATCCATAGTAGCTTTGGAAATCAGTTTCAACTGAATCATTTGGGAGGTCAGAAATCAAAGTGCAGAGATGGAAGGTACTGGTTGTATTGGCCTTACGAGGGAGGTTAGCCGTGATATAGAGGAGGGTTACTGGAGGATACCTAGTAGGGATAGAAAGAACCAAAGCCATGGGTTCAATCCTGATGTGAAAGTCAGCTTCATTTCACTCCATACAGACACCTATGGCATGCACACTCTGTCCCCAGGAAGCACCGTGCTCACAAATACTTATCTAGGGGCACTTTGGGTGCTGGGTGGTAGGGAAAAGGGAATGTGTATTTACTAAATGCCTCCTCTGTTCCAGGCACTGTGCTTAACAAATTCAAAGGGTGAAAATATATGCAAATCTTACTGGCAAATCCATCATGACTTCTAGGAAAACAATTCCCTATGTAGCAAGTTAGAAACAAGGCAGATTCATAGAATGCTAAGGTTGGAAGAGATCATTTTGCCCAATCCCCTCATTTTAAACATGAGTTGACTAGGAAAGATAAAATGATAGCACATTATGCTAATGAATGAAAAAATCATCACTAAATTCTCTGTTTTCTCCTTTTGTACTGAAGGCAACAAGAGCAGCTTTGACTGCTGGCTTATTCCTTTCATCTCTAAGTCTTAGAGCCAGAGCAAGAAATAGGTCCCCAGATCTCCTGGTCCAGCCAGTCTGAAGGCTGGCCTCCTCAGTCCAATAAGCCCAGGAGCACTCTCTCCCTCACTCTTTCCTTCTGACTGTGGCTCCCCATTTTCTCTGAGTTTCTAAACTTAAGAAAATGTTATTTACTTGATTACCCTGGGATGACAACCTTTGATAACATGGCTGAGTTCCTAGAAAACACTATTTTTTTTCAGCTGACTGACTTCTTATTTCTTTTTTAGTTATCATCATGGAAAGCACATTAAATGCTTTGGATCAACAAATTACTCAGGAAATTCTGAATTAAAGATGGGGTCGGATTGCAGCTGGCTCAGGCAGCAGGGCCTCCGATGTCTGTGGATCCTCATTGCACAAACAGGCCTCTGGGGTTTTTACAAACATTCAGCATATGCCTCTGCCCTGCCCCCTGGAATCAGTTTCCAAACGGATTGAATTATGTCAATAAACACACCAGTCACCCTTTTTCTCCCTTAATCTGAAGAAAATGTTAAATAGCATATGAATACATAGAATTCCATCCAGCCTCCCTCCTCTTTCATTCTTTCTATAGCATTACTGGGTTAGGAGAAGGGGTGGGGAGGTAACTGTTCTTTGTTTTTGGAAATATAATTAGTACTTTCAAAAGAACACCCTGGATCCTGGAGAGATGGAGCTGTCCTGATTTACAAACACAAGTGGGGCAGTGAGGATTTTAATTTCCGTTTTGTTTTATTGTAACATATTCAATAAAATGTCTAACCCATGCAACATGGATTTCCCATATTAAAAAAAATAACATTAATTATGAAAACAAAGGAAAATCTGACCTCAATTCAATAAACATTTTTAAGCACCTATGCCTGGAGCACTGTACCAAGTGAATTTGCTCACAAAAGTGTCCCTACCCTCAAAAGCTGATACTATGGAAAGGGGGAGGACAAGGAATCTGGGTTCATGTGTGCATGTTGTGAGCAGGACTGAGAATCGAGACAGTGATGGGGCAGTACTGAACTTGGAACCACTAGACTTGAGTTCAAGTTCTGATTCTGCTTCCCATTATCCATGAGACCTTGGACAAAGTCACTCAGTACTTTTAGCTCACAGTTTCCTAATCTATTAAGAGGAGGGGGCAGTATGAGATGATTCCCATAGGACTGCTGTCAGAAAAGGATTACAAACTACCCACTTCTAACCCCCCAGTCTTGGACCTAGAGTTGCACTGGTATAGGGGATGACTTCTACCAATGCAACCCTGCCACTTATATTCTTACAGAGTTGAGTAGGGCACTGAGGCATTAAGTGACTAATCCTGGGTCACAATGTCTGAGGCAGGACTGAATCCAAGTGTTTGTGATTTTGAACCAGCTCTCTATTCATTATACCAAATCCCCCCTTGTAAACCTTAAGCCCTATGTACCTGGGGTACTAGTGGTGATATTCTATCATTTTTTGGTTCAGAAATGAATGATCCTGGGACAAGTCAAGATCTTGCCATTATTACTTTATGGTTTATGTTTTTGGGCTGTTACTGTTATTACATAAACGACACGGCCTCTCCATTCAAGGCACTTCCAGATCTATGATTCCATGTCCTGGAAAAAGATGGCTTCCAGCTAAAATGAGCTCATCAGTTTCTTTGGATCCCCTGGCCCAACAGCTGTCCTCTCGGTCACCAAGGCCTTGCTGGAATTCTGCCCAGGTTATGGATCAGGCCATGTGTGCATAGATTCATCCACAATTCATGGAAAAGGACGAGACAAACAACATAGCACTCCCCTAGAGTTGGCTATTGTGACCCCTAGGCCTGTGGACTTTGGCTTGAATTGGTGAAGAATTTTTAAACTCATGGAGGACTTGGAAGAAGCTTAGCTCAGATAACATGTTTTTAGTTTAAATAAATACAGCACTAATGCCCCAGATTACATTCCTCACATGTAACTGACCTCCCTGTGGGAGGCTCATGCTCTGGGACAAGAAACCCCATAAGGTCACAGATTTAGAGACCTTTAAGACCATCTAAACCAATTCTTTCATTTTACAAATGAGAAAACTGAGCCTGAGAGGGGTTAAGTAGGGTCCTCAGGGTTGCAGCTGGTACCGCCCAAGTCCTTCACTAGAACTACTATTCCATGGAACCTCCAAGAGCATTTTAGCAGAACTCAAGTATTTCTTTCATGGATCCCTGAATAATAACTGCATACTTGTCAAGCCCTGTTTGGTTTACAAAGTTCTTTCCTCATAGCAACCTTGGGAATTGAGTTGTACAATTCCTGCCATCATACAGATGAGGAAACCAAGTCTGAGGCAGACCTCAGTGGCCCCAGGGCACAGAACTAGTTCTGACTCTGAGTCAAGGGCCTGCTCCATTTTCTGCCCCCTCTTTCCCTAATCATGTTGCCAAAGCTCGGCAGGCAGGTGCTGTACTTCCCTTTCCCATCAGTCATTAGAGAAGGCTTCATGGTGTAAATAGAATACAACAAAGGGAACAATCAACGTTTTCCAATGAGCCAATCAGGCAGCTATAATGCAGGCCTAAGTTAGATATTATTTTATCAGAGTTTATTGTGAGGATGGGTGCCCAGTCAGCAATGCTGGTGAATGTGCAGTGCTCTTTCACAAAGGACATCAAACTCTTCCTCCAGCTCAGAACACAAACTCAAATAACAACCCAGAGGTACCAAAACTCAAAACAAGGTTGGTTTCAGTTGACAATGAATTCCATCCTGCTTTTGAGAACTCTGATTTAAAGCTACAGAGCTGGATTCAGGCTCATTATAAAATGCTTCTGATCTTTAAAATTCCAAGAGCTTTATAGCCGTGGACTACCCATGGTCAAAATGTGCTGAGTTCAGATCATTCCAGAGGGTAACTGGATCTTTTTTTCATCTTTAGGAAAGACTGTGACAGAAACTCTTCCTGACATTAAAGGAAGAGGTCAGGTCTTCATTATGGACACCTTGTTAGCAAGAAGATCCCATTTCTATAACACGTTAATATTCATAAATTAGTTTCTTTACAATAGCCTGTGAGATTGGTGCTAGAATGACTTCTGTCTTGCAGAAGAGAAAACTGAGGCAAAGATAATGGAAATGACTTGAGTAGAATCAAGGAGCTGGTACCTTTCGAAAGTGGGTTTCAGACTCAAGCCTCCTGATTCCAAGGCCAGCCCTCTCTCCATACACACGCCATGTTGGCCTTAGCTATTTAGTTCCTAAACACGGTTTTATAACCAAGATGAGAAAACTGAGTTTCATGAGTACAAAATTAGGAAGGGGGAGGAGAGTGTGACTTTAGCATTCTCCATGCTCCTTGTGCTCCTTTCTCCCCTCTAAATTTTCCCATTCCTCTCATAAGTATACAAACATAGTTCCTAATGTCATCTTTGTGCTGCTTTCTACCTGAATGGGGCTCCATACTGTTGGTTCTCACTCTGATCTCACCTTCCCAGGCAGTACCCTGCAGTCTACCTTTTAACTCCATCCAACCATTCTGTTCTGTCCTCTGTGATGTGACAAGTAGCTAATCTGATAGAGGCATTTTTACCATTGTTTTCACAGTTGCCTATTAGTGTCTTCCCAGACCTTCCAGGTAAGATAGATGGATTGAGAAACAGATAAACAAATAGATATAGAAACAAATAGATATAGAGGCAGATGGATATAAATTGATAGACATAGATCTCTCTACATATATTGATAAATGCATGTAAATATATAATTTCAAATAAAAATATTTGATCCCAAAAGATCACTATATATGTATAGATAGATAAGATAGATAAATACAGATATATAGTGATCTTTTGAAATCAAATATTTTAGCCCAAATCATGATGCTAAAATAGTGAAATCTGCAGATCTCTGAGAGACTGGGTTTTGAAAATTAGGCCTAGTGTAGGTCTTCTAATCCCACACCTGAGACACCTGCCTATTTTATATGTGCCTATTTTATGGCATTTGCCCTGCTTCTAAAGGTGTAGTGATGGCTTTTTGTAGTTTGTTTGTTTCCCCTTTATGCTCAGAAATGGAGATAGGTCTGGAACTCAGGTGGTCCAAAGCTTGACACTTGAGGCTGCCAAAAACGCTAATACTTGAGAAGTTGTACGTAACTGCTCAGAATTTGGAAGGATTTTAAAATGTGTAGTAAGGAAAGCCTAAAACCATTCACCTTGTAGGCAGCAAATGTAACAGAAAGAATGATGAACCTGTCATCAAGAGAAATAGGTTATTGTTCAGCTTCTGACATTACCTTATTTGTACCTTTGAGTAAATTATTTCAGCTTTCTGGACCTCATTTTTCTTGTCTATGGAATAAGGCAGTATGATAAGGAGGAAAGTCAGGAGACTGGTTCAAATCTCAGCTCTTCAACTAACTCCCCATATGACAGTAAGTAAGGTGCTTCACTTCTCTGGGATTTAGCATCCTCCTCCATAAAATGACAGGATTGGAGGAGATGACATCTGAGTTCCCTTTTTACTGCAAAACTCTGATTTTATAACTATATAATGATATTGCTTTAAGGTTCGTAAACACTTTTCTCACAACAATCAGAACTACTAAATAATTTGCCACAGACTCAGAGAAAAAAATATTAGAGCAAAAATTTGACCTCAGGTCTTCTTACTTCAAGGCCAAAGCTCCCATCACTCCACCACACTGTCTGGATAACCACTAAGGTCCTTTCTAGCCTCAATGTTCTATGATTCAAACAAGGTATTCTTCCTGGGAGTTCAATCCCAATATGTCCTGTGATGGGAGTTTTAATGGTATGATTAGAGGTTATATGGCATCCACAAGAATGTACCAAATGTAACTTCCTTGGAAACACAAATTACAACTTAACCAAATTCTCAAAAACGCTTAAAGATACTTATTGTGATAATCAATCTTTATGACATACTCGTCAATCATCTCAGCAATATCTCTTGTATCTGACAGTGCAAAACACAATGGACCCATGCCTACTTTCCTTTCCATAGCCTTCCACAGATCCTTCACAGAGGAAGAGGATTCTTTTCAATGCACTAGAAGCTTTCCTCCTCTTTGTTATATATTTTATGATTACCAGCACTTGGATGGATTGATTAGCAGTACAGGATAAGCCTAAATCCTTTCACTAGTTTATGTTTGCTTGGTGACATCAGTTGGTAATCCTTCAGAGGAAAATTGAAACCTATTTTTGCCCACCATGCATTTCTCTATTGCTCTTTACATAACCCGAAAATTTGACTCTTGGGAAATGGAGATATTCTACAATTCACAAACTATATAGCATCACTAAGAGAACATTTATTTAAAGAGGGATCCAGGGACTGAAAAGGAGCTTGAAATCACTGAAAGCATTTCATAATTTTCTAATTGCCTAACAACCTATCTCTTCCCTATATTCAGTTCTGGATCTAATTCATTTTCTACCCACAATATCTAGCCCTGATATATTTATTGTCATATCAACTTAATAGGCTACCATCCCACTGCATATCATCCAAAGTCTAAACAATTAGACTATTAATTAAATTCAACTTATTTGTAGTCTAAACATTCAGTTTAGCTCATATAAATGGTTAAGCTTTTCTCATTTGAGTAACCATAGCTCTATCTCCCTGAAATATACCTGAAGTATTCTTAGGCTTGACATATTCAGATCAAAATATAAAGCTAAATCATCATCATCATCATCATCATTAACATTACAACCACCAACGCCATACAGAGAATAGGTCTAAAATCAATTCAACAAAAATGTATTAACCACCTATATTTAAAGCCCTGTGCAACCCTGAGAATATAAAGATAAAACCAGATATAATTTCTTTATGGGGAAGGATCTTATTCAGATTTGATTAAGTGAAGGGGAGGCTGAATAAGCATTTTAAGTTCCAGTGAAATATTACAATGTTTTCTATCTCTTAATAGTAAGAATCAGTACCAAGCCAGAGAGAAGATAAATTATACAAGACCCTACATATGATTACAACTCCACTTAAGCCTACTTGAACAAATTAATGATAATGAAAAATGAATAAAGAAGATATATCAGTTATAATCATCACCATTTCCTATAATAAGTTTAGCTGAGGCAGAGCAATGAAGAGGTTAGAAGAGCCTAGAAACCACTGAGACCAGTCAATACTTCATTTTTTTGGCAGGAAGGGACACATGGTTATCAAGGGAAACACCAATTTAGAATATAAACTCACTTGTAAAATATTATGGAGAAGAGTAGTAGAAGATTATAAATTTATCTCATAAAGAGGAAAGAGCAGTGGACAAAAAGTCTACAGAAAGCCTAGAGTGAGTGCCAGAGCACTTAGAGATGAAGCTGGAAAGAGGGTGACAAATAGACAAAAACATGAAACTGACCAGAAAGTCAGAATACTTGGATTGAACCTCAGTTCTAACACTTAATAACTTTTTAATCATAGACCAGACATGACTTCTCTGGAATTCAATTCCTAATTCACTTTATCTGAGTCAAACAATGAACATTTGACAATGTTTTGATGACATGAAATATTATTTGCAACCCAAGAAAATCTATCCAACCATCTATTTTTTGAAACCTAGATTTTAACTACCACATTTTGAATATTTTGTTCATCCTTCCTTTTTGAAGAGGACCAGTGATGTTATGCATCATATTATTTTTTTTATTCTAGGCTTTATTTATTTGTTAATTTGTTATTAATTTATTAATTATACAGATTTTCCCCTTAATACTAACAAAAGAAAAAAAACTTGAAAGTTAATTTTAGTTAATTCTAGGTTTACATAAGACATACGTTCATTTTAATCAGGCTTTTGGATGTTTATTTTGTTTTTATTTATTTATTTTGTGTATTTATTTATATTTTTGTTGGGGTATTGTAGATTTTTCTCTTCTTATATATTTTTGACTGGATTGAAAATGATCCCCCTTAAAATCTTGCCCTAAAGGAGCCTTGGG
>CM053769.1:665888838-665917287 GCA_028658325.1 Potorous gilbertii
TTGTTATTAATTTATTAATTATACAGATTTTCCCCTTAATACTAACAAAAGAAAAAAAAACTTGAAAGTTAATTTTAGTTAATTCTAGGTTTACATAAGACATACGTTCATTTTAATCAGGGTTTTGGATGTTTATTTTGTTTTTATTTATTTATTTTGTGTATTTATTTATATTTTTGTTGGGGTATTGTAGATTTTTCTCTTCTTATATATTTTTGACTGGATTGAAAATGATCCCCCTTAAAATCTTGCCCTAAAGGAGCCTTGGGTGGTTGGGTTTTTCAAGCCCACAAAACTTGCCAATAATATCTGCTCAATAAGCAGTTTCATATTTAACTTATATAAGTAAAATGTAGAAAAAAACAGAGAAGAAAGCATGAGATTTTCCATTCATTAAAGTTAATTGATTGTGATGAAAAAGACATTAGCCCCAAACAAAACAAACAAAAACAAAAATTCTGTCATTCATGAATTTACATCTTCAGAAGCAGTAGGTCTGAATTGTAAACAAAATAAACCTGTGCTCAGAGTCTGACTGTCACTCTCTCCAATCCTGTTTCCTCCTCTGCAGAATGAGAGAGTTGGCTTAGATAATCCTCCAGGTCCTTTCCAGATCTAAATTACATGAAACCTATGAATACTTCTACTACCTTCCTTGAAGGGTTGCTAAGGAGGGGGGGGGGGAAGATGCTTTGAAACCTTAATGTACTATACAAACATGAGTTATTAAAATGTGAGCTTTTAAGCTCTATAATTATGGAGAGGATGAAAGTATCACAAAGACTGTAGTTAGCATCTTGATTCCATTACTATCCATTGGGGGTGTGTGTGAAATATTCATACATGATAACATAAGGATATTTCTAAGTAAACCATAGCTACATGAAAAGAAACATAGAGAATTAAAATTTATTCAAGTATTGAAGGGATGCAGAGTAAAAGAGAAAAAAGAGTCAGTAGGGGTAATCAGAAAAAGTGTACTGGAGGAAGTGGGTTAAGTGCAAGGTTCTGAAAGAGGAAAATGGAAATAGAAAAGCAGAGAGGAGGGAGGACACCCCTCTAATCTAGAGAAGTAGCACAGACAAAAGCATAATGATACCATCAGAGAAGATAATTTAATCAATAAATCACCCCATCCCCATTTAAAGTAACTAGCAAAATACACCAGGGCAATGAATGAATTGTGGACAATCTAGTTAAGCAACTTGGGAATGAACAGAACTTTCAGCCAGTAGGTTAAATGAAATGATGTGATGCAGGAAGTAACAGTATGGTCTGAAAATACTGGGTTATGTCCTGAGGTTTGGCATAGAAGAATAAGCCATTTCAAGACACAGCATTTGAGTGGTAAAAGAAATCCCAGGCAAGTCCCTGAGAGTGATCTACTTGGGGGAGGCAAGTAAGAAAAAAGTCTTTTTTCTCCTTTCATTTTGACCAGAAGAAGACTTTGTTAACTTCACATGATCCAAAAGACTCAGGCTTCCCATGAACACTCTCTCAGTAGCTCCATAACAGACAATATCAGCAGGAGACGCAGAGGACAAACTCAACATACTGAGGAAAGGTAGCTTCGGAACTCTATAAGGAGCTCGTAAGAAAATCAAATATTTCCACGGAGAAATTCATGAAGACCCCACTAGGAGAAGAAAAGAAACTGACAGCAAAGGGTCTTCCAGGACTTCCCCCAACCCTTTGTCTCATGTACTTGCTAAGCTTGAGCCCACTTTTCTCTGGATTCTCTGTGCATTTATGTGAGAATATGTTCTTCAATTGGGAGGGACAAGGAATGATATCATTTTAGCAAGTAACTGTTTCTAAAAATAAACTTGGCTAGCAATTGATATCAACTGTAAATTAATATCAATGGAAGAAGCCAATTGATAGAGGGAGGTACTCTTGAGATAAAGTACTAGAAAAACCACCCCCACTAGCTTAGGATCTCCTAGAATTTTGAAGAAAAAAGAAGTCAACCAACCCCGGGGTACCAATGTGAATGGGGTTAGGAAAATAGCTTCAAAGTCCATGTGATATACTAGGAATCAGCAAGTTGTACATTGGAGATGGACTAAGAAATGTTCATTATTTTGAGTTCACCTGCAAGATTACCCATCTGAGTTCACTCCTTGGGATCAAAAATATTTATGGCAGGAGGTACATTTCTTTCTGGAACTCAAGCCAGATGGAAAGCTTTTCAGGCACTTATAAATTAGTGATCAATTTCCATCCAAAGGGATATTGATATTAAGATGAACTGATTACCAAGGATGGAAAAGATTCCCTTTGTCACTGATTTAAGCTTGGCTCATGGTGGTAGAGAAATGCAGATTATCAGTTCTAAGAATTGACATTATTTTACAAACTCCAGGAAATGTTTCTTCAGAATCTTATATTTCCATTCTAAGACAGTCAGACCCTCCCACCAGGAGCACACACAGGGGATTCTTTCTTTTGTACAAAATAAATAAATAAAGCACTGAGCAAGGCAGAGCTAAACAATCCTATCAGTCAGAACAAAGAATCCAATGCACACATATTTGTGCAACCAGTAACCTGATGGCTCCGAGGAGGATGGGGATTGAAATCTATCGGATCACACTGAATGCAGTCCAGATTAATATCAGTCACGTTGTTCATTTTTCATTCTTTTTTAAAAACAACATATTGACTAAAACTTTATCAATGTAATAAATCTTTGATGTTTTATCATTTTTTATAGATTTTTTTACTGTTCTGCTACTGTTCTTTTTTAATTTTTACTATTCCTGCTTCTATACTTACTTCAGGTTTATTTGTTGACTTTCTAATTTTTAAAAAGCATATTTGATGAATCAATTCTGCTTTTTTTTATTTTTTAAGTATGTTTTTAGTGATATGATTTTCCCTCTGAGGACTACTTTAATTGCATGTCAGAAATTTTAATATTGTATTCTTTCATTATAATTTCTTTCACATAATTAATAGTTATTTCTATGATTTGTTCTTTGATTCTCCTTATTTAGGATTTTACTCTTGTCTCCATTTGGGGTTGCTCAATGGGGGCTATACTCCTCTTTGAAAGATGCAAGATTGCCTGTTGTAAAGTGATATCAAGGGGTAATAATGTTTTCATCCCCTGCACATTTCGTAACTGATGGGATTTTTTAAAAAGTTGAATGAATTGTAAAGAATGAAAAAAGGGCAATCCTTATGAATTATAAAGAGCCAGCTTATAGGGAATAGATGGGCAAGATTATGGGGGCTTCATGGGCTTCCTCCTTTTCCACAATCCCTAGGGTAGGTTCCTGAACTTCTGTAGAATCCATTGATAGGAGTAGAGGGCACAGAATAGTTCTAAGCAACCCTGCCCAAAGAACTCCCTTTGGGCTACATCTGGATTTTTTCCACTTTGAAGTTGCTTAGAAACAAGTGATCTTCAATACCAAACCCAGCCCTGATACAACTTGTGTGATTTGGGTCAAGTTACTAAACTTCTCTATGCCTCAACTTCCTTATCTGTAAAACAAGAGGGTTGGGATCGACCATGACCTATATCTATAGTTCTAGGACAAAATTTTCAAGGCCATACGGTGCTGTTTGCATGCTGGTTGCTAGCTCATAAAAGGTTTGATCCTTTCCTAAGATAATAGAAAGCCCTTCTCCACTCCAAAGCTAGGGTTCACTACTCCCTTCCCGGTAGTGACCGGTCAGAAATTTTTTGTCTTGTGGTTACTTCCAAAGGTCCACTGGAACCTACTTCTCTCTGTTACTTGGTTCTCCCAATTCCTAGGCCTTTTTCTCTGCCCTGAAACAGCCCTCTTATATGTATTACCCATCCTATTTAGACTTGGAGGAGCAAGTTGAGATCAAGAACAGTCTTGCTTTTCTACTTTTATTGACAATGTTTAGCAAAGTAATTGACACTTAGTAAGTGCTTAACAAATGATTTTCCAAACCACTCTATAAAATTATAGATTAAAAACCAGAATGGACATTAGACTTAGTCAAAATGTTCTCATTTTGTGTGTGAGTTAACTGAAGCCAGGAGATTTAATGACTTGACCAAGGTTACATAAGTACTAATCAGCAAGGTGGTGATTTGAATCTGGTTGATTCTAAATGCAACATTCTTTGCAGTTAACTATTTGATTTGATGTTGATGTCTCCTGTATGATTTTTTTGGCCATTTTAATTTTTCTTTTTTATTGTCATTTTGTTTTGTCTTATTGACTTTGTGGTAGTCATTCTATAGACTGTCTTTTCTCTCTCTCTCCATCCCTATATTGTTCTGAATCCTTATGTGTCATTCCTTATGACACAGTGTATGCTCCATTGCGTAACTATACATGGTCTATTACACATTTTAATGTATTTATATACCATAACTAGTTCAACTATTCCCCAATCTTTGGTACATAGTTTATTTACAACCTTTTGCATTTGTAAAGAGTGCTGCTATGAATATGTTAGGTTAAATGGGACCTTTCTTCCAGCCAACATATCGAATTACATTTATACCTTAATCAAAAGACTGATTAACGTGGGATTTAACCTGGACCTCTGATAAATGGAAAGGATTTAAATCAATGTTGCTCAAGTATAGGACGATCTGCCTCCTATGTAGGAGGCAAAACATAGAGGTGAAAATGTATCAAAAATGTACAGAGGATAAGTATGAGGTTGGAAGGGATAGATCCAATTGGAGCAGAAGGCACAAGTTAAATAGTTGGGGTAAACAAGCTTCTGTAGAGAGGACAATATCAGATTATGGATGGCCTTGAAAGTTATTTTCCTAGAGAAGGATATTGTGATAGAGTGATAAGAACATTGAGTTGAGGGTTGGAAAGTCTGTTTCCAGTCTAGTCCAGCCCAGTAAGTATATGATCAACTGTGGAACACTTTATAAAATGTTGGATTTTTTTTCAGTATGCTGAATTTTTTTTTATTATTTTCCTCTACTAAAAATGCTTTGTTATAAAGGATAGGTCTCTGAAAGTCAGCAAGGTAGGGAGATGGAGAGATAAAGGGGAAGCAAAAATAAAACATATCAATAAAAAAATGATTATTTTTAAAAACTTGAGCAAGTCATTTAATTTTCCTGGGCCTCCTATTCTGATATGAAAAATAAGGAAGTCAGCTAGAATAAAAAAGAAGAAAGAAGGCTTCAGGTTAAAAATATGTGTTTTGCCCCTGCTACGCTGATTTTAAGAATAGTGAAAATACATTAAACCTAACACAGGGCCACTAATTGATGGCTTTATATATTTTCTTTGGGGCCACTAGGTGGTGCTGTATCGCACAAAGCACCAGGCACTGAAGACCTGAATTCAAATTTTCTCTCAGACATTAAGTTAGGAGCCAATAATTCTTAATCAATCTGGGATAGATACAGTTCTTTGACCATTGGATAAAGCCAAATAAAGGTATAAAGAACAGCAAACAAACACAGGGAATCTGGCAATATCAGTCTGGGCCAAGCCCCTAAGAGGGAATCACTTGGCTAGGGAAGGCAGAGAGAATTCTAACCTCCCAAGCAACTGTGTGAGTTTGGGAGAGCCATCAGAGGTCCCACTAGTGACCATGGAAGAGCAAGTGTGGCTTAGCTGCAGTGTCTCCTGGAGCTGGAAGGAGGGACCTTGGAGTAGCAGGGGCTGCTGCAAAGTGGGAGCTAAGAGATACACTAAGGATAAAGAAGACATCTCAAGGGAAGGCAGATGTATGAGTTATCACTCTTTAGATTCCAGTGGAGAGCTATGCCAAAGGAGTACTTCATAAGCATGGTAACTAGAAATAGTGGGTTTGCCCTTTGAACCTATTGCCTCGAGGGACCTTATGTGTACAAAGGAAGAGCACTCCCCCAGTTTGAGGAGATGTTTCTGTAACAGCTATTCATATATCTGCTTAGGAAATACCCTTCTCAAAAGCCGATAAACAAAGCACAGCACACCAGTAGGATGCACATGAATGACAGTATTAGGAACCCCAGTCCTTTAGGATGATCCCTACAGTCCTGAGGACAACAGCAACCTCTAGCCCACCAATGTAAGTGGGAGTTTGGGGGAGGAAGAAACAGCCCTAAGGGGAGTGCTGTCCAGGCAACAGTGCTAGACGGAATGAACATGTATGTTGTATAAATATTTAATTGAATTCAGAGACTAGGATACAGAAAGAACCATATTCTTCTACAAAATATTCATGGAAAACTGAATGATTGTTCCATCAATTAGAGTCCTTTCAGAATACTCAGATGAACAAAGGAAGAGGACTGGCATTCTATTGTTTCTTGTATGGTATTTCCAAAAGTTCCTGAAGCTCTCAGAGGTAAATGTCCTTCTTTGAATAACTTTTCCTTTGGGCCAGAGAGAAAGAAGTGACATCTGCTGGTATAGCAGACAATACAGACCATTGGGAGCAAGATGAGGTAACTTCTAACGCTGGTTCTGCCATCTATAAGCTTGTAAATCATTTCATGAGGCCTCCATTTCCTCCACCATAAAAAATGATTTTCAGAGTTGGGTTAGTGGACTCCTAAGATCTTTTTTTTTATTTTTTTATTTTACTTAACCTTGTCCTGTGAAATACAGCATTAGAGGTTGCTTGGTCATCAAGACAAACATATCTTCTTCTGGCTCTCAAGCCAAGCTTACTAAAGGTATAAGATCTCTTCCCTCTGCCCATGTCTCTGAACATATACTTCCTCCCAGGCTTCCTTTTCTCATTCCTCTTAAAATAGGGCTGCCCTCGCAGAGGCTTCTGTGCTTGAGTATTTTCAAGAACATTGGATTTAGTAACTTGTCACTTTTCCCATTTCTATTTTTCTGCTAGAGCTATCATAAACTCCATTATCATCCTGTAGTCTGAAAACCAGGAAATCTTGAAGATTTTATGGGTGTCTAAGTTTGTTGGGTTTGTCAGGAAATAGAAAGAAGTGAAACTTAAGAGAAAAGATGCAGTATATTTGAGAAGTCCACACAGACTCACGAACACAAGCCAAACTAAGAAAGAGTTTGCATCCCTCCATAGAACTGATTTCTTTTTGGGAAACATAGTTATCCCAGATTACAGTCTAAATGCTCTCCTGCTGGCTGTGGAGAGGGAGGAGGAAGGGAAAAAAGGAAGAATTTGAGTCTTCTCCTTCACCTGGGTTCACATTCCAATGATGTCACTGATTCTCTGAGTGATGTTGGGCATGTCACTCCATCTATTGGAGCCTCAGTTTCCTGCTCTATGAAATAAGGGGAATCAATTACAAGATATTTCCTGAATGCTTTGTCTCTATCTAGTGATCAAAGCACTTAATTACATTTCATTAAGAATTAATTCGATTGACAGGTCAGGACCTTCTGTGATTCCATAAATCATATGCAGGGGGGTGGAGGGAGGTTAAGCGTCATTCCAATTCTAAATCTGTGACCTTGTGAAGGAGCTTCATTAGCCCCTCACAGTGGATTCCCTTCAGCTGCTTCATAGACCCATGGGAGGCAACCTTCCAGAGGAACCTTTAGGAAATTTAAGATCCAGAAATGCTGCAAAGGACAGCATTTCCTTGGCTCTGGTCCAGACCAGCTGTCGTTTGTTCCTTCCTCCTAAGGAGGCTTCTAGATACAACAGTCAGCTCACCAGTGGTCCAGAAAGCTCAGATAGGGAGTGTCTGAGCCTCCTCTGGTGGGCCAACAAGGCATCCACTTCTCATCACTTGCCTTCCATGCATCCTTCTGCTCCCTTCATTTGGAATATGTAAATCTAGAACTAAAAAAAAGAGCAAACTTGAGAGGGAGTATGACCTATTTAGAGATGGTGGGAAGACTCTGACATAGAAACATAGACCATTACACCCCAAAAGGACCTTAGGGTCATTTAATGTAATCCCTTCACTTTACACAAAGAAGATCATGGAAAGTGAAATCAATTATCAATTACTTATTTACTGCCTTCTGTCAGCAAGTTCAAATCCGTGCTAAGATACTTACTGGCAGCCATTTGCCTCAATTCCCTCTTCTGTAAAGTGAGAATAATCACAGTATCAACCACCTCCCCCCAGGTTGTTGTGAGGATAAGATGAAATCATATTTGTAAAGCACTTTGCCAGCCTTAAAGAGCTTTATAAATGCTCTGATGATGATGATGATGGGGATGGGGATGCCAGACATTGGGAGAACGTGAACTATTACCATTTGTATTATTAGAAATGTCAGAACAAATAAGTAGCATGATTATAGACGTTAGAACAAACAATACCTCGGAGAGACTTGCCCAAAGCAATAATATCTGAATACAATTCTGTGGTTCCATTAAAGTTTATTTGGTATTTGCTGCTGCTTTTGTTTTAATTGTAGTTGTTTTGTGTAGTTTTTATTTTTTTGTTACTGTTGTTCAGCTGGGAGCAAAGTATGTTAAGGTGAAATAATAAATGTTTGTAAAAAATAAGGATTTTTTAATAAAGGTTTTAGTTGTGATGAAATCCTCATGGATATATTAAGATATGTGTTTGTAGTTCATGTTTTTGTCACCTGTTAATTTATAGCAATTCTTTTATATGTAATCTTCGCCACCTAGTTTTGCTGGGTATTTGGTAGGTATCATATTTTTACAGGGGCTAGGTGATACAGTAGGTAGAGCACTGGGCTTAGAACAAGGAAGACTCATTTTCATGAATTCAAATCTTGTCTTAGACATTTACTAGCTGTGTGATCCTAGGCCAATCACTTATCTACATCTAACTCCGTTTCCTCATCTGTAAAATGAGCTGGAGAAGGAAACAGCAAACCACTCCAGTATATTTGCCAAGAAAGCCCTAAATAGGGTCACAAAGAATGGGATCCGACTGCACAATAACAATTTTTTTTTTGTTTCGCAGAATGCAATGATGTATTGCATAGTTTCTACTATTTCTTTATATAATCTGCATTGATCAGATTAAACACAAACTTTCAGTAATTTCTGATTACAGTGACCTGGCCACCAAAAGTTTTTCCATTTCTATAATCAAATCCTCATGATTTAGCCTTTTGTTGACATGGCTAATTGGGTTCATATGGATGTTGCCTTGGCTTCTACTATTGGATTTCAACTGGTTTTTAGTCTACAAATAGAGGTAAACTACTTTAAGTCTCATTTGAGAAATCCAAAGGTAGGGTCTTACTATTAGCTATACTATTTCTCAGTGATGTTTGTTTACCCCAAAAGTATTTCTGGGTTTCTAACCTGTGAGTCTTAAGTTTCCAGATCTTTTTTTTTGTTCATCTTTCTTTGGAAGCTTTAGTACAATGGAGCTAGGTCTCCTTAATACTGCATAGGTGTTTGTTCAGGTGCTTTCCAAACGTGTTATTATCCATTTTCAAGTACCAGAAGTGTATGCCAGGACTGATCCTGCAGAGGAGTTCTCTGCTTTAGTCACATTCTTCTCACTGAGTTTGACATTAGGATGCCAGGAAGTCTCTTGACATTCAGAGTTAAAGCCTTCTCTTTGATGTGACTTGGGGCAGAACAAAACTGTAAATTTTTATTTTATCCACTTTGATTTTGTTCAGTAGGCCTCTGAAATCAAATTCAAAATCTTCAGGGGCTCTCAGTCTCTGCATGTGTCTCTCTCGAGAATGTCACTTAAGAGGTGTCTGCCTCAGTTTCCTCAACTGTAAAATGGGAATAATAAATAATAGTACCTACCTCCCTGAGTTGTGGTGCGAATCAAATGAGGTAATATCTGTAAATCATTCTGTCCTTCCATCAGCTCTGAGCTGGGGCAGAGCATGCTAGCATCTAAATTTAGCTTTATGGGTTCCACAGAGATAACTGTCTGTGCTGTCTTTGGGCTTTCATTACACAGATAATAGAGAACTGAGTGCCTTTTTAATCTGCTCCAAAGCCCTCGAGTCTGAGATTCTTCAACTGTCTCTGTGAAAGAAATCATTTCTTTACACAGATCTGTTAAATGTCCCAGCCACAGCAGATGCACAAGTGGCAGCCAGATGACAATCTGGCTGATCCCCAACCTGTCCTGTCCAGTCCCCATCCTGGAGAAAGGACAGCTGTAGGAAGTGAGAGATGGAGGCCCCTCACAGCATCTGAAGGAAACCATTCTCCTTGAGCTGTTTACTGAAATAACAAGGGTCAGCTGAAAATCCACAGGCTATAAGGGAAGCAGGAAAGAACCAAAGGAGAAGGCACAGGAACAGCTCTGAAATACACCAAAAAAAGGCTTTACAGGAAAAGCCCTAGAGAAGCAACTGGTCCTTGTTGGCCCCGTTTGATGTGGGATAAAATGTTTCCAGGAAATTTAATTGGGGGAAGGGGAGAAGGAGAAACAGTCTGATGAAGTGGGGGGGGGTGAGATTTCCCCTTTGCCAGGCTGAACTTACAAGTGTGTGGGGGAGTGAAATTTATCTTCAATATCACCAACCTGATTTGTCTTGTCTCCTCTTTTTTCTGTCTCCTCCTAACTCCCTTCATTGGATCCCAGAAGACGGGTATACGATCTCCCCCTCCTCTCTTGTGATACTCTTTTCTAGGTAATGCACTTGATATCATTCACACTTCAAAGCAAACGAGACTCTTTGGGTTCCAGTCTTGGCTTTGCCACTAACAAGGTGTGGGACCTAGGGAAAGTAACTTCATGACTCTCTACTTCAGTTTCCTCAACTGTAAAATTCAGGGGAAGGGAGCTTTAAGGTTTTTTAGACCTAAAATTCTGTGACTCTAAATAAATAGATAACTCTCAGCCAAACTTGCATGTTAACCTACACATCTCATTGTGGAATGACAAGCTTTGTGCCCTTGAAAAGGAAATTCAGGCCTTAATAGCAGGACTTTATCTCTTCACCCCTGAATTAGTCTAATATTCTTTTTTTGTTCCCCTCCTCCAAATCTCTTTCTTCTTTCATCTGTCCTCTACCCAGCTGACAAATTATTTTCCTAAAATGTAGGTCTTATGGCTTTCCCCTACTTAATAAATGCTAATGGTTCTCTATTACCCCTAGGATCAGATAGAAGTTCCTTTGTTTAGAATACAAAGTCCTTCACAGCTTCGACCCAACCTACATTTCCATATCACAGTACTTCCCCTTTTTGTACTCTCTGGTCCAGCCAAATAGGCCTTAATGTCACCCACACAAGATTCTCCATTCTCTTTTCTCTGACTGCACAGCTGTCTCCACTCCTGGAATACCCTTTCTCATCCCCTCTACCTCTTAGAACTCCAAATTTTCTTCAAGACTGAGTTTAAGCTTTATATTTTACATGAAGTTTTTCCTGGTCCTCTCCCAACCCCAAGCAGCTGGTACCTGCTCTCCAATGTTTATCCATACCTATATATTTGTGTGGGGACAGCTAGGCAGTACAGTGAATGGAGCACTGGGGTTGGAACCAGAAAGACTCTTCATGAGTTCAAATCCAGCCTCAGACTCTTACTAGCTGTGTGACCCTGGACAAATCACTTACCTCTGTTTGCCTCAGTTTCCTCATCTGTAAAATGAGCTAGGAAGAAGATACTCCAGTATCTTTGCCAAGAAAAACCCAAACAGGGTCATGAAGAGTTGGACACAACTGAAATGACTCAACAAAAACAAAAATATGTTTGCATATGTATGTATATGACTTTGAAAACTACATATTTATATATTCCCTTTTTATTAATACACCAAAATATTATAATAAGATAGGAACTACATTTTAAACTTGTTCAAGTGTGCTTGGGAATATTACGGGATGTGTGTTTGATACCTCTGTTTTAGGTACCTGCTAAGCTAAGTTTGGGATAGTTGACCAAATATTCTGCAAGGGAAATTATTTACAAGGACATCCTGAAACTTAGAATTTCCTCCCTCAGTTATACAAAGACAATTGGCATAGGGTAATTGGCTATACTATAAAAAAATCAGAATTTTAGCAGGGCCATCAAATTAAACAATAACTTTCCCCAACTGTCATGTTTTGCCAGCTTTTTGTTTATGGTTCTCTATTTTCAGGGTCTTCCTGTGTGAGTGAGACAATATCTTAGACAAAGTTCATCTTGGGTGCGGGGAACTCCATATGATGGAATGCATGGATCTAAACCTATTTAATGTAAAATCTGCTCCATGAGAGTAAAGTTCAATGAGAAAATAAAAAAGCTTCCTAAAGCATCTAACATTCTCAAGGGGGTGCAGAAGAACAGAAAAGTGGTTGATACTTGTTTTATGTTTTCACTTAGAAAAAATTTCATGTTTATCCAATTTTATATTCTCATATTCATAAAATAAATGACTATGAAAGAAGTCTCCTTATCAGGGCAAAAACAGAAAGCAGTATGGTCTAGCACTTAGAAAACTGAAGATGATTTCAATTCTTAGCACTGTCACCAACCATGAGATTATTTTCCATCATTCCAGTTACTCAATTTCTTCATCTGTTACTGTCACAGAATATAAGTGGCAATGGAGCAGGATTGGTCAGGAGTCAGTAAACCTGAAAATGATGCCCAGTAGGAGGTATCTGGCAGATACAGTTGGTCTCCAGGAGAGACCTGTGACCTAGAAGATCAGCTAAGGCAAGAAAGAATAGATATCCATCCGAGATCTGAGCAGAAATGCTGGGTCTGCAGTCAAGGAAGTAAAGCAGAACCAGCAAGAATGCCACTACCAGGCAGGGTTGGTGATTCTACAGTAGAATCACACCCTGCCCATCTTTGCTTCCTGTTCTTTGCCCTCTCTTCTGTTTTCTATGGTCTGCTGGATATGAGTGGTTCTGAGTTTATAGTCATTGATTGGAGACACCAGGAGAAAGTACATGGTACATTAAAAAAAAAAAAGTTCTACATCAGTGATGACAAATATCACCAACTATAACCTAAAACAGATTAAAATGAAATTGGGAAATCATTTAGCAAAATATGTAAAAATGCAATAGAACACAGATAATGCTAATATGTGGTTTTCTACATCAATATGCAGGGATCATTATGTATGGCTTAGTGGGCATAGTTTCTCTTTGAGTTTCATGCTCCTACTCTAGATTCAAATTCAAAGAACAGGATTCAAATCCAGTTCTACCATATTACCTAGATCACTGGGTAAATTCATTTCTAAGTCTCAGTTTTCTCATGTGTAAAATTAGATTAAATGTCCTCTAGTATCCTTTCTAGTTCTAAATGTATGACCCAAAATCTTGCCTCTGAGCCATACAAGAAGTAAGGCTTCTGGTTCAAAACATTCTTCCAACAATATTAAGTCATTTTGATTGCATCATGCCATGAGATGCATGGCTAGACTGCCATCCTATCATCATCCTCTTCATCTGTGATATGAATTTATCATTGTTCTATGGGCAAAAAGGGTAATTTTAAATCCAGTTTGAAAGACCGCCCAGATCAAAGTTTCCATCTTAAATGTGCAAATTCATACTGATCACAGAAGGAAAAAAAAAGGTCTGACTTAGAAGGAACTAGAACTTCTCAGTGTAACCAGCTTGAATAAACTTATCAACTAGAACGTGGCAACACTTTTTACATGGCAGAAGGAAGCCCACCTCTCCTCCTGCATCTCTGGGGTTCTGCCCACCTTCAGTACAGTCCATCTCTCTGTCAAAGAATGAAAAGGCATACAAGAGCCTTGGAAGAGTACTGCTTCCTGCTAAGGGACCTTAACCATCATCATGGGAAGCAGTGCGCCTACAGGCACAGCCACAGCTACTAAAGGCTCACCAAGTTGCTGGCACTAAAAAAATGGTTCAACATCAGAAACTGATATGATTTTAAAAGTACAAGCAACATTAAAGAAATAGCATTATCATTTGCTTTTCTGTTGAACTCTAACAACTATGGACCATTCCATCTGACTTGCAGCACAAGCCTTTCAAATGGATGGTCTTCCCTCTTAAAATATGAGCTCCTTGAGACTGTCTTACTTTTCCATTTGTATTCTCAGCATTTAGCACAGTGCTTTGTAAATAGGAAACATTTAAGAAGCCCTTCATTCATGCATTCATTCATTCATTAAAATGAGACTGCTGAGTGGTTTTGATTCGGACAACTTCCTTGTAGCTTCTAGGAAGATGAGAAGGGGGGTTAACCAGGAAGTGGGAGGTGAAAGAGAAGCAAGGCAGAGGACTGAGAAGGCCAGAGAGTTCTCTGACTTTAGAGAGAAGTAGTTACATACACTTGCTTTTTGTTCCTCTGAAGGAAACAACCAATCAGCTTTGGGAGACAGAAGCCTTTTACATTACATTAAAACCTTATGCTTTTATCTCTGGGAATTTCTATTGTGTCACTTGAATTAATTTTCTGTATTTTTTTCCATTCCTGCTACACTGTGGTTCTGTGTCAGAATCCTGGCTCTGCCACCTACTACCTGGTGAGTTCCCTAAGCCTTAATTTCTGCAGTTATAAAGCAAGGGGTTTGGAGTAGGTGACTTTTGCCATACCCTCCTCTAAATCTACTGCACTCTCTTCTCACTCTAAATTGTCTGGCTCTGACCTCACTAGTTCAAATGAATTATCATCTCTATATAGGTGACTTATATGTCTATATATCTAGCCCTAATCTTTCTCCAGAATTCTGCTCTCATATTCTTAGCTATCTTTTGGAGGACATACTGAATATGATGTCCTGTAGGCATCTCAAAGTAAACATTTTCAAAACAGAACTCATTATCTCCATCCCCTCAAAAGACATTCTCTTTTTCAATTTCCCAAATATTGTCTAGAACACCAACTTCCAAGTTATCCAGACTTACAACCATGGTATCATCCTTCACTTCTCATTCTCACCCCACATATCTAATCTACTGCCACATCTTGTGATTTCTACCTTTACAGCACTTCTCATCTATGTCCCCTTATTTCCACTCATACATAGTTTCAGCCCATATTACCTCTCTGCTGTACTACAGCAATAGCTTTCCAAATGGTTTCCCTGCTTCAAATGTCTCTCCATTCCAATTTATCCTCCATTAAGCTGCAGAAAGTGGATTTTCCTAAAGCATAGGTCTTACCACGTTACCCCTTGACGCAGTAAGCCACAGTGGCTCCCTATTGTTTCCAGGATAAGATGCAAAGTTCTTCACTTGGCATTTAAAGGTCTTTATAGTATGGTCCCTTACTGTGTTTCTAACTAACCTTCACACATTTTACTCTTTCCCATGTACTCAATGATTTCGCTACACTAGTCTAATTGTATTCCTCACACATAACACTCCATGTCCTGGTTCTGTACATTTTTACTGACTATAGATCAAGCCTGAAATGCTTTCTTTCCTCACTCCTAGATTTCATGCTTTCCTTCAAGACTCAGATCATTCTACTCCTGGCTCAGATCCTTTCTGCATTTCAAAACCATGCCTCAGTTGCTTCTAAGTCATCCTGAAATTTCCTTCACCTCCTTACCTTCTGACATTCAACCACCCCATACCACCTTCTCACCCTTGAGTAGCCCTCTACAAGGCCTCCTTCTTCCACTGGGGAATTCCTCCTTGGCTCTTCATTTTGTATATTGGCCCAAGTTAGGCAAACTTCTGGTCTTCAAAACTGGACCTTCACCCAAACCTTTTCAGCTTTTTCTTATCTTCTCCCATTAGGATATTTGCTCTTCAAGGAAAGAGGCTGTCATCTGTCTGTGTATCCCCAATACTTAATAATACCTGAAGATGATTAGTGTTACTAAATAAGGTACCCCAAATTCCTATATTTTCATATTTCTGAATCAAACAATATTACAAATAATATATTAAATGAGAATAAAGCAGTTATTTGCCTTCAATAATTGTTAAATAGATGGGAATAATATTGGAGGCAATAGCTCACATTAAAATAAAATGTGTAATTTTTTTCCCCCATTTCACCCTTTCCTTATGTAAGCCAGTATGGGGCAGGGAAGGATTGTTCATTACATGTTTACTTTGCAAAAATCAGAGTGTCTGTGTTTTGTTTGTAAATGCCTTTGTAATTGTCAGAACATTCTACTCATTTTTTAAATGTGTTAATGCAGCACATATTGCTTAACAAGACCACTGAAATTGGAGATAACTTTCCCCAGAATTCCATTACTTTTCTATTTGGGATTAAGGATTGAATTAGATTTGAAAATGCTTCCTTTCTCTTCAGATGCTTGTTATGAATATTTGTCATTAGTTTGTTTTTTTCAGACTGTTCCAATTATCCCAAATACTCATTGGTACGAATAAATACAGAACATCATAAAAACAAGAATCTAAATGGATATTAGATATTTTACATGCATTTTGCCCAAAATAGACCCACTCTCTATGTGTTGTATGTGCACACACACACACACACACACACACACACACACACACACCCCAAATTCAGTGACTGATTCTATACTAATAAACCAAGGACTTAACTCTCCTGCTTTACTGCTCCCATCAACTCTCTGGTTACTGAATTTTCCACCCCACCCTCCACCCTAGTTTAGTTTTCAAGGAAGGCTGACACACCTAGTCTGAAGTCTCTTGCCATGAAATAACATATAACTCTTCCTTAGAGCTTTTTAAGAAATGTTTTACTACTATGTATTGAAGGGAAAGGGGTACAGAGAGGAAAAAGTCAACAAATAAAAGGACAAATTCACAATTTACTTCTAGGTCAGTACTAGGAATTAGGCCTTTCCTAGCTTCAATCTTTACTTAGCCCATCTTCCAAAGCTTTTCTCAAGAGACATCCCCACCCAAAGCTTGTCCTAGATTTTCACTCCCTTTATTGAGATTTTCCAGAATTGCACCTCCCTTAAAAACTCCAAATTCATTCCCCACACTTACCCAGTCCCAGAAGAACATTCCAGACCCCAGGGTGGGGTCTTTCCAGCTTCAGGAAGAGTTCATTCACAATGCAGAGAGACTTCCAGGCTAAAAGGTTCCCTTTACACAATCTCATTACTTCATTCAAAGGCTTCCACCTTGGACCTTTGTTTCTTTAGAAGCCTGGCATATCAGTGGGATATGATTAGGAATTCTGAAGAAAATGTTGGTGTCACCAGCAATTTTCCCAGCGTTTATGCTATTTATAACATAAATTTTGGGGACAGAGCCAACATGGAGGAACACAGGCAGCAACTCAGAGGAACTCTTCCAACATTCCTCTCCAAACAACTTTAAATTAATACCTCAAATCAAATTCTGGAATGCTAGAGTCAACAAAAGGTCAGGAGACATTTTTCCAGCAAAAGGCAACTTATGAGGTTGACAGGAAAGCTCTGGGCTCCAGGTTAGAAGTCAACATGAAGAGCAGGGCCACTGCTCAGGTCACCACCAGTGGCAAGCCTTGGAGGCACTATAACAGTAACAGCAGCAGGTTCAGGAGGTCTCAGCCAAAATACGATAAGGGCATTAGACAACCAGTCAGAAAAAAATTATGGGGGACCCTTTGCTGGCACTGTGTGAAGGAATCTATTGCACTGTTCATACACAGTTCTGGTTTATAGTTCCAGAGCGAAGAGCAAAAGCACTTGTTGATGCAAGAGAAAAGGATCCCTCCCTGGGTAAAGATCAGAGAACAGGCCAGGAGAGAAAAGACTATGCCTTTCCTTGGATCATATCAATTTATAAACACTGAAAACTTACATGTCATCAAAACTAGCTCTGAAAGCAGTGGAACAAAAAAACCTGGAGTTTAGGACAGTGTCCCCTACACTCTGGAATCAGAGCCCAACTTTAACTTAGTTAAAAGGCTAGAAATACACTAGAAAATGAGCAAAACACAAACTCAAAAGACAATGATGTCCAAAAACTACAAGCAAAGCTTCAAATAAAGATGTAGATTGGACATAATCCCAACAAGAATTCCTGGAAGAACTCAAAAAGGATTTTTAAAATCTAATAAGAAAGGTAGAGGGAAAAGCATGAAAAGAAATGAGTGATGTCAGAAAATTATGAAAAGAGAGACAAAAGCTTGGGAAAAGAGGCACATAAAATACTGAAGAAAATAATGCCTTAAAAAACAGAATTGGCAACATGGTAAAAATGTCCATGAGATATCGAGAAACAGTGAAATAAAATTTATAAATGGAAAAAAATGAAAAATGTAACTATCCCATTGGAAAAATTGACCTATAATATAAATTGAGGAGAGATAATTTAAGAATTATTGTACTACCTGAAACTTATGATTAAAAAAGTGTATCTTTTTTCATCTTTCAAGAAATTTTTGAGGAAAACTACCTGATATTCTAGAACCAGAGGGTAAAATATAAATTAAAAGACTCTACCAATTACTTCCCAGAAGAGATCCCAAAATGAAAACCCCCAGGAATATTACAGCTACATTCCAGAACTCCCACATCAAGGAGCAGAGGGCTTCAAATATGATATTCTGAAAGGCAAAACAACTGAGATTACAACCAAGAATAACCTACCCAGCAAAACTGAATATCATTCTTCAGGGGAAAAAATGGATATTTAATGAAATTAAATGGATACATAATAAATAGATATTTATTGAACTTTCAAGGAATCCTGATGAAAGTACAAGATTTGAATAGAAAATATGATTTTCAAATACAAGACCCAAAAGAAATATAAAAAGGTAAACAGGAAAGAGAAATCATAAGAGATTCAATAAGGTTAAACTGTTTACATTCCTATATGGGAAAATGATACTGGTAATTCCTAAGAACTTCATTATTAGGGCATTTAGAGGGAGTACACATAGAAAGAGGGCATAGTGTTGGTTGACTATGTTAGAATGATTTAAGAGGTGAGAGAAAAGAGGATGAGTGGGGAAAATTATCTCACATTAAAAAGGTATGCAAAGAAGACTTTTTACAATGGAGAGGGGAATGAGGGTGGGGGGGAGGCAGGCAAAGATTGGTCCTAACTCTCATTGGAATTGTTTCAAAAACAGAATAATCTACATACCCAATTGGGTATAGAAGTCTACTCATCCAACGGGGAAATAGAAAGGAAAGAAGATAAGAGAAGGGAAGCAGGTTGACATAAGGGGGGAGGACAGATTAAGGGAGACAGTGGTCAGAAACACAATAGGATGGAGGATAATACAGAGTTAGTAATCATAACTGGGAATGTGAATGGTATGAACTCACCTAGCAAAATGAATTAGAAACCAGAATTCAATGATATGTTGTTTACAAGAAACACACTTGCATCAGAGAAACAGAGTTAAAATAAGAGACAGGAGTTGAATTTATTATGCTTTAGTCGAGGCAAAAACAAAACAAAACAAAAAATAGGGGTAGCAATCATGATCTTAGACAAAGCAATACAAGGCTTAATTAAAAGAGATGAGCAAAGAAACTATATTTTTGCTGAAAACTGCCATAGACAATGAAGTAATGACAATACTAAACATACACGCACCAAGTGCATAGCATCCAAATTTTTAAAGGAAAAATTAAATTAGATACAAGAAGAAATAGGCAATAAATCTGTATCAGAGTGGAACATCAACATTCACCTCTCAGAACTAGATAAATATAATGATAAAATAACTAGCAAAGAAGTTGAGGAGATGAAGAGAGTTTTAGAAAAGTTAGATATTATAGATCTCCAGAGAAAACTGAATAGGAATAGAAAGGAGTATGCATTTTTCTCAGGTGTACATGATGCCTGGCATAATAACCTCACAAACAAATGCAGAATAGCAGAAAAACTAAATGCATCCTTTTTAGCTCAAACTGCAATAAAATTACATTCAATGAAGGGTCATGGAAACTTTTTTTTTCTACTTTTAGATAGAAATGTCTACTTTTTTTTTTTTTAGCATTTCTATGAATTGAATTAAAAAGTGATTGTAGATTTGGAGTTGCTAGTTTACTTTGGAATCTATTCTAAGGATTTTGCAGCAGTGCTGGAAAAAAAGGACTAGATCCATCTCATTGATTTTTTTTTAAACATAATCAGCACAAACTTGAGAAATGGCATAATTTTCCAACCAAGGGAAGATCTCCCCAGCTGGACTCATCTCAGCTTTGAAGTGAAGAAAACACCAACAATGATTGTTCCATTTGTTAGGTTTTTTTCTATTTGAAAAAAAATATTTCAATGGTTTTTTTGTTCCCTTTTCTTTTTAAAGAACTCTGTAGACAATAGTATAAATCTATTTGACTGGATTTTTTGTTACAGTATCATGGTTCATTTGATAAATAAGAAAAAAAAACCTATCTGGTTCACATGAAAAAAATACATCAGAAACTAAATAACCTAATTCTAAAGAGTGGGTCAAAGATAAAATCATGGAAACAACAAATAATTTCATTAAAGAGAATGATAAAGATAATGATACTCATTAAAGGGTATGATGAGACAACGTACCAAAATTTATGAGTTGCAGCCAAAGCAGTACTTAGGGGGAAATTTTTTATAAATAAAATAGAGATCAAACATCAATAAATTAGACTTACATTTGAAAAAACTAGAAAAAAAATTAAAAATTCCCAATTAAACGTCAAATTGAAATCCTGAAAATCAAAGGAGAGATTAATAAAACTGAAAGTAAGAAAATCACTTAACTAATAAATAAAACCAGGATCTAGCTTTATTTTTAAAAACAGATAAATGATTGGTTAATTTTATTAACTAAAAAGAAAAAGGAAACCAATTTACTAGTATCAAAAATGAAAAGGGTGATTGCACCATGAATGAAGGTGAAATAAAAGCAATTAGTAGGAATCTTTTGCCCAATTGTATGTCAATAATTCTAATAATCTAAGTGAAATGGATGAATATTTGCAAAATATAAATTGCTCAAATTAACAGAAGAGGAAATAAAATATTCAAATAACCCTATCTTAGAAAAAGAAACTGAACAAGCCATGAATGAGCACCCTAAGAAAAAAGAACCAGGACCAGATGGATTCACAAGTGAACTCTACCAAACATTTAAAGACCATTTAATCCCAATATTATATAAACTATTTGGAAAAAGAAATCAAAGAAGGAGTTGTACCAAATTCATTTTATGACATAAATATGGTGCTCATACCTAAACCAGGAAGGGCAAATACATAAAAAGAAAACTGTAAACCAATTTCCCTAATGAATACTGATGCAAAAATTTTAAATAAAATAGTAGGAAGGAGATTATTGCAATAGCAAAATCACAAAGTTCATTCATTATGACCAGATGGGATTTATATCAGAAATGCAGACCTGGTTCAATATTAGAAAAATTATCAGCATTATTAACTGTAACAATAAGAAAAATGATAAAAAAAACTTATGATTGTCTCAACAGATGCAGAAAAAAAGCTTTTGACAGAATATAACACTCATTTCTATTAAAAGCGCTACAGGATAGAAATAAATAGAGATTTTCTTAAAATGATAAGTAGCATCTATCTAAAGCCATCAGGAAACATTACCAGTAGTGGCAATGCACTAGAAACCTTACCAGTAAGATCAGGGGTAAAGCAAGGATGTCCCTTATCAGCACTATTGTTCACTATTGTACTAGAAATGCGACAATAAGAGAAGAAAAAGAAACTGAAGGAATTAAAATAGACAATGAGGAAACAAAACTATTACTCTTTGCAGATGATATGATGGAATACCAGAGAATCAACTAAAAAACTAGTTGAAATGATGAACAACTTCAGCAAAGTTGCAGGATATAAAGTGAACCCCCAGATATCATCACCATTTCCATATATTCCCAACAAAATCTAGTAGGAAAAGATAGAAAGAAAAATTTCACTTTAAATAACTGCAGACAATATAAAATATTTCAAAGTCTACCTGCCAGGGACAAACCATGAACTACATGAACTCAATTACAAAACATTTTTCACACAAAGACAGATCTAAACAACTGGGAGAAATGTTAATTGCTCACGGATAGACCAAGCCAATGAAATAATAATGACAACTCTAAATAAATTAATTTACTTATTCAGTGCCATATTAATGAAGCAACCACAAATTTATTTCATAGAACTAGAAAATATTACAAAATTCATCTGGAAGAATAAAAGATCAAGAATATCAAGGAAATCAATGTGGGGAAAATATGAAGGTAGATAGTCTAGCAGTATGAGAACTCAAGCTGTATTACAAAGTGTTAATCATCAAATCAATCTGGTACTGGCAAAGAAATAGAGTGCTATATCACTTAAATAGATTAGGTACATAATACATAGTAGCAAATTATCATAGTAATCTAGTGTTTGATAAACTCAAAGATTCAGGCTTTGGGGACAAAAACTCACTGCTGGACAAAAAATACTGGAAAAGCTAGAAAGCAGTTTGGCAGAAACTAGCTTTAGACCAACACCTCACACCATATAGCAAAATCAGATAAAAATAGGTACATGATTTAAACATAAATTGTGACAACATAAACAAATTGGGGGAACATGGAAAATTTCACCTGTCATATTTATGGATAAGGAAAGGATTTGTGACCTGAAAAGAGAGACAAAAGATCACAAGATATTAAATGCATAATTTTGAAGGCATTAAGTTAAAAAGTTATTGCACAAACAAAACCAATGCAACCAGGATTAAAAGGGAGGGGGGGATTTTATATATATATATATACATATATATGATATATGATTGTGATGGAATAAGACTGCACTATAAGAAATTATAAGCTGATTGATTTTAGAAAAACATGGAAAGACTTGAAACATGACTTACACTTAGCAGAACAAAGAGCACATTATACACAGTAACAGCAATAATGTTCTAAGAACAATTTTGAATGAATAAAATTAACTACAATGGAACTATGAAAGAAGATGCTATCCATATCCACAGAAAGAACTTAAAAATAGAAGTATGGTTTTATACACAAACACACACACATATTTATGTCTAATAGTAACGTACTCTAGGGTGGAAGAGGGAGGAAAATTAAAAGTGCGTAAAAGAAAACTTAGAAGGATAGTTTGAAAACTATGTATAGTTTTCATTACATAGGTTTTTTTTTTTAAAGTAAACAGTGTAAAATGGAAATTCATGGGTTAGTATTGAGTTGTGTTGGAAATTCTCTTTTTTTGTCAATTTAAGTTCAAAATGAACAAAAACGAAATATTAAGTTAAAAAAGAAAAAAAAGATGAACAGGATGGCTCCAAAAACACCTAGACTTATATGAATTGATGCAAAGTGAAGTAAGCAAAAGTAGGAGAATTGTAACACAATATTGCATGATGACCAACTGAGAATGAATTAGCCGTTCTCATCAATAATGATGTCAAGCAATTCTGAAGGGCTTATGATGAAAAATGCCATCCATCTGCAGAGAAACAACTCACAGACTCTGAATGCTGACTGAAGCACAACTTTTTCACTTTATTTTTCTTTCTTTTGCAACATGGATAATATGGAAATACATTTTACATTTTAAAAAAATATCTAATCGCCTATTCTCTAAATTTGTTTGGCAACCAATGAGTTGACATATTATGAGTACTTCACTATACCAATAGTGACATTCTTATTATAAATAAAGCCAGAAGACAAAAGGAATATGTGGTTAAATATAAGTATGGCTCATAGGTACTCCCTGAAGAGGCAAAGAAAGGAATCGGCAGAACTGGCAGATTTGGTTTCATTCTGTGCCAAAAAGAAATGAGAAACAGTATTTCATGGATACTTGAACATTGTGTTTTTCAGTTCTCTGAATGGACACATGCAAAAAGACCACCATGATGATAACTGCAGCTCTTCTACTGACATAAGTGCACCCACATCCATTGCAGAGGATGAAGAGATGGAGAAACTCTATAAAGAACTTGGCAAGATGCTCAAAACCAAGATAACCTATACATTAATATTCAGATAATTTAGATGTGAAAGGAAATATAGAAGGAAAACATAAAAAATTCATTGAAAAATTTGGTTCGGTTATAAAATGAAAGAGTCCAAAGTTGTGGAGACTATTCTGAAGCCTCATGCCTGTATATCATGAATAACTTCTGGAAAAAGGATGCTGTGAAAAACACTGAATTTGCTAAATATCAAATACAAAAAAGAAAAGAAACTGAATGCATCTTAACAAAGTGATTAACAAATCACTGGCATCAAAAACATTTCCCTCCACCACCACTCCAAAAAAGAAAGAAAAGAACAAAAAAAGTATTCTCTATTGTCAGATAACTGGTTTGTTTCTAACCAACATTATAATTAGAGGTATTAAGATGATAAAATATTGACTCCAATTATAACAGCTCCACATTGAGCACATTAAAACAAACTACTGGTGATGAAAAATGGGAAATGGACAAAAGATATTCTATAAGTTGTAATAATTATTACCACTATTTCCTAGCAAAAGTAAATTATTAAAAATCTATCACCACAATAGGGATAATAACCAAGAAACCACTTTGACCAGCAAATATTTGACCGCCTTACCACTCAGAGAAACATGGCCGTCAAAGGAAACAACAGTTCAAGATGTAAATTCACCTGCAAATTGTTATAGACAAGGATTATGGAAAATTATGCACATTATTTTTCATAAACAGCAAGAGACGGTTGAAGACAAAACAAGTCTGAAGAAAGCTTAATATGAGACTTAAATGTGATCATTTCAAGAACATTTGTAGATGAAAGACAACATACAATACTTGTGAAATGCAATAAATCTATCAGCATTTCTATAGTAAATATGTCAGTGAGCAGAGTAATTGTCATATTTATAATCTAATAACTTGGTCTCTGTTGTGCATAATGAAAGAGGATGAAGAGTAGTATAGAAGATGAGGATGAGAAAAGCAGCAACTAGACCAAATATTTACAACATAAATCTGAAAATATTTATATGCAATACAAGGTTGATAGCATCAAAGCTTTGATTTTCAAATGATCTGAAAAAAAGGGAAGACTGTTCTCTAAATTGTTTTTGGAGGGGGGAGAAATCAATCAGTATTGTTACCTACAAAAATGTGACTGAGAGGACATCAGTATCTGTGGATCATTAAAACTATTTTTTCCAATCTCTAGAAAAATTTTATTATAAATATCCCTGCAATATAAAGAAATGCCAAGATGGTAGAGTAAGCAGTAAGTCACTTTCACTCTCCAGTAAGTCACTTTCACTCTTCTTTACTGACCTTGAAAAATGCAGAAAATACCAACCAGGAAAAAGTCCTGGAACAGTGGAGTCAGCAGAAATATGGGATAAAACAGGTTTTTTTTAGCTCCTGAAGCTAGGGGGAAATAAAAGGAAAGGTCCCTCTTGTTGTGACTGAAGGGCATGAGTACAGAAAGGGAGGTGTTCCAGCAAACCAGCAGCAAGCCCCGCCTCAGGAAACCAGCAAGATTCCCTGAGCTCCAGAGTGTGGAGCAGGCAAGTGAAAACACCAGGACCACTCCATCCCACTCCCCATTTGTCTTCACATAGCCAGCAGAATCAACAGACACCAGTGCAGAGAAGCACCACTTACACGACAGATGGGTGTCCACCAGGGGCTGAACCCACCTGTGCTCTAGTGCAGCTGTCAGGAAGGAGAAACCCTCCAGAGGCCAGACTACCCCTCACTCACACCCCACCCCACAAGTTTCAGTGCAACCCCAGGGAAACATGGAAACACCTCAACCTGCTTCAGTATATACCAGCCACCAAAACCAGCTTCAGCACCAGGTAAGCTACAGTATTATACAACTTCTAGTTGGCAGAACCTGAGGCTCCAGCACACAAAGCCAGTAATCAGGTCCCTATCCCCCAGCACAGGAAATGTGGGACAAAGTGCCCTGTGCCCCAGAAGCAGAGATCAGCTTTAAAAACCAGAGAAAAGGCAAACACAATGGGCAAAAAGCAACTTAGAAAAGCAAAAACCATAGATTTTTACCAGGAGGACATGAAAGACCAAAACACAAATTCAGAAGAGGACAGCTTCATCACTATATCCACATCTGAAACCTCAAAGGGGAATATGAATTGGTCTGAAGCCCAAAAAGTCTTCTTGGAAGAGCTAAGAAGGATTTTAAAAGTCAAATTAGAGAGGTAGAAAAAAATTGAACAATTCCTTTAAAAATACAATTGACAAAATGGAAAAAAAATTCCTCAAGAATAAAATTGGCCAAATAAAAAAGGAGGTACAAAAGCAAAGTGAAGAAAACAATTTGTTAAAAATTAGAATTGGGCAAGTAGAAGCTAAAAATTCTATGAGACATCAAGAAACAGTCAATAAAATCTAAATAATGAAAGAACTGACTGATGAAAATGTAAAAGATCTCATTGGAAAAAGAAACAACTGACCTGCAAAATATATCCAGGAGAAATAATTTAAGATTTACTGCTCTGCCAGAAAGCCATGATGGAAAAAAAAAGGGCCTGAACAGTATCTTTCATGAAATCATTAAGGAAAACTGCTCCAAGGTCCTAGAACAAGAGGGTAAAATAGTTATCCACTGATCACCTCCTGAAAGAAATTCTAAATTGAAAATTTCAAGTATTGTAGCCAAATTCCAGCATTATCTGGTCAAGGAGAAAATATATCAAGCAGCCAGAAAGAAACAATTCAAATGTCATGGAACTACAGTCAGGATCACACAGGACCTTGCAGGTTCTACATTAAAAGATGGTAGGGCTTGGAATATGATATTTTATAAGGCATAGAAGCTTGGATTACAACCAATGATCAACTACCCAGCAAAACTGAACATAATCTTTCAGGCAAGGAGATGGACATTCAATTAGATGGGGACTTCCAGACCTTCTTGATGAAAAGACCAGAGCTCAATGGAAAATTTGATCTTCAAATATAAGACTCAAAAGAGGCATAAAAAGGTAAACAGGAAAGAAAAAAAAACATGTTATTCAAAAAAGGCAAGCTGTTCACATCCCTACATGTGAAAGTACTTCTAAATCTTGCGAATTGTATCTTTATTATGACATTTAAAAGGTATATATATATATATATATATATATATATATATATGGAGTCAGAGGGTGTGGGTATAAATTAACATATGTGACGATAAAAAATAACTTATATGATGATAAAAAAAAAATCTTAAAACAGAGGTGAAAAGGGATTATAATGGGAGAAGAGCAAAGAAGAAGGCAGGAAAAAGGCACAAAAACATATTACAGTAGAGGGAAAGAAGAGAGGGAGGTGAGCTTTGTTTGAACTTTCATTAGATTTGGTTCAAGGAGGGAATAACTTACTCAGGTATAGAAATCTAACTTTCCCCTACAGGCAGGAGGAGGAGAAAGGAGAAAGAAAAGGTAGGGGAGGTTAAAAGAGAGGGAAGAAGTAGTAAGGGAAAAGGGGAATAAAAGGTAGGGGGACTGATAGAAGGGAGAGAAGATTGATGGAGGTGGTGGTCAAAAGCAAAACTTTTGAGGAGGGAAAGGAAGAAGGGAGAAAAAAAAGCATAAACACTGGGGAGTGGGGTGGAAATAGGATAGAAAGACACAGATAGTAATCATAACTTTGAATGTGAATGGGATGAACTCCATAAAATGGAAGCGGACAACAGAATGGATTAAAAACCAAAATCCTACAATATGATGTTTACAAGAAACACATCTGAAACAGGGGAATAGACACAAGGTAAATGTAAAAGGCTGGAGTAGAATATATTATGCTTCAACCGAAGTAAAAAAAAGAAAAGGAGTAGCAACCCTAATCTCAGACAAAGTAAAAGCAAAAATAGATGTAATTAAAAGATAAAGGAAACTATATCCTGCTAAAAATCACCATAGACAATAAAGTAATATCATTACTAAACATATAAGCATCAAGTGGTATACCATTCAAATTCTGGAGAAGTTAAGGGAGTTACAGGAAGAAATAGACAGCAAAACTATACTAGTAGGGAACCTCAATCTCCCCCTCTCTGAACTTGATAAATCTAACCTCAAAGTAAACCAGAAAGAAGTTAAGGAGATGAATAGAATTTTAGAAAAGGTAAATATGTAGACCTTCGGAGAAAACTGAATGGGGATAGAAAGTAATATACCTTTTTCTCAGCAGTACATGACATACAAACCAACAATGTACTATGACATAAAAACTTCACCATCCAATGCAGAAAGGCAAAAATATTAAATGCATTCTTTTCAAATCATGATATAATAAAAATTATATCTAATAAAGGGCCATGGAAAGATAAACTAAAAATTAATTGGAAACTAAATAATCTAATCCCAAAGAATGAGCAGGTCAAACAATAAATCATAGAAACAATCAATAACTTCATTCAAGATAATGACTATAACAAGACAACATACCAAAACTTATGGGGTGTAGTGAAAACAGTTCTTAGGGGAAGTGTTACATCTCTGAATGCTTACATGAATAAAACAAAGAAACAGGAGATCAATGAAATGGGCATACAACTGAAAAAGCTAGGAAAACAAGAAATTTAAAATCCTCAATTAAACACTAAATTAGAAACACTGAAAACCAAAGGGAAGATTAATAAAATTGAAATGAAGAAAACTATCGAACTAACAAATAAAACTAAGAGCTGGTTTTATGAAAAAACCAATAAAATAGATAAAACTCAGGTTAATTTGATTTTAAAAAGAAAGAAGAAAACCAAATTATCAGTATCAAAAATAACAAGGGTGAATT
>CM053769.1:665917787-665946659 GCA_028658325.1 Potorous gilbertii
CCTCTCAGCCAGCCTGGAAGTCTCTCTCACTGACCTGCAGCACCTGTGGGTGGAGGGACCCCCGCGACCACCAGAGATTCCGTCCCTGAAGCCTTCTCAGATCTGCTCCTCCCAGGGCTGTGCGGCCAAGGTAGGGCTGGGTTCTGCTCTGGTCCCGTGGGCAACAGACCTTGGGTGAGGGTTTTTCAGGTCTTTCTGGAACAGAAATCTCCTCCACTCTGTTGTTCTGTGGTTTCCACCGCTCCAGAATTTGTTAGGAGTTCTTCTTTACAGATATTTTATTGGCTGTAGCTTCAGAGGTAGCATAAGTATGTCTTTCTACTCCACCATCTTGGCTCCTCCCCCGTCTTATTGACTCATAATCACTGAATAGGCACTGCCTCAGTTAGTCTGAGACTGGTTAAAGACCTTAGCTCAAAAAAGCCAAGGTATCTCACTGCATCCTTGGCCAACTTCAGATGTTCTGATCTATACCTGGCCACTGGACTCAGATGGCTCTGGAGGAGAGAGTATGGCTGGCGATTTTGTACAGCCCTGACTCACTTAAATCCAATCCACTTGAAAGTCATGACATCACCTCCCTGAGGTCATGGTCCTCTTAATGAACAAAGGATGAACAGCAATGACTCTCTTAGGGATAAGGATAAGAAAACTTCCTGGAAAGAGCTCCCCACACATTTTACAGGGTTAACATGAAGAGCAAATGGAACAAATTATGTAAAAATGCTTTGAAATGCATTAAGAACTATACAAGTATATAGTACTATCATTGTTATCACTATTACTAATATATCTCTCATTTCCTTCCCAGTCATACCTCCTTTCAAGGATATATGTTTTCTTCCCCAAAGAGGAAAATCAAGGTCCCCATTAAAATGATAACCAGAATTAATTAACCATCTGCTAATATGCCCTGTCCTCTGAGTTTCTCTCTGAGCCTCTATACAAGTGTAGCAAATGTTCTGACATGTGGAAGCACTAAGAAGCTGGAGCTTATCCTTCATTAATTTCCTGTCCCACTTCTCCCTTCAAGAATTTGGCAACCCTCCTGCAATTAGCTGATCAAATCAAATCAGTTAATATTTATGTTAATCTGGCTCTCTGTTTATTGGCATCTACTTTACAGTTTCCTAAGTTACCAGCAAAAAGCAATCTAGTTTCAATGAGCTATTTATTTCAGAACTAATCAGTTGGCAAGTTGCATTGATTCTACCTCCAAAATATCTCTCCTTTTCAAAACTTTCTTTCTAAACACATTTCCATCATACTGGGTCACTCTGTTACCATCTCACCATCTTTCTCTCCCTCCTGCCTCCCATTTTCAGTTCCTTATGTGTGTTGTCTCTCCACCCCCACCTCTGTTAGACTGTATGATCCTTGAAGACAGGGACTGTCTTTTTCATTGTTGTTTTTATATCTACAGCACTTCACACAGTGCCTGGCACACAGTAGGCATTTAATAAATATTTATTGACTGAGAATCTATCACAATAGCAAGTGTTTAATAAAACACTTGTTGAATCAATGAATGAATGCTTTCACTACATATCCATCAAGTACTCTAGACACAAATTACCCTTAATTTAAAAAGCACATTTCAGATGGGAGGCCTATTTTCTGGAATATTTGATTCTTTCTAACTTATTCCAACTGGTTCAACAATTGCTATACTGAATTCTCAGGCTGTATGAGGGAGAACAGGTGGCACATAAAAATCTGGGTGGAGAAATGTGTAAGGAGACGGAAATGAAGAAGAGGGAGGTAATTAGCAATGGAGGCAAAATGTTCCTGGAAGGGCAGCAATAGCTTTCACCCCTGGCATCCCCAAACTGATTCTTCCTCTACTTTCTCCATCACTATTATTAGCTTTGAAGTCTGACGAACTCTGGGAAGTTCTGTTTACTCCCTCGACCAGGTGTCAATAAAGTCTCATTTCCTTGATGTAAGTGGGATCAGGTTGTGGTGAACACTGCTGCATAATCAGAAATCTAGAACTTGGAGAAATCATAGAAGTAATCAGTTTATTTTAGAGATGATTAAATCAGTTTAAGCCTAAGGAAGTAAATTGACTTCCCGGGCTCACACAAGTAATTTGTATCCGAGTACTGTGGAACTAAAGGGCAAAGTAACACATGGCAAAATAAGGTTCAGATAAGATGGAGCTGCTCTTGCAGTTAGGTCTGCCTGGCTCTTTGTGGAAGATATGACAATGTTCTTTCAGTTTTCTCTTATTTTTCATTTCCTTCTCCCAAACTGGTAGGAAAATGAACAGTGGCCAGAACCCCACTCCATGCCCAAAAACAATGGGTAGCATTAGAGGCAGGTTGTCTTGCCCTTCTTGCACTACAAGAAACTTTTACACTCCTGAAGAAGTAAATCTACATACTAGGCATCACCACAAACATTTGTTCAATAGGCTGGTTCTGTCTGGCAGTCTACACAAGGATAGGAGACAGAGACTAGATTTGTGATTTCTTTGGTATAGGAAACTCCAGGTTTGGGAAATATCCTCTACTAGTGCAAGCTGGCACCTTCCCTACAATGTGGAGCCCTAGAGAGCTGCCTATAGTGACTTGTCCAGCAGTGGCCAGTATGTATCAGCAGCAGAATCTTAACTCAGATCTTCTTGGATTCAAGGCCTGTTCTCTATCCATTAAACCATGTTGGCTCTGGAGTCTACATGGAAGTAGAAAACAGAAAAAAAAAGTGGCAGGTAAGGAGAAAAATGGGAAAAAGCATTTTCTAATCAGAACCATGAGGGTGTATGATAGAAGACATAGAATTAGCAGTGTAGGGAAGAGATTGGTTTCCATAATCACTTCATAAGCTCCAGAGTCTGAAAGGAGTTCAGACATGGTGTAGGTAAGACTTTCTTAACATGGAGTCCTTAAACTTATGTGTGTATGCATGTATGTATTTATACACACACATAAATATGAGTGTAAATGTAAATAAGCAGGTGCATGTATATACATACACATACATGTTTAAGTATGTACACACACATATATGTACATATATAAAAATGTTATTTGAAAACAATTGGTTTCCTTTGTAATCTTACGAATTTTACTTTTTGCACTTAAAAAACTTTATTCTGAGAAGGGGTCCATAGGCTTTACCAGATGGCCAGAGGAATCCATGACACAAAAATGGCTAAGACCTCTGTGGTCTAGTCCAACAGCTACCTGAAGAATGAGACCTCTCTACAGAAGCTCCAGAGAGTGCTTATCTCCACTGACAGACCTCCAGTGACATGCCCTGAGGCAGTCTTTTCCATTTCTTAGACAGCAGTAATTATTAAGCAGTCCTTCCCTACATGTAACCACCATATGCCTCTCTATAGTTTCTACTCATGCGCCCTCATTCTACCCTCCAGGGCCAAGCAGAATAGGCCTAAACTTTCTGCCACTCAACAGCTCTTCAAATATTTTAAGACTACTGTCATATCACCTTTAAGTCTTCTCTGCTTCACACTAAACATCACTAGTTCTTTAATTGAGAACTTGAAAGGGATCACTTCAAGCCCATTACAATTTCATTGGGAGGAAGAATATTTTGATGGTAAAGAATTCTGAATCAGAAGTCAAAAGACCAGGGTCCACATTCTGACTCTCCCACTTAATGCCTGTGGGACTTGGGACAAATTGCTTCATTCGTCTGGGCCTTAATTTCCTTATCTATAGAATAAGGTTGAATTAGATGACCGCCAAGGTCCCTCCCAACTCTAAATCTCTGATTTTCCCCCTTCTAGTCATGCTTCTTGATGTGCTGCTGAAGATGGTTAGCTTTTCTGACTGCCCTGTTAACAGGGTAGACACATAGGAAGCTCCAGACATAATAAACCTCCCAGATCTATTTCGTATGAACTACCGCCTAGCCATTTCTCCTTCATCCTTACTTATGTCATTACCTGTGCCCAAGTTCATGGGCAACTGTGAAAGCCAAGGGGAGTCCTGAGTCTTCATTGATATTACAGCTCCGGTGAGGCTGGCACATGCCAGAGAGATGAGACAGGCCTAGGGTTTCGCAGGGATGATTAACCCCAGCACAGATATCTTTCCTGGAAATAGAGGATAGGGAAAACTGGTCATTGAAGACAATGTTTAATAAAATATCATAAGAAAGAAGCCAATGATAGTGTTAGGTAAGTATTTGGAATAGTCTGAAAGAATATCTGAAATAAGAGATACAAATATTAAGTAATTTAAATGAAGCATCTATTAAAATTAGGTAAACATCATTTTGGGATCATATCTCATCTATTGGACATAGCAATGGGACAGTGGAAAGGGGACTAGCTCTGAAATCAAAGGATTTGATTCACCTTCTGATGCTGAGTTCCTGTAACTTTGGGCAGGGGAGGAGGAGGACAAAGAAGCAGAAGGGGAAAAGGAGAAGGAGGAGGAAGAAGAGGAGGAGAAGGAGGATAACTTGCATTTATACAGCACCAACTATGTGCCATGTACTGTGCTAAGTGTTTAACAAGTATTACAGGATTTGATAATGACAGGGCTCATAACAGCCCTGAAAGATGAGTGCCACTGTTATTCTCATGTTACAAATGAGGAAACTGAGGCAGACATAGGCTAAGTGACTTGCTCAGGATTACGCTGCTGGTATGTGAGGCCACATTTGAATTCTTCCTGACTCTGGACCCTGAACTCTTTTCACTATATCTTGTCCTTCATCGTCAGCACAACGGATCAAGAAACAGGAAGCAGTATGGCACAAAGGAAAGCTTACTGGTTTTGGAGTCAGACTTGGGCTTGAGTCTCACCTCTGCCACTACAGCACCATGTGATTTTTGTCAATTCACTTTTCCATAGACTTCAGTTTCCTCACTGTAAAACATGACTGGTTGAGAAGGCCACCTCTAAATCTATGATCTTATCACCTTAAGCCATTTATCTGCCTCATCAAACACAGACACTGTTAGCAAGCTGGCACTATTTAGAGACATTAAATAGAAAAGGTCAAACTTTTGAGTCTGGCACTCAAAGCAGATCGGAGTATATTCCTCATTCACGTTAATAAGCCTCTGTGTTTCCAAAATGGCAGAGTAGTAACCAGCTATCCATGAGTCGAGTCATTCATCTAACTCCCACTTCTACCCTGTCAGTACCAGGGCTCAGTGGGCAAAGAAGGAGAAGGTCAGCAACTGAAAACTATATAGATCCAAGAGGATGGCATTAGTGACCCAGGAAGGAGTCAGCAATGTGAAATAGGAAGAAGGTGGTGCAGATGGTAGAGTTCTCAGGAGCCTATGGGAACTAAGACTGATTCAGACAGGATCAATGATCTAGGTCTTAGAGGTTAGCTAGTCCAACCCTCTCAATTTGCAGAGGACAAACCTGAGGTCCAGAGAAACTTAACTTACTTGTCCAAGGTCACATATTAAGAGACAGATTCAGGATTTAAACACAGATCCTGATTCCAAATCCAGCCCTTTTTCCTCTGTACCATATTGCCTACTATAAGGAGGTCTAGAAGTGGGTAATGGGGATCCACTCACAAGGGCAAGGACTTTAGGGAAGAGAGAACAGTTGCAGGTAAGTATGACCCCACTTTCAAAGGAAATGGGACCCTTGGATGAATACTGATCTTAATTCATAGCTATAATTATTGGGTTAAAGACTTAGTCATCACTGACAAGGCAAGAAGAATCTGAGCTACCAGAACCAAGGCATAAGAAAGATCAATAGGAAGGATTACTTGATTACACATTGATAGGTACTTCTTCATAGGGTGGGTCTAAGTTTTCAAGTGAGAGTTAAGTGGCCGCAAATGGAGGGGTATGGGATTAAGGAATCTATTTGGATATTATAGCACTCTGTTCCCAGGGCTCCTTCAGTTTTGGTAAGAGGAGTCCAGAACTTAGAGCTTCCTCTCACTTTATCAGCTGGCACTGTACCTTTTCTCTCATTTACCAGATTCTTTATTATACCTGCAGGGATTGGTTCTAGGCAGAGAAGTGGCTTTTATGTATCCCTTACTAGACAGCTTCCTTACAAATGTTCACAGGGACCATGGGACCTTGTAGGGTCTAAGCAGCCCTGATGGTGATTTTTCTTTAAGATTAGTCTTTTTTTTTTTAGACATAGCTGTTATTTCTAATATGACATTCCCTCTTTCACTACTGCTGAAAAAAACTCCGACTTGTAACAAAGTACAGTTGAACAAAACAAAGTGATAAACTGACCATGTCTAACAGCACATACTCTGTTCATCCACAGCATCCCAGAACAAATAGTGCACAAACCTACCTCTACTCCCACACACATGGACACCCCTAGTGTCTCTGGTCTTTTTTTCTCTGCCCCCTTCATACTGATTCCCAATGGCCTCTGGTCAAAAATGGGCAAAGGGCACCAAAACAACGATAATTAATAATGTTAACACCAATAGTAGTTAACATGTATATATCACTTACTATGTGCCAGGCACTGTGTTAAGTGCTTTAGAATCGGTATGTCATTCGATACTCACAACAACCTGAGAGGTAAGTCCAATTATTATTTCCAGAAAACTGAGGCCAACAGGGGATCACACAGCTAGTCAGTGCCAGAGGTCACATCTGAACTCAGTTCTTGCTGATTCCAGACCCAGCCCTCTATCCACTGCATCATCTAGTTGCCTCAAGGTCATCACAAGTCACATAGGATATGTTTGACACAACAAACTGTTCTGACATTTAAAATACATAATATTTTATTTTTTCCAATTACATGTAAAATCCATTTTTATTCACCAGATTTTTTAAATTTTGAGTTCTAAATTCTCTCCCTCCATCCTTTTCCACCCTGTCATGGAGAAGACAAGCAACTGATTTAGGCTGTACACATCTGACACATTTGTTGAGGAAAGGTCATTTAAATCATTTAAAATCATTTCACAAAAGCTACTCGTATAAGTGGTGGGATGTCTTCAGGACAAGAAAATTCTCTTTGCCAATAGATGACTCACTCCAACAGCAAAGCCATCATGAGTTTCACTTCTAAGCCCTCAATGCATGGGGGTTATGTGGGTGCTGCTTTGGCTACATAGACTCTCCAGGCTTTGATGTCAATTATGCTGTTGGAAAGACACTGGCACAGGGGAATCCTGCCAGTTTTCGTTAGCTCATAGCTATAGCCATAACTGGGATAATGGAGCCAGTTTCAAAGATTTCTATTTACAGAAAAGCATCAGGAAAGATTTATACATGTACTTTGCTAATGGCCATAGCTGCCACAGAAATTTCCAAAATGTTTTGTTTGGTCATACACGATGGCCATTTTAATCCCTTTTGGACACATAGGAACACCAGATAAACATTTTTCCTCCTCTAAATAATCATGCTGCCAAGAGGGCTTCTGCATTTCATTCTAAGGAACCAGGAGTCCAATAAAAAGAGTAGATCAATGAAGATGATGGAGCAAATGGATAATTTATTAATCTTACTAATGAATACATTCTGCGGTCATTCAATTCATTAAGTATTGACTGAGCACCTGTTATGCATCCAGCAATGTACATTAGGCTCAAAGGAATACCAAAAAACTGCCTATTATGACATGATCCCTTACTTCAAGGGGCTTATATTCTTTTGTGTGATTATATATTACCCAAGCCCTGGGACCACCAGTTAAAATTTGCTTTGTAGCACTTCTTGATCCAATTCCTACTATCTTATCTAGAACAGTCTATAATCACATCTCCACATGTGCACATATACACCAATCTTCTAAATCTAATCTGAACATTCCTCATCTCTTTCTGCTGCCTTCCTGTACCCCTAAGTTATCTCCATCCTGATAAAGCTCTCACCAAACTCTACCGTCTTCTGAAAGCTTCATCCTATCTCTTCATACTTTCATAGCTAAAGTCCTAGAAAAAAGTGGTCTACACCCATTGTTTCTCCTTCCTGTCCTCTTACTCATTTCTAAACCCTTTGCAATTGGGCTTCTAACTTCATCAATAAGCTGCAACTGTTTCCTCCAAAGTAACAACTTATCTCTTGATTGCCACATATCTTTTTCTCAATTCTCCTCCTTCTTGACCTCTCTGCAGCAACCTGACATTGCTGACCACCCTCTTGGATACCATCTCCTCTCTGGTTTTTGCATGACATTTTTTTGTTTTGTTTTTTTTTCTAGGTGTCTAAACACTACTTTTCCATCTCCTTTGTCAACTTATCCTCCATATCACACCTCCTGTCAGTGTAGTAAAGGGTCCTCTTTCTTTACAAACTTTCTATTCTTTCCCTCTAAACCCTCTCATGTGCTGACTTCATCAACTCCTGTGGTTTTTGTCACCTTCATACAGATAACTTCAGCGTTTCTATAACCAGCCCTAGAGTCTTTCCTAAAATTCAGTTGTGCATTTCTACTGCCTACTGATTATTTCAAACTGAATGTCTCCTCAGCATCTCAAACTCAACATGTCTAAAACTGAATTCATCTTTCTGGTCAAACCTCCCTGCCTCCTGCATTTCCCCTTTTCTGTTGACAGCACTATGATTCTTTCGTTTTTTCAGGTCTACAACTTCCACATTATCCATGACTGCTCACTTTCCTTTAGCCCATATTTCTAATCAGCTGCCAAACTTTGCCATTCCTACCTCCACAAAATCTTGTGCATCTTGCACCTTTTTTCTGATCAAAGAGCCACTGCCCTGATTTGGGTCCTCATCACCTCTTGACTGGGCTATTGGAATAATTTTCTTCCTAATTGGCCTCCCTGTCTCAAACCCCTTCTCTTTCCAGTTCAACTCCCACAAATGCCAAAGTGATTTTTTTTTAAGTGCCAGTCTAACTTCATCACTCCCCTAATCCAGTTATATAAACTCCAATGACTTGCCATTGCCTTTAATAGCAAATATAAGTTCCACGGATCATCTTTAAAGCCCTTTACAACCTGACCCCACTCTACCACATACAATTTATTATTCATCATTCTCCTTCCCACACTTCATGGTCTATCCAAACTTCTTCCTCACACAAAATACTCCCATCTCCTATCTCTGTGCCTTCACATTAACTGTCTTCCAGTTCTTCTCTTAGATTCCTAGTTTACTTCACAGCTCTGTTCAAGAGATATCTTCTAAATGAAACATTTCTATATCCCCCAAGTTGTCCTCTCCCTCCAAAACTTTACCTTATATTTATGTTGTACGCACACACACACACACACACGCACACACACACGCACACACGCACACACACACTCCAATAGAGCAGAAGTTCCTGAGGACAGCAACTATTTCACATTTGCCTTCTCAATGCCAATACTTAGCACAGAACCTAGCACACAGTAGGTTCTTAACCACAACTGGTTTATTAATTAGTTGCCTAGATGATTAGTTCCTCTTAGATGCATTCCTAGACAAAACTACTTGTAGTGATCTCAGCTATGTAGCAAATACAGTGACACTTCAGCAGAAATATTCTGTAACTTCATCTGAACAACTCAAATCATGGAATAAAAGTGTCGTAGAGCTACTTAGAGATCAATTAATTTTTAATATTTCAAAGGTCTGTGATTTTTCCCCCTTCCTGTCACTGCTTTTTCCAATAACACAGACCTTATCCCTTCTGTCACTTAGTAGATAGACTTCAAGAACTTCCAAGGCCAGAAAATATATCACCTTTTATCCAATCTGCCTAGTGAAGCTGTCAATATGCATTTATTAGGTACCTATTATGTGCTAGTTGTTGGGCATAAAAAGACAAAAATAAAATGGTTCCTGCCTTCAAAGAGCTTACATTCTAACTGATATTCTTTCTGCCAAATCCCTTTGTCATAAAACATAATGGTAATTTTTATTAAGTTAAGCATAGGGGTTATATATGGAAGGCAAGAGAAAGGGGAAGTCAAGTGCTATACATGGACTTTGAAGGACCTAGGTACAAGCCCTACTTGGAACACTTAATCACTGTGTGACCATGTGTAAATCAATTAATATCTCTAGGTATAGGAAACTAGATTGCAGTTTTCTCATCTACACAATGATGGAGGTGGATGTGGTAGCTCCAAACCTATGAGTACAAGTTTTTAGAAGAAGAGCATCTTATATGCTTCCCTTTTTGCCACCCTCCCAAGGGGGTGTTTTGGAATTAATAGTAATGGAGGGAGCACATGTGAACTTTTCCAATAGTATGTCCAGGACAAATGCAAATTTTGTATTTACGTTTCTTTAAAATCTACGTATCTGAACAATAACCAAAGAATTTACACTATGAAAGTTTCTGGCTACACATACATCTTTGTCCCTGCCTTCCACATTCCCTCTGTGCATCAGGAACAGAGCTATTCCAAAGCTGTTCTTTCATTCCAGGCATTTACTCTGACTCCAGCTCCCCCTTGGCTCTAGCACTCTGCCCCCCTCACACCCTACAGTGTTCCTGAGAAGCCAATTTTGGTGCAGTAGGAAGAAAAGCTATAGGTAGCCATGATCAACAAGCATCGCTGTGTGAACTGACTCTAGCAGGAAACATTCAAATACACAATCTAAGTTCTGTTACTAACTTTAGCAACTTAAAAGAACCTGGTTTCTTTCTTTTTTTTTTTTTTTTGGCCATTCAGCACTTTCTTTCCTCCGTTAACCAAGTGGCATTTGCTTGATGATAACATAAGAAAAACATTATTAGGAAGGAAAATCATAGGATTACTGACTTCTGTTGGAAGTGACCTTTGAGGTCAACTAGTCCAATACTCTCATTTTACAGATGAGGAAACTGAGGCCCCAGGGAATGAAGTGATTTTCCCAAAGTTATATAGACAGTAATGGGCAGATTTGGAATTCAAAACCAAATCTTTTATTCCCATCTCAGAAAGCTTTCCACTGCACTGAGGTGCTCTAAAATGCAATCCTCAGACTCACGCCCACATTTCAAGGAGACCTTATGTATTACCCAAGATTTTGGATCATCCATGTCACTTTGCTCCCTCTATTAGTACAATAATTGGAAATATTAGAAAAGTAGACTCCAAGAAATGGAAGAGAAGACAAAGGTATAGTTATATGGCCCTGCTCACTTCTCATACCCTCCCCATGTCCTTCCCTCCTCCAGGCATCCCCCAGCCCTCCATTCAGGTTGGGCTCCAGCTGTGGCAGTACCTGGTTAGGAGGACGGCCACATCATGATGGGCGGGGTTGAGGTCGCTCTTTGGATTGATGCTTTTCTGCCACTTGCAGAAGCTGGCCAGCGTCTTGTCTGCATGGTGAACTATTTTCAATCCTTGCTGGAGACAGAAAAACAAGGGATCAGCCTGAGGTGGCTGTGGGACTAGTAGATCTGCAGTGGAGTCCCTGGAAACACTGTGAATACAGCAGGCTGGGCTCGGACCCAGGGGGAAGGAACTCCTCCAGAACATGAGTAGTAGTTTAGGAAGCAGGGATTAGTCTCTCCAGTTCCATTAACACAGTTGAGGAACAAGGGCTCATAAAATTTGGAGCCAGAAGGACCTAACGATTCATCCAGTTCAGTCCCCTCCTTTAACAGGTCATTTGACTCACTCAAGTTCACATAGGTAATGTGACAGTGTTCAAACTTCAACCCATCTCTCCGATCTCCTAACCAATACTCTATCTCCTGTACCACAAAAGTGACAAATTAGCATTTGGGCAACACAGCCTTGGAAGAAAAAAAGAAAAGAAAATATCACTAAAGATTTAGAAATCTTTCAGGGTCTATTGCCATTGATTTGGGGATTCTTCCCTCTCCTCCTTCCAACCTTGCCAGGTCACCAGCCTCACTTTCTCCTCCTAAGCCATCTGGATTCAGTGGCTAGATATTCATCAGGATGACTGGAGATGTCCCAGGATGCAATGGGAGACCCTCCCTCACTCAAATCAAAGTCAACTGCAAGTCATGTCATCATTTCCCTGAGTTCAAGGTCCTCCTAGAATACGAAGGGCAAACACAACACAACCTTCCACACTTCATCTTGTCCCATCCAACATACATATTAAAAAGGGCCTCTTGGCTTTGATCTTTAATAATTAGAAGATAAAGAGACTAGGGAAGGGGTGGTTCCATAGGGATTACTACAATCCTGGGGCTGCTCTGATAGTATTTTTATGATTTTTTTTCTTATATCTATATCCTTAATGCCCAGCATCCTGCCTCACACACAACAGGCACTTCATACTCACCTACTGAATGGAATGATTCTGTGTTCATTTGGCACCTTCCAAGGTGACTAGATATAAAACAGCTGAGTCAGGTTGCCTATATGCTAAGATTACCAACTATTATGCAGTTTCTAGATGCCCACAGCCTGCACAACAGGCCTCAGGTTCAGTTTCAGAGCTGCACCCAATGGGCAGGTGTCAAGATTGGAGTGTTCCCAGATATCCCTCTCAAGTCCATGGTTACCATAAGGTGAAAAGAGTTGATGCATTCCAAGTTTTAGTGATACCAAAATCTAGAGGGTAACTAGAATAGGGGTGCAATAGATAGAATATCAAGGCTGGAGTCAAGAAGACTCTTTCTGAGTTCAAATCCAGCCTCAGACATTTACTAGCTGCATGACCCTGGCCCAGTCACTTAACCCTGTTTGCCTCAGTTTTCTTATCTGTAAAATGAGCTGGAGAAGGAAAGGGCAAACTACTCCAGTATCTCTGCCAAGAAAACCCCAAATGGAGTCATGAAGAGTTGGACACAACTGAAAACTAACAACCAGAATAGGAGATAATTACCAGGGGGCATGGATGGAGTGAGGAAGAATGGTTATTACTGGGTCCACTTATTAATTCAACAAGCATTTTCACTGGAAACAGAAAGACCCATCATTTTATGGATGAGAAAACTGAGAGACCCGGGAGTCAAATGTTTTGACCAGAGTCAGACGGGTAAGAAGTATAAAAGATAAAAGTTCAATCCAAGCTCTCTGACCTCAGAGCAAGTGTTTGACTATTTTGCTCCAAGAATACAAAACAAAATGCTCTGCCCTCAAAGAGCTTATACTTTATTGGATCATGTTTAAGCTCCAGGGCATCTTCTCCTTGGTTAAACTGCTTCTGCAAGAGCAGCCTTCCAAGGGCTCCAACAGAGCCATTACAAGAGAAGAAGGGATGTTACTCAGAGGGGGCTACCTACCCCCTGAAGCCTCTGCTCTGGATCTCCTAGAGGAAACAAGGGGTCACCTTGGATAGAGCTGGGGCCCCCAAATCAGGAAGGCATGAGTTCAGATTTTATCTCAGAAACTACCTGTGTGTCATTTGGCAAATCATTAGCTTGGGCCTGTCTCAGTTTCCTCAACTGTTAAATGAAAATAATGATACGCACCTCCCACGGTTGTTGTGAGAATGAGATAATATTTGTAAAGCATTTAGCACAATGCCTGGCACAGAGTACACACTTAAAAAAACATCTGTTTCCTTCCTCCTTTCCTTTTTGGGATCTAAATGAGCTGAGTATGCATGGGGTTTGAAGTGAAAGATATAGCTGTCAGTCAGGAAAAGCTTAGGATTTTACCATAGAAACCAATGTCAATTATCTTTGTGTGGATTGAAATGACAATACGTAGATTATTCTGTCAGCTAAATGGTTGCAAAGCAGATGGGCATTGAATTGTGGAAGGGGTTAAAGATGGGGGTAGGGAGATTGATATTCAGGGATCATGTAGCCTTGCTGAGGTCTCATAATACGGCCCCATTCTTTTTTTTTTAAATCCTTATTCTTTAAAAAAAAATGAAGTAGTAGGCTTCCTACAAAGCCCAGCAGGGCTTTGTACCAAGCAGTGAGATCTGCCAGCCTCCTGTCCACCAACCCCATGCGTGAACATCATGCACCACAGCCAACACTACTAAGCAACAAGCTCCGAGGGGTTCCTGCTTCCCTGGAGTCATTTATCTTAAAATATCTGTCTCCAGCCCCTGCACCACTCCAATCCCTACCCCTTATTCCATTCCCAGCCATTTTTCTACCTATTACAAGTTGTCTTCCCTTAGGGAAATACAAAAGAAGATGACTCTGCAAGAAGAAAGGAATATTTATCAGGAAAAGCTTACACAGAAGAAAACACATTATCCTCCCTGCTGTTACTCATTCCCTCTATTTTCCCTGTAAAGATAATCTATGGGAATGGTCTAAAGATCGTCACTCAATAGAATAGGGCATCAGCTCTCAACCAGAAGAGGGCAGCAAGTCTCAAGTTTTCCTAAAGAACTGTTTCCCTAAGATGAAGCAAATTTCACCTCCAGTAAGGAAACACACATAGGGATGGCATTGAAGAGAGGATGAACTGAGTTCTAGTACTTCCTCAAACACTTCCTAGCTGTTGTAGTCCCCTGGATAAGTTACTGAACCATGCCCAGGGTCAGTTTCCCCATCTTGATATTACAGCCCCTTAATGTGAGGATCAAATGACATATGGAAAAAGCACTTTCCCAAAATGCCGACTGTTAATATTGTCCCCCAAACAACAGTCATGTTTCTATAACGATGGCTTAAAAGACAAAGACAGGTGAGCCTTGGGCTATGCTACATCCAACTTCTAAGGCATTATGTCCAAGGCAATGAGGCTGCAGCTGACTCAACCAAGAAGACGTAGCCTATGGCTTGGCCACAGACTCTTTTTTAAAATGACAATTGTTTTACTTCTTAATCGGCTGTTGTTGTTATTATTGGAGCCCTGTGAACACCGCTTTATCTGTTTTAAGGCAAGGACTCGGACTAGCTTTTCTGCTAATGTCTCCTTATGGTATGTAGGCATGAGCGTTGAAAATAGTCCTGTGTCTGAAGGGAGAGGACCTGACTTCAAGTGCCACTTGTGATAATTACTTTATGTATGACAACTCTTATATAGACAGTTCACTTCACTTTCTTGGCTATCCTCAGTTTCCTCCACTGTAGAATGAAGGTTTGAGCTCCTCTCTTGAAATACCTCTGACTTGGCCAATATGTTGTTAAGTCTTGTCATTTCTGTCTTTACAACATCCCTCCTACGCTTCCCACTTTCTCCACTCACACTAGTCAAAGGCCCTCATCATTTTATGCCTAGATTATTTCAATGGCCTATTGGTTGGTTTCCCTGACTCAAGACCCTCCCCCTTATCATCCATTCTTTCACTCAGTTACCAAAGTGATTTTCCTAAAGCACAGGTATGACCATAAGATCTTTCCTATCTAATAAACTCCAATGGCTCCCTGATACCGCTAGATCAAATGTAAAGTTCTCACTTTGGCATTTAAAGCCCTTTTTAACCTGGTCCCTTCCTACTTTCCTAGTCTTATACTTTATGACCTGCACATACTTTACAATCTAGCAACACTCATCATTTGGCTGCTATTCCTAAGGGACATGCCATCTACCCAACTTGTGCCTTTTTTCCCCCCAAATTAGTAGGTACTTATTTTCTTTCCCTGCAATTTTGTCCCATTGTAGGGTAAGAGAGATCCTTGTAACAAAATATATATGTTCAAGCAAAACTGATTCCGCCATTGACTATGTCCAAAAATGTGCGTCTCATTTCGCATATTTAGTCTATTACCTCTTGGTTAGTAAGTGGGTAGCATTCTTCATGAACAGCCCTTTGAAATCATGAAATTATGTTGATCAGAGTTCCTAAGTCTTTCAATATTGTTCATTTTTTAAAAATAATATTTTATTTTGTCCTCAATTGCATGTTGAAACAATTTTAGATTGTTTGATTTTACAATGTTTTTGTTATGTTACATTTCTCCTGATTCTGCTCACCTCACTCTGTACCCAATTATACGGATCTTCTCACGACTCTTTGAAACTTTCTAGTTCATCATTTCTAATAGTACAATATTATTCACTGGATGCATATACCATACATTGTTTAGTCATTTCTCAAACAATTAGGTACCCCCTTAGCTTTCAGCTCTTTGCTAAAAAGAAAAAAAACCCAATATAAATATTTTTATATATGTAACTCCGTGACTTTTCATTGACTAGTCTTCATGCCCTGAATGCTCTATCTCCTGACTTCTTTCTTCTGGTTTCCCTGGCTAACTTCAGGACTCAGCTCAAATTCTGTCTTCTGCAAAAGGACTTTCCTGGTCTCTTCTGATAAGATTGGGTTCTCTCTGAGATTACCTCCCATTTCCAATGTATATATCATGAATGTGTGTGTGTGTGTGTGTGTGTGTGTGTGTGTGTGTGTTGTCAGGGCAAGAACTGTTTCTCTTTTTCTTTTTTCCTTCTATCCCTAGTGTTTAGCACACTGCCTGACCCATAGTAAGTTTTTAGTAAAAAGTTTGTTGACTCAATAAGTGGTAACTGACTGGATGACTGAATGAACTACATGATCAGGGCCTGTTTCAATTCCAAATTCTATAATCTATCTTGGAGTTTGGCATCTAGGGAGTGCTTATGTAGGAATCCCAAAGGGACTGTCAACTCACATATACAAATACAGAATAGAGATGTTCCTAAAAAGCTATTTTAAATGAAATGTTTAAAAATTGACTCATCTTTCACATAAATTAGGGAGGCAGTGTTGTACAAGATAAATATCGACTCTGAATTCACAAGTCACCAGTTTAAATCCTGCCTTTGACAATTAATAACTGTGTGACCTTGGACAAGTCACTAAAAGACAAAGACATGAATTTTAGCATAGCCTTTGGGCTTGTTTCTTCATCAGTAAAGCAAAGGGATCAAACTAGCTAGCCCCTAAGATCACTCTCACAGCATCTAGGATTGTATTAGATGTCCTTTAAAGAAACTCTTTGGTTAAACCTTCCATCAAAGAAAATTATTTATTTGGTAAGCTCAAATTAGAGACACTTAAGTATGCCACAATGCTCCCCAGGAACTGGAATTCTGGAAGATAAAGTAGGAGGAAATGGAAACAGTGAAGGAAAATTGTCGCTGGAGAGAATTGGCCTAGAGGGGAGCAAAGTCTTTCAAAAGTAAAGGCTCATGAGCCTGATGTTACATCATGGGAGGAGGAATGTCTTGACAACAAGAATGAGAGGGTGGAAGGAGAAACTCAGGGAGATCTGAGAAGAGATGGCAGTAGCAGGAAGATGAGGAACAAGAGAAAGACTTGAGCCGCCATAATACAACAAGCAAAAGGAAACTCTCTGGGTCATCCCAAAGGAACTTCTAACTAATGGACACCATAGACATTAACTACACTTTTGCAAAAAACCTAATTGGAAAAATAATATTTTTATGTCTTCACAGGTCCCTAGAGTTGGAACACCTTCACTTTACAAGTAATGATGGTAACAGTGCCTATTCACATTTCTACAGGACATTTAGAGTTAAAGGACACCCTCCTCACATCAGTCCTGAAAGACAGTAGCACAAATATTATCCCCACTTCACAGACAGGGAAATATTGGCTTATGAAAGTCAAAGGATTTGTCCAAGGTCACACAGCTGAGAACCAGAAAGAGAACTCAGTTTCTAGACTTCTAGTTCAATCAGTGGCTTTTCTACTAATATTACACTCATTTATGAAATGATTTTTCCCTCCACCCTCACAGTCACAATTATATTATTTTAAAGTCATTTTAAAAGGAAATTTTTAACTTAAAATGTTTTATTAAAATTAAATTTTAATACTATTTAAAATAACATGAATTTTAAAGGAATAAAAGTATAAAAATATTTTATAGAACTGAATTACTTTTAAGAATTACAGGGTGGTTCATAATTGCTGCATTTGGGGACTTCCTGGGCATTTGAGTAATGACCCAGCGGGGATGGAAGAGCTCTAGCCAGATGAAAGTACTTAAAATGCTTCCAGTGGGAAGCCCACTGACATCTTATATTTCTTGGAAAACAGAGGGGAAGTAACTTGTAGAAAGGAAGAGTTTTTCAATTTTAAATTAATCATGATGAAACCAATGAAAACAGAGGTTCAGTTACTTACCCAGGGTCACACGGTGAGCATTAGAGGTCAGACTGAGATCAGAACTATATCCAGAAGAGATGTACATGAATTTTGGCTCTGTCACTTACCAGCTATGTGTCCATGAATATTTACTTTCACTCTCCTAACCTCTATTTCCTAATCTGTAAAATAGAAATGGTGCTATCTATATTACCAACTCATGGGTCTATTATAATAAAAAAAACTTTATAAATTGTAAAATGGAATATAAATGTGAATTATCACACAGCTACTAAGTGTCTAAGGCCAGATTTGAAGTCGGGAAGATGAGTCTTCCTGGCTTCAGTCCTAGCTTATTCACTATGCCACCTCCTGCCCCTCCTGTACTCAAGGCTTTAAGAAAATGGGGACACTGTTCCTCAAAGACATCCTATATTTTCCCACCTCCGTGCCTTTGCTTATGCCATCCCCTAAGGCTAGAGTACCATCCTTCTACTAACTGCTCTGCCTGAAGAAATAGTATCCAGTCTTCAAGATCCAGCTCAAATGTAAGCTCCTCCACTGAACCTTTTCTGATTCTTTCCATTAAATGTGATCTGTCCTCCATGCTTCCACAGAACCACTCACATGAGATTTATACTTTACCTTGTACTCTATGTACTCTTTGAAGCCAGGAACCATTTCTTTTAGTTCTCTACCTCCCCAAACCTAGCAGAGAACCCTGCAAATAGTGGTGGCAAAAATGAATATTTGTTGGCTGAATGAAGGTACTTAAGGAAAGGGAATGTCTATAAAAATCTCAAAGATTTTTAAAAGAACAGGGACTCTATGAACCTTGTACAACATAACTTGACAATGGACAGAAAGGTGAAAGGACAAAAAAGATATTAATCAAGAAATCAAGTGATCCCAGATAGAAAGCCTCCTTAAACTGCCTCCCTCCCTCCTGGCTGAACAATATGGGGAATACCTGCATTGAAGCAGCTAGGTGCTACAGTCTATAGAGTACTAGACTTGGAAGCAGGAAGGTCTGAGTTCAAATCTAATTGTTTCTTCATCAGTAAAGCGAAGGGATCAGACTAGCAAGCCCCTGGGATCACTCTCATAGTTTACCAGCTATATGACCCTGGGCAAATATATATATACATAAAACGTTTACAAACCTCAAAGTGATATATAAAGGTTAAGTATTATTACTAAGACTCCGGACACTAGAGGTCTCTAATAGGACACAGCTACCTTCTACTGGTGTTCTGTAGTTGGTTTAGTTTTTTTAAGTCATATACATATATGTATAGGTGTCATATACAAATAACAGATATTCATTGCTTTTCTTGAATATGTTGATCAATTCCACGTTGGAATACACAATTAGTGATTTCCCACAAATAATGCTATCATAAGTATGCGCATCATTCAAAAAATCTTTCAGAAATGATGCTGGATCCTGGGTGTGTTTGTAAAAGTGAACAGAGCTGTAAATAAAGGCCAAGTTTTCTAGAGCATTGAAAGTAACCATATTCCTTCAGAAGGGAGGTAGAAACAACTGAGCCTGGCACCTAGTACGCTGCCAAATGTTTTCTTCACATTTTTTCTCCCCATTTCCCTAGTTTTTATTGGTCACACTTTGAGAAGGTGACCTGTTTCTAAACTTTATCCACTTGGTTACACCCTTCCCTGGTGGTGACCTCCTCAGAAGAAGGCTTTTCCACACCCTTCAACTGAATTTATCTTATAAAACTGACATGGAAGCGGCTTTTGTGCTTGCCCCAGCTACATTTTCTCTCATCCTGGATAAGGCTCTGAAGGCAAACTTGATAAAAATGCATCACAAAGTACATTATCTCATTACCTGAGTCTGTTGGAACAGCACTCTCCAACACCAACATTTTTCTATTTCCCTTGAAAATAAAAACACATTTCTCTTTTGACTCTTCCATCATTTTTTTACACCTCATTTTCCCAAGCCAATCCAATATCCATTCCACATACCCCATTCCTACACTATTGGGGATGATATCAGAGTGTGTGTGTGTGTGTGTGTGTGTGTGTGTGTGTGTGTGACCTTATAAGATCAGTGGCTAGCTCCAAGGAAATCACAAACTCCTTGGACATACAGATCCAAGGACCTAGAAGAAATTATCTGGAGGAAATATGCTTGTTATTATAAATCACTGTCTCACTTTGCCACTGCTTTTCAAAATGAAAATTCCAATTGATTTATTTTGGAATGAATTATAATAACTTTTGACTTACTATTCAGATTGGCTGAAGGTACATTGCTCTGCTTAAAGATTCTGGGGGCCAGGGGAGGGAGGAAACGTATTAGAGAAGAGCCAAGCAATTTGCAGGGCTGAATTCTTTTACCTATAAAAGGATGATTTCCTCCCCTATCAGATGTCACTGTATCTAAATAGGAAAACTGATGGGAGTGAATATTTCACTCACATTTCTGACTCCTATCTCCAAGGATCAGCTACTGTGGAGGTGATCTTTTGCTCAAAGAGCTGAGCTATCTCTCACAAACAGACTGGACCAGCTGCCCCAATGCCAGGTCCTGAGGCAAAGTTTCCACAATCATCAACACTCCTTTTTTAAAAATACCGGCCCAGCTTCCCATCTGAGAAAGTGTACAAGATAAAGATTATGCCAAACACAAATAGACAAACTACAGTTAAGGTCAAGTCACAGGGAGGCACTGTGGAAAGAGCCCTGGATTTACAGTGTAAGGATCCTGGGTTTGAATCCATCTCCAATCCACTTTCCACCTGTGTGACCTTGGACAAGTTATCCTACCTCTGTAGGCATGACTCCTCCTTTGCAAACTGAAGAAGACTGGTGACCTTTAAGGTCCTTTACCACTCTGGATCTAGGATTCCTACCACCCAACATTAATGGAATAGGGAAATATTTTATTATATTGTTCAGAATGTTATTAAACCTAATTTTATGTGTCTATAAAATTGTCTAACCTAGAAAAAAACTACTGTAGAGGTCAGTCTGACCTCAAAAATGCTCCAGGAAAGCTGTAGGGTTTTAAAGAATACTTAGATCCCACCTACTGGTTTTGGGGGGTCTATTCAGTCTTGTTTTGGGCTCCCCAAATTAGATTGACTTACCTGCTTATATACATCTCACACTGCCTTCACATGGATACTGCCATATGAAGCCAATCAGGCAAGTGTCCTTATGCCCTTCTCTGAACTCTATATAATGTACAAAGACTTGGGGAGGGAGTCACCCCTTCTTTACAGCTCTCTCCCTACCAAATAATTTAATAAATTTCTTTTAAAAACTATTTCAGATTTTGAGGTTCGTTCTCATGACTAACAATAAGTTAGTCTCTTTCACATTCTCCGAGATATGTTTCCCCAGTGTATTATAGAAAGCAGAGTAACCAGAAAAATGAATCTTGGGTATGTTCTCCTCTCATAGGAGAGGCAGAAAAAATACTAGATTTGGAGTCAGGATACTTGAATTCAAATTTTATTTTGGCCACTTGTTACCTATATAAACTTATTGCTTGACCTTTCTGGGTCTCAGTTTTCCTGTACTGAAAAATGAACTAGATTATCTTTAAGGTTCCCTTCCAATTCTAGATTCCATGATCCTAGTTCTCTTTCCCATTTTGCTCTCTTGTACTTCGAACCAAAGAAAAAAGTCCAAAGTGGTTTACAGAATCTTAGAGAGCTAGTCAAATCCCACCACTTCGCAGATAAGGAAACGGAATGAATGAAAGAGTTGTCCATTGTCATATAGCTAGTTGGTAGCAGAGTTAGTCAAAAGGAATTTATTAGGTGCTTATTAGGTGATAGGCATTGTGCTAAGATCCGGGGGTACAAAAAAAGGACAAAAAAGGCCCTGTTTTCAAGGGGTTTATATTCTAATGAAGGAAACGTGTAAGAAATAGGTACTTACAAAGACTATGCAAAGTTAGTGAAAGATAATTGATTCTAGCAGCTGAAAGGACCAGCATTTGATCTGAGTCTTGTAGGAAGTTGGGGATTTTAAATCCATAGAGGTGAAGAGGGAAAGAATTCTAGGCATGAGTGATATCAAGTACATGGGGCGGGGGGTAAAAGTCAGAGTGTCACAGAGGAAGGACATTATCCATGCCACTGCTGTTGGACTGTAGAATGTAGGGGAAAAAAGTGTAAGACTGGGAAGGTACTGTAACCCTACACTAGAATCTAACTGTGAATCATGGTAACTATCAAGATTGAGATTTTTCCTCAGGATTCAGGCCTCTGAGGTTATGAACTATGTACATGCTTCTGACATTTTTCAGAGATCTGGGAGAAAGATGCAGGAAGAAGGAGAAAGTCAAGACCCAGAGGTTAAAGATCAGGTCCCCATCATCTCCTGGGCACATTGAGTTGAGGAATCAAGTACTTAGTATTGAATTTGTGCTCCTCTGCTCTCCCCTTCAACGACCTTGAGTCAGCTATTGCCAGTACAGTGGCAATCATTCTGATTAATAATGTCGCTGTGCTGGATCAAAAATGAATGACCTGCAAATGTCCAAATGTAGTTGGGCAGTTTGGGTGATATGTCTGTCCCCTGCTGTCCGAAAGACAAATCCTTCTTCCCATAACTCTGAGCTGAGGAAAAGACAGCCATCCTTAACTATATCTAGACTTTTTGATTCACTTCTCAATGAGCTGGAAAACTTGGCTTCTTTTGGCAGTGGGGTACAGCCTGATTCCCCTTCCCTCCTTGTAATTTCTCTGCCCCTGTTTATTCTGGACGTATATAAAATACAGTAGTGGCTGCTAATCTTGGTGTGAGGTTTGCCGGTGGGGGGTCATTGACTCTGGAAAAAGTAAGCAAGACCAGCTAGCTTCTAGTGTAAGACTGAAAAATGGGGTGTCAACTGAGGTTTTTTTAACCCTCCTGGGGGACTATCAATCCCAGGAGAGCTACCTGTGACAGATTTCTAAGCAAACCTAAAGTGATAAGCAAGAAAATTAAAAGTAAAGGTTTTAACCCAAGCCATCATTCTCTTAGACTGTCTGTCTATCTATCTATCCATCTATCTATCTCTCTGTCCATTCATCCATCTATCTATCTATACATATACATATATACATACACACATATTTATGGGGCAGTTAGGTGGTGCAGTAGAGCACTGGGCTTGGAATCAGGAAGATTCATCTTCATGCCTCAAATACTTACTAGCTATATGACTCTAGGCAAATCATTTAACCTTATTTTCCTCAGTTTACTCAAATATACAATGAGTTGGAAAAGGAAATGGCAAACTATTCCAATATCTTTTTCAAGAAAACTCCTAAAAATTGGGTCACAAAGAGTTGGGTACAACTGAAAAATGACAACAAAAATATGTTTACATATATATAATACATTAAATATTCTGTACATGAATTTTAAATAAATATTATGTTATATATATGTACATATATGTATATATACACATTATAAAATTACATATTTAAGTCTTAGAGCCAAGGATGAAATGGAGATAGAGAAGATTGCATCTCACTGGCTGTCTTAGTTTCTCTCATTCCCATTATCCTAGCCTCTGCTACACGTGGAGACTTTCCCCACTCCATGAGTTCAAAATGCCAGAAAATATTGCGGTAGTCTGAAAGAGCTACAGTAGGAAGGGGCTAGGTTGGGAAGAGCCTTACATTCTAAAATAAGACTTTATATAGGATCCTGCAGGTTAACATGGAATCACCAGAGTTCACTGAGTAGGGAGATGACATGGTTGATTCTGCGCTTTAAGGAAATCATTTTGGCAGCTGAATAGAGGACAGATTTGAGAGAGAGAGAGACGTGAGGCAGGAAGACAATTAGAAGACTATTGAAATACATAGGTAAGGGGTGATGAGGGCAAGGGTGGTCACCATGAGAAGGTAGAGAAGAGGCTGTGTATGAGAAATGTTATAAAAGCGAAAATGACAACAATGGCAACAGACATGTGAGGTGGGTGAAAGTGAGGAGTCAACGATGACACTGAGATTGTAAGCCTAGATGACGGGGAAGAAGTTTAGAAAAGGGAAAGGTTTGGGAGAAGGGGGAGAGCAAAGATAATGAGTTATGTTTTAGACATACTGAGTTTGAGATGCCCATGGGGCAATCAGTTCAAATGGTAACCAGTAACTTAAGACTGGAACTCAGGAGATATGAATATATAGGGCTGGATATATAGATATTATAATCATTTGCATACAAATTATAATTGAATCCATGGCAGTTGCTGAGATGAAGAAAGAGTGTAAAAAGTCAAGAGAACTAGAACCACTATCTTCTGAATCCAAGTCTAGCTGGCTGCAGTATATTGCTCTAGAAGGTCAGAGGTGAAGTGGAAACCAATGCTTGACTATTAATGTTTTGGGGGTATGGAATTTTATTTGGGTTGAAGAGGAAATAAAGAAAATACGAGAAAAATATGTTCAATGTGAGGTCTTGTGTACTATTCCAAGTTCTTCTACTAATTATCTATGCGGCCTTGAACAATACTCATAATTGACTGTTAAAATGACTTTAAAGACATCTCTCTATCTATATCTATCCACATGTATGCATATATGTATGTATACATGTAAAATATATAATGTATATATATTACACATATTTATCTATAAATAATTTGAACCTCAATAACCCTGCTAGATGGTAACATTGGTATTTTTAATCCCCTTTATATAGATGAATAAAATGAATCTTAGGGAGTTTAAGTGACTCACCCCTGACTATACCATTAGTAGGTTTCAGAGGCAGGATTCAAACATAGGCTTCTGATTAAGAGTCTGGCACTCAATAATAATCTCCCATAATGCCTCAGTCAACTGCTCTGGGCCTCAAGCTCTTCATCTTTCAATGAAGGATTTGGATCAGGTGATGCCTAAGGTATTTTCCAGTTGGAACGCTATAAACCTAAAGAAGTCTGTGTAGCATCCTGGTGGTATCACACCTGGAATCCATCCTAACAAGCTCATTGCATCTTTAAGATGACCCATAAGGTAGTAGAAAGAGCTTTGGGCTCAGAAATAGGAGGTTTTTAATCTTATTTGTAACTGTAACTAACCCTTTTTTTAGTCATAAACCTGTGTTTCCTCAATTATTAAAAGAGAATAATAAAATCTGTGTCTTAGACTAGGGTCATAGGAGGCTCGTAACATTTCTGAAATTGTCTAAATAAACCCAATTTTCTCCACCAACTATGGTGAAAAACAGGTACACTACAATCTTTTAAAATATCATTTCCTTCTTAAGAAGCATAATGTTCAAGGAACAAAATAGAATAGGATATGAACAAATTCTCTTGGAAAATGAAGAAGGGTGATTATATGTGGTATTAATGGCAGCTTGTTCAAGATATCCACCAGCTTTGAAATCCTATAATACAAGATTTATGTGTGACAAATCCAAGGAAGTCATCTTCAAGTTTGTTTTCCCAGTCCTTTGTGTGTTCATCTTTCATTGCCGAAGAAGACCATACCATCAGAGAAATGATGACATGACTTGCACTTGAGTTTGTTTTGAGTGAGGGAGGGCTGTGCAGGTCACCAGTTTCACTTTCTCCTCCAGAGCCATCTGAATCCAGTGACCAGATATTCATCAGAATGACTGGAGATGACCCAGGATGAAGCAATTGGGGTTAAGTGACTTGCCAAGGTCACACAGCTAGTGAGTGTAAAGTGTCTGAGGTGAGATTTGAACTCAGGTCCTTCTGACTCCTGCACTGGTGCTCTATCCACTGCACCACCTAGCTGCCCGATCCTAGCTTAATAAACATTTGTTTCTTGACTGATTTTTAAAACCAGTGAGGTATCCAAAATATAGATGAAGAGTTTTAGTTAGACGAAATTAACAATGACCTATTGATAGAAAAGGTAAAGAACTTAGAAGCCCTAATGGGAGATTATCAAAATTATTCAGACTCCTCAGTTTAAAACCAATGTAGATGAATACTGTAGATGATTTTTTTTCAGGAACACAGCTTTATTTTGTTTGGTCAAAAGCAGGATTAAGAAAAAAACAAAAAGAACAATGTGAGTGTTGAAAAGAACCTTAGAGACACTTTAATCGACTGAAATCCACATCTTATTCTATGATGACAAGTCTTTCCATTATTTCGAGTTGCCATTCATGCACACAGTTCTCTTGCTCTCTGTCTCGATCTTTATCTATTACATCATTTTAGCCTTAGAATTGTTGCCAATTGCTGTTGTAAGAAATGTCACCTTGACAAGGAGGTGAAGAGGTGGGGAAGCTGCTTGTTGTGAATCAGGAAAATGAAAATTGATCACTGAGTGAACAGCAGTTCTACAAGAAGATGCCTCTGCTGTCAAATTATGAGCCTCACATCATGGAGATTTAATAAAAAACTTAGGTGAAAATGGTATTTGCCAAGCACTGTGATCATTCTGGAAATGGGAACTTAAAGATCTTTTTATGAAGTCTTTCTGTTTTCATTTTGACTTTATTTTTTTTAATTTCAGAAAAATGGTTTTGGATGGAAAAACAATCCAAGGTGAGTATGTTAGGGGAGCAGTGGTGAGTCAGAGTCCTCCCATGCACCCCAAGGACTGGCTACCTTTTCTCTCTGTCCTAATGAGGCTGCTTCTTTCTTTTCCTACATCATCCAGGCCAGGAAACTCAGAGAGGTCTGATCCTGAAAAGCCACATGGCAGTACCCTGGTTAAAGAGTCTTGAGAGTGTTTCACTGGGTAAAAGTTTTCTCTATGAAAAGTCCTTCCCCAACATTTCTTCCCTGTCCATTCCTAACATCTGGGTTTTATTCCCAACATTGCCCTGCTATCGATTCTCTTCTACTGTGATTTTTTCAAACTGGATCTCCCATTTCAAATTCAGCATGTTCAAATCTCAATTTTAAAGTTATGAGCAACTAGGTGATTTAGCAGATAAAGTATTTGACTCAGTATCACAAGACCTGGGTTAGAATTCCACCTCTGACACCTGCTAGCAATATGATCCTTCATGAGGCACTTAAAGTTTCTGGGTCTGTTTCCTTATTTGTAAAATGAGGAGATTAGAATAGTATCTGAAGGCTTTCCAGCTCTGAGTCTAAAATTGATCCCAAAATATATCTCTGACTCCTGATTGTTTTTATCATGAACTTTATAGATATCAAACACAATCATTTCCATATACAAAGAACAAAAAAAGAGAAACACATATGAAACCCCAAATCAGTAATATACAGCTAATTTTTTAACTATATAATATAATCTCATCCCACATAGCTCAGTATTCACCAAGTCCTATTGTTTCTATTTCTACAGCTTTTCTTTCATCAGTCTCCTCCTTTCCACAGCCATTCTAATTCAGGTTCACATTTATTCTCATCTAAACGGTTACCATCACATCCTAATGGTTCATTCTACTCATAGTCAGGTATCTTAGTCAATAGAGCACTGTCAGAAGACTGATGTTCAAATTTGACCTTAGGTGCTTGCTAGCTACGTAACCCCATGCAAGTCACTGAACTTCTGTCTGCCTCAGTTTCCTCAACTGTTAAATGAAAGTAATGATACCTAACAGAATTGTTGTAAGGATCAACTGCAATATTTGTAAAGTGATTAACACAATGCCTGGGACATAATAGGAGCTTAATAAATGCTTATTATTTCCCTTTTAGTGGTTATATCCTCAGTGCCACAATGCCTAGTACCTAGTAGGTGCTTAATAAATGCTTACAGTTTCTTCTCAAGGGAAGCACTAGTACAATAGCAAGAGCATTGGGTTGAGAAACCTAAGATCTACATTTGAATGTTGGCTCTGTTACTTATTACTTGTGGGGGGAGGAGTCAAGATGGCAGAGTAGAAAGATTTACATATGCTAGCTCCAAACCCACAGCCCATAAATTACCTATAAGGAGGAGCTCCCAACAAATTCTGGAGCAGCGGAAGCCGCACAGCAATGGAGTGGAGGAGAGAGCCCTGAAAAACCGACACCAAAGGGGTCACACCGGACAGGAGCAGAGCCCAGATCTGCCTTGGCTGCGCTGCACCAAGAGGAGCAGATCCAAGCAGGCTTCAGGGACGGAAAGTCCCTCCACCCACAGGTGCACAGGTCAGTGAGAGAGACTTCTGGGCTTGCCGAGAGGGGAGCGGGGTGTCTCCATAATTCAGGCTCCCTCGGGAGGCAGCAGCAGAGACAGGGATAGCAGCAGACCCGGGCTCCCCAAGCAGGCAGGAGCTCAGATCCATTACTGAAGGTCTCTGCATAAACCCCCTGAGGGAACTGAGCCTGGGAGGTGGCCCTGCCCCAACCTGAGAATCTGAATTTAATCTTACCCTGAATAGCAGCCAGGCCTGCCACTGAAAGCCCTGAGGTTGGGGAGCAGCATTTCAATCTCAGATCCCAAGTACTAGTTGGGCAGATCTAGGTCGGAGTGGAGAGGAAACTCAGAAGTCAAGTAACTGGCTTGTTACTTGAAAAGGAAAAAAGGAAAAAAAAATAAGACCATAGAGCCAGATGTTTCCTCCTTTCCTTTCTGATGAGGAAGAACAATGCTTACCATCAGGTAAAGACATAGGAGTCAAGGCCTCTGTATCCCAAACATCTGAAATAGATATCCAACGGGCTCAGGCCATTGGAAGAGCTCAAAAAGGATTTTGAAAATCAAGTTAGACAGGTGGAGGAAAAACTGGAAAGAGAAATGAGAGAGATGCAAGAAAACCATGAAAACCGGGTCAATACCTTGATAAAGGAGACCCAAAAAAATGCTGAACAAAATAACACCTTGAAAAATAGGCTAACTCAATTGGCAAAGGAGGTTCATAAAGCCAATGAGGAGAAGAATGCTTTCAAAAGCAGAATTAGCCTAGTGGAAAAAGAGGTTCAAAAACTCACTGAAGAAAACAGTTCCCTCAAAATTAGAATGGAACAGATGGAGGTTAATGACTTCATGAGAAACCAAGAAATTACAAAACAAAGCCAAAAGAATGAAAAAATGGAAGAGAATGTGAAATATCTCCCTGGAAAAACAACTGACCTGGAAAATAGATCCAGGAGAGACAATTTAAAAATTATGGGACTACCTGAAAGCCATAATCAAAAAAAGAGCCTA
>CM053769.1:665946759-665961925 GCA_028658325.1 Potorous gilbertii
AAGAGAAACTCCTAGGAACATTGTGGCCAAATTCCAGAGTTCCCAGGTCAAGGAAAAAATATTGCAAGCAGCTAGAAAGAAACAATTCCAGCATTGTGGAAATACAATCAGGATAACACAAGATCTAGCAGCTTCAACATTAAGGGATCCTGAGTATAATACTTCAGGGGAAAAACTGGTCTTTCAATGAACTTATTACTTATGGTCTAAGATGGAGTATTTAACTTCTCTGGACCTCAGTTTCCATATAAGTAAAATAAAGGGATTAGACTAGACTCTGAATTCTCTTTCAGTTATTTCATTATAAATCTATGGTTTATGATCTTACGCACCTATGATCTTTTTCTCCAATCCATACTCCACTGGTACCCAAGTAATCTCCCAAATGTGCTGTTATGAGCACATACACCTCCTATGCTTTTCCTACCATATTCCACTGGTCTCCCAGTGACCTTCAGAAGGCAACATGTCAAACCCCAACAGGTGAAGCATTCCTTATCAAATAAAGTATCGATTTCTGACTGTAACGTCAAAAGTCCTCCACAATCTTGCCCTAATCTACCTATCCAGCCTTATTATTTTCTTACTCTTCCCCTTTGTTCTCACCAAATTAGGCTTTTGTCCTTATTCCCAATCTTAGTCTGCCTCTGTGACTTTTCTCACCCTTTCTGTCATACCTAGAGTGGACTCTCTATCTCGTCCCAAAATTCCTTCTCTGTATGCCAACCCTTATGCCACCTTCCCTATGATATCTTTCCTGTCTTAATTCTTGATGCCATCCTCTACCCCAAGTGAAAGCAACCCATTAAATATCAAAACGCTTTGACAGAGTCAGTTCTTTGCCCTTGTCTCATCCTTCCTTAAATTCTAGTTACTTGTGCAGGTGTCCTCTCCCTTCCTCCCTCCTCATTAGATTATAAACTCCTTGAGAGCAGGACCTTTGTCATGTCTATCACTATATCCTCTGAACCTAGACTAGTGTCTTGCATATAGCAGGAGCTTCCTATAGTAAATGACTGTTGAGTTTAATTTCTCCCACTAAAAAAAGGTCTATACTCTTTGCTTTGTTTTCTTGTTGACGAGGCACCCTTCATATCTTGGCAGCTCCTTTTCTATTTCACAAACTCACCTACAGCTGCAATTCAATGTCACTTTATGTTTTTTCTATGTTAATTTAATTCACAATTATAATTTAGTTAGGTGCTTGAAAAAAATTGGACTATTCACAAAACCAGATGACTCACCAATTCCCAAACTTTCCCCATACTTTCCTGCTTAACTGCCTTTGCTCACAACCAGGACTTGGAATGATATCCTTGCCTACATCCACCTGTGGAAATCCTATTTGGGGTTCAAGACCCAGCTTAAATGCCACCTCCTCCATGAAGGTTTCATTTACTCTCCTAGCTGAAAGTGAGCCTTCCCTCCCCTTACATCCTGTGGCTCTTACCTGTGCCTCTTTTCCTGTATTTATCACATGCTGACTTACTTTACTGTGACTGGTAGACTAGCCTATGAACTTCTTGAGAGCAGGGACTGTATCATAAATCAGAGGATCTTAACCTGGAGAGGTACAGAAACTTATTACTTTTATTGTTTATTATTTATCTATTATTTTAATGTTTATTATTTTTAATACTCATAAATGAATTTCAATATAATTAGTTTCTTCTGTTATCCTGTATATGTTATGCATTTGGAAACATTTTGATAAGAAGTCCATATGCTTCTACCAGAATTCCAAGGGATTAATGACCTAAAAGAAAAAGGTCACAAAGCTCTGCCTTAAATATTTGTCTGTCCCTCAGTGACTAGAATAGTAAGTCTTGCACACTAGAGGTAATTAAGTAAATATGGGAAGCATCTACAAATTTTTTCATGAGCGGAATGCAAAATAGGCTTAGGAAGGAACCAGCTTCCAGAAGGGATTCAGGCTTCAGAGGAGGCTTCTGACTGACTGTTCAGGAAAAGAGCTAAGTCCTAGATCTTCAAAATACTGCTTGATCAACAGAGGAACCCAGGGTGCTGGGTTCATCAAATAGCAGTTCTAAACTTATACCACTGTGCTCAAGGCCCTACTCCACACCTATCATGTTCACTCTCAGTATATGATATGTGTATTTTTTAAAAACCGTGCTAATGAAATTGAATGTGTCTGATAGGAATGCTCTGAATTTTCCTCCCAGGCCAGCCCCTAGCACTGAGGAGGTCACAAGGTGCTCTTCTCCCATAGTTTGCCAATGACCCTTTCCCCTTCTCCTTTCATGGTTGAACACTGATCCTCCCCTATCCCTTGTCAATTTCTAGCCCTATGGGAAAGGATCCAGAATCTCCAAACCCCACAGACCCCCAGGCTCATCCCTTCCCTTCCCAATGGCAGTTGGCTGGGGCTCCTCTGTTGAGCAGACATGTCTGCTTACACTACTTGAATGGGTAAGGAGTCCACTATCATTATTTGATAAGATGGAGGACCACCAAGTTTTACCAAGTCTACTGATACTTTGTCCTCCAGGTCATCAGGTCATCTGAGTTACTGTTTCACCCTTAGAGCATTGAACATCTTGAGAACAAGAACTCTCCTACTTTTCTATTCATATCTCCAGCATTGTAGCACATAGTAAACCCACACGAAATGCTTTTTCATTCATTCATTCATTCATTTATTCATACATGCATTCATTTATTCACATATACTTTCAAATAACTGTAGAGTTGACCTCAAAATCAGTCCAACTTATACCTGATCATGAGCTACTTTCATAACATATCCAGCTCTCTCTCTGAAGACTTCAGGTAATGGAGAATGTCTTCACTAAGTGTCCTCTTCTCTAGGCTAAGTATTTTCAATTTTTTAAAACTGAAACTCAAATGGCACAACTCCCAAGCTTCTTACCATCTTGTCTGCCTTCCTCCAGAAAATCCCCAGTTTGTCAATGACCTTCATAAAAATATAGTGCCTGAAATTGCATGAAACACTTACAGATGTCCTGTTACCTGGGCAGAAGACAGGGTGACTATCAACTTCCTCATTATGGGCTCAGTGCCCTTTTTGTTTGGATTGCTTTTATTCTGTTTGGGATTTTTTTGGTAGGGGGAGGCAGTCCTGTGTATGGTGCACAAGAAGTGCCTAATAAATGCTTGTTTTGAAAGACTGATGGATTTCATTGGTATTATAGGGAATATCCTGATGAAAATTTCATCTCTCAGTACAGATTGGCACCTGCTCTACAACTTATAGTCTCAATTGTCTAGAGCACTGAGAGGTTAAGTGGTTATCCCAGGATCACACAGCTGGTAGGTGTATGAAATAGGGCTTGGACAGGGTCTTTCTGACTCCAAGGCCTTCTCTATATCCACTAGGTCAATTATGTCAAAATCAAAAAGAAATGGATTCCTTTAGGCCACATACTGACTCAGAAAGTCACAAATTATCTGTTTTTATTGTAATTGTATTTATTTTGTTAATATTTTTCCATTACATTTTAATCTGATTCAGTCACATCTGGAAGGCTCCATGCATGTGGCTTTCAGGGTACCTGTTTGACACCTCTGCACTAAACTGTGCCACTTCCATTAATGCCAAACCAGGAGGACATTTTTTAAAAAAGTTAATTGATACTGACCTTAAAATCCAGCTAACCTTTCTAATATTTTTCTCACAAGCTGTTGTCTAGTTGTCTCTCAAGATACAGAACTTTACAGTTATTCCCCATTAAATTACACCCATTAATTCCCCATTAATTACATTAAATCTCGTGAAATTTGGTTCACTGTTCTTTTGGAGATGCTGGTAGGACAGCTGATAGAGCATTGGACCTGGGGTTAAGAAGACCTGAATTCAAATACAGACTCATACACTTGCTGTCTGAGTGACTCTGGGCAAGGCATTGAGCCACAACCACAGCACACTGTTTGAACCCATAGAGAGACAATGAATGGTTGTGAAGAAGCCCTGAATGTGGAGGCATAAGACCTGAGTTAGGATCCTGACTCTGTCACTTAACCGTGACTTAAAGTAAATGAATCATTTAACGTCCCTATTCTTTGGTTTCTTCATCTATAAATGGAGGGGCTTCATTGGATGTTCCCTAAGGTCCCTTCCAGCTCAGGATCTCTGTTCCTCTAATATTATAATTACATATCATAATATATAATTGTGATATACAATTATATGATATATTGTAATTAGAACTCATAATAATTTAACGTAACATATAATCTTATATTATAATGTGATTATGATATATAATTACATAATAATATATCACTATTTTTCCTGGGATAGGTACTTCTTTGTTGTTAGTTTTTTATTTATTTTTCCTTTCTAGTTTCAGTCTGAACCCTCTCCTACTACATCTAATGGCTGTCCTACTATGCATGTTCCACCTAGATCAGTCTGTTCTATCCAGTCAGTCCTCCTCCCATCTGCCCAAAGTAAGGGGCAACAAAAAACACACTCTTACCTCTTCTTCTTCTAGTAGAATGAGCCGGACCACTACAATATGAATGGCATTGCCAATGCTTGGATTATGGAATAATCCAGTGACCTATAACCCAGAAGAAGGAAATTAATTGTAGCTCAAGTTCAAAAAATAACTTTAAAAAGGAAAATATGCAAACCAGTTCTGATGATGTTCACCTTGGAACCTGTTTCACTCTGTCAGAGAACTGGATGATGAGGCGTATCATGAGGAAGAGTGAGACATGATAATGGCATATTCCACCCTGTGGACAAATTATATATCTAAAGTCCAACCTTTACTTGGTGAAGGATGGCAGACTCAGGAACAGCTGCCCTTTCTGTTCTAGTCCTTCCTTAACTCAATTTATCCCTGTTCACTGTTCACTGTTAGCCACTTGAGAGGTTAAGCACTGGCGGATATGATGTTCTACTTTAATGGACTGCCTTTGTGAGAAACATGTCTACCATCCACACCTGCCAGCTTCTCAGAGGATATGTATGGAGGTCTTCAGATAGGTTTTTACTCCTTTGTTAACTGGGATATTTGTAAATAAGTAGTGTTACTGTCAACAAAACTTTTGGCTGCAAACAGGATTCCCAGGAATCAAATGGCAAAAAAGTTTGGTCCTCTTATGTCTTTTCTATATTCTATAATCTGCATGACATTGCAAAGAACCTTGAGCCTTTTTTAGATTTAGAACTGGAAGGGACATTTTGGTCATAACTTTGTAAATGAGGAAATCAAGATTCAGGTCAGAAGCAGGGTGAGTCCCATTGGGGGCTGTAAAGACTTAGAAACCAGCAGATTCGTGGGGAGAGTTGGAGGTTTAGGGGGCTGGTAGGGTGGCACTGATGTCAGCAGCAAGCAGGAAGTTCAGCCAAGAAGTCAGTCAGCATTGTGGAGGTACAGCAGTAGGTCATAGGATCAAAGCATCATAGATTTAGAATGGGAAATGACCTTAGAGATCATCCAGGTCAATGTTCCTCAATTTATAAATGAATGGAAAAACACTGAATCCTAGAGAGGATAAGGGACTATTCAGGGTAATACAATAAGTAGGCATTTGAGGTAGGATTGTAACCCAGATCCTTTGACTCCAAGTTCAATATTCTTTGTACTACCCTATACTACCTTCCACACACACACTGTTCCACAAGTAGAAATCCTGGAAGACAGATGGACTGGAAGCATATATCAGAGACTAAGCCATATGAACAAAGGTTCAGGGACAGAGAAAGGTAGGATTTAATCCCACATGAGGTAAAGTTCTAAGCAAGGCTCCAAGGAAGGGCCTCAAAGACAAGGCAGCAATCAAAAGCTGGCTCACAGTCATTTTGAACAAAGCAAGAATGACCTGGATCATGGAAACAAATATCAACATCAAAACAGGATTAGAAACAAGGCTAGTGATGCTAAGCTGATGGCCTCTGGGATTGATTCCACAGTCTGACAAGAATGACACAATCTCACCTGACTTTGACCCTAGCTGTAAAGACAAGATTGTAGCAGGGGCTGAGAACTGGTAGGCTATTCCAGTGGTACCCCAATTCCCTACAGTAAACTGAGGAGTATATAGCTAACTATTTTGCATGGTAGAAAGAGCAGAAGGAATATGTCTATAAAGGGGAGAGGGTGGAGCAGGAGGATCAACAAATGCAGAGGTTAGTCTACACAAAGGATGTGACTGAACGGCCAATGACAAGAAGATGTCTGGCTCATCATCCTGTGGTCCATAAAGATTTCTCCAGGGATGCAACTAATTCAACCTAATCTGTGGGCTAGTCGATGAGTAGGGAATGTATATGTGAGCATTGCTTCAGCTATGTCTCACTCATCTGACTCATAAAAAGGCATTTGTCTGGAAGCATTTGTTTTCTTTGAGTTTTTGTTGGAAAAAACTGGACAAAAGCTGCTTGGAAAACTAGGGAGGGAAAGGGGCAAATTGAACATCAATCTGGAACAAATTAGAGAGGAGTTTGTTCTAGAACTTATCAAACTATTCTGCCCCCTGCACTATGGAAGGAACATGTGTTCTCCAGGAGCCAAAGGGAAAAGGAGACTCATGGACATGAAGATGCTTTCCTGGAAAACAGAGTTGCCCTGTTGAAAGATATGCAAGATGAAGTAAGAGGGCAGATAGATCGTGACCACTCCATCCCATCATCATCATTTTACATATTTACTTCCTTGAGTTCACAATAGTGTAGTCATATATAAATTCCAAGAGAGCTGGATTCTTGGTGGTAAGAACATTAAAGTATCATGAAGGTATCTCCTGAATCCACAGAGGCAAGATTATTTTAATTTCAAATAGCCATGTCCCATCCAGAATGTGCATTGGCACTGTTTCTACCGAAAAAAGAACCAGAATTTGAGAAGACTTTTAATTTTTAATTATTTTCTGTCAAATAGGTGAACAAAGATGATGCTTTCTTACCTGAATTTTCCCTGATTTTTTTATATGAACTGCTTAAGGCAAAATGTCTGCTACGCCCCTCAAACTTTTCTTCTTTTTTACTTTTTTCATTTTAGGAAACAATGATTTGAAAGATTATCACAGAATTTCAGCTTTGGGAAGAAACCTCAGAGATGAGCTATTTGGTCCAACCTCTATTTGAATAAGAATCCTTTCTATAATATCCCTGAGCAGTGGTCATCCAACTTTCTTTTAAAGGAGATCCCGCCACCTACTGCAGTAGCCAATGCCACTTTGGGGGAAATCAAACTACTAGGAAGCTTTTTCCTTATACTAAACCTACCCATGACCAATACTTAGATTTGCTTTGAGAAATTAAATGATTTAGCCAGATTCAGACCATAAGATTTTTTTTTGCTTGTCTGTTTTGGGGTTTGTTTGTTTAGGGACCGTGAGTTTTGAACCTTTCTCTAACCCTAATGCCAAAGTACATGTTTGGCCTTTAAAAGAAAAGTGTGTGGGAAGTGTGAGGGGAGTTGTAGAACTCTGGTTGCCATGGTCAAGTCAAGTGGTCCTTTGATGACAAACAGATATCCAGTTCATCATTAGATCCTAAACTGAAGCTTTTTGGTCTTGGTAGGACCTATGAGAACTTGTGCTCTGCATTTTCTCTGAGAACCAGAGAAAATTTCAGGTAATGGTAAAGCATCAGAGAAAAGGCTAATGTATGTATATACTGCATGCAACCTGTTTCAAGGCAAAAGGTAACCACATCAATGAGATCACCAATCTTTTCAAACAATTTGCTCTTATTTTTTCATACTATAAAACTGAGAACTAGAGAAAAATACCAAAAAACACCCTAAATTTGCAAATATTTGTCTTGATATTTTGATACTTTGATCTTTCTCAACTTCTAGGTCTCTCTAATTACCTTGTATTTATTTATATTTATTCATATTCATTGCATTTACACATAATATATGTGTATGTATATATGTGTATGTATCTCTATCATCTATCATCTAGCTATCTATCATCTATCTATCATCTATCTATCTACCTATCATCTCTCTATCCATCATCTATGTATCTATGTATCTATCTATCTATCTATCCATCTAAACTATCTAAACTATCGCATCCTAGAGAGTAGGAGTTGTTTTATTTTATTTTTTTTGTCTTTGTATTCTTGTCTAGCAGAGTACCTGGCATACAGTAGATACTTGTAACAAATTCTTCTTGCTTGATGGATTACTTTGACAGGTTTGTGCATATTTTTGTGGTTTCTTTTCTCAACATATTATATAAACAGCAAAGAAACATTTCTTAGAAATCTCATTTCTAAGAGGGAAACAATTTTATTTTGAATATTTTTCTTCACTCACTAGTAGCCTAGAGTGATGCTCTAACTCCAACCATTAAAGAAAGAACCAAAACATGACCTCTCTCACTTTTAACAAAAAAAGTATTTCCAACTACATTTATCAACGTACCATGTTCATGATAGTGAGGATGTAAGATTCCACATTGTCACTTCCATGGTATTCAATCATCTTGGTATCCGCTACAACCAAGGTCTCCACCCATCGTTCTTTGCTGATAGATCTCCGAGAGAGTTTCTTCTTTGGCAAATTGTTTCTTTCCCACCTTTCTCGTTGTTTTTCTTGCTGTTGGAAAATGGTCCGACTATCTAAACGTAGAACAAAACATAAAAGATTTAATTATATTTTGGAATCAGTACTTATGAGTGTTTGTAAAGATGCAAGTAAATGAGTATAATATTTGCATAAAAAATGTTCTTATGTAAATGCACATTATGTACATATGTTTATTTCCACTTGGAAAGTAGAGAATGAATTACAGAACCAGAAGAAATATAATTACATGTTAATGAATGATAGTAAGTACCAATAAAACCCACTCTGAATTAAAATTCGAGGACAGTAAAACGCTTTGCTTTTTATCATGTTGACTATAGAGTTGAACCTTAACTATGCTACCAACCAGTCATGTGATCTTGATCTGCTGTTTCCTCATCATTAAAATCGGTCTGATAATTTTCCCACTTATAGTGCAAGACTAGCTTTCATCTTTTTTCCAAAAGGTAATAAGGTAGAGGAGGGGTAGCATTAGTTTAAGGATGTTGTAAAGAAAACTGAGTATATGAAACAGTGGACATACCGAACCAAAGTGAATTTGAACCTGAGTGTCAAAGGCAGTCAAGATCATCACCAAAGGAGTAAAACAGAGTCTCAGTCAAGACAGAGTTTTTTTCATGAAAAGCACCATAGTTTAAAAAGAAATACTGATCATAATCTGTAAAATTAAGAAGGGAATGGGAAAATGAACATGGATTTGTTCACAAAATCACAGTCTAGCTATATTAGGAAAGAGTCCTTAAAGCTTAAAAAAGTTGTGATCTAGAGAAAAGAAAAGCAAACACTGCTTCATATAGCAATTCAAAAACATCATATTCCAAAATGCTGAAAAGGGTGAAAATATAAACAGATGAAAAAATATCACATCAATTCATGAACATGATTTACTTAGGAAAAATAGAGATTCGACTCAATCAAATGCTACAAAACTTCATCAAGCCTCTCTAATCTCACCATCCTCCCTGTGCATCATTGTCCTGGGCAGGACGCTAGGCTTCCAGGTCCTAGAGGGTTTTATCCTTTCATCTCTTTAGCTCTTACTATGGGTTCTACATCAGGATCAAATATAAACTCCTCTGCTAGACTTTTAAAGCTCTTCATAACCAGATTCTTTCCTAACTTCCAGTGTTCTCAAACCTTCCTCCCCTTCATATGTCCTTTGATCCAGGGACAATGGCATCCTTCTGGTCCCTGAATACTATACTCCATCTTCCAACTCTAAGAGGTTTTCATTGGCTATCACCCATGCCTGCAACATTCTCCCTCCTTTTCTCAGTCTCCTGACTTCCCCAGATCCCTTTCTTCAAGTTTCAAAATTCCACATCCTCCAATAAACCTTTCCTGGTGTTTTCTCTCTGAGACCACCCTCAATTTATCTTGATGATATCCCGTTTGAATGTAGTTATTGTATGCTGTATCCATCATTAGACTGTGAGCTTCTTGGGGGAAAAGAATGTTTTTTTAAAAAAATTTGCCTTTTTTTTCTGTATTTCTAGAATGTAGCACAGTGTCTAGTATAGAGGTTTTGTCGTTAGGTGCTATTCAGTCATTTCTAACCCTTCATGACCCCATTTGAGGTTTTCTTGGCAGAGATATTGAGTTGGTTTGCTATTTTCTTCTCCAGCCCATTTTACAGATGAAGAAACTGAGGCCAACAGGGTAAATGACTTGTCAAAAGTTACATAGTAGAAAGTGTCTGAGGCTGGATTTGAACTGAGAAAGATGAGTCTTACAGACTCAAACCTGGCACACTTTAGTGTATCACCTACCTGCTTCTGGCTCATAGTAGTTAGGTGATAAATGCTAACTTCCTTATGAACAAGGCCATCTATTTATCATCTGTCCTGTCTATGTAACTAGTAACACCCACCCCTTTTTTATCCATCTAGGAGCCATAATTAAACCACTATTGTCATTTCTACTAAGATAGGCATGTTAGTCAACTCCCTATGACTTCCAATCACCATCTTTGTGATTTCACAAACCATCTCCCTGGTCAACATTCCCCTATATCAGTTATCACCCCTATCAAATATAAATTCCTTCTGATCATGAACTGGATCATTTTTTTATTAGTATATCCATGGTTTAGCATGGTTCTTGACACAGTATAATAATTTGTTTTTTCATTTAATCATTCACTATTCTAGGCACTAGAAAAAGAGAGATAAAAATAAAGCAGCCTGCCCTCAAGGAGTTTACAATTAAACTTCAGGGGAATGCAGTGTATACACAGAAAAGAACATGGTGGTGAGTGAATAAGAAAAGCTAAAATAACTGGAATTAATGAAAGAGGGGAAGAAGTATTAATAGATGGGGGATAAGACAAGCCTCAGAGGGGAAGTAGTAAGTGAGCTAAACCTTGAAGAAAGACTAAGAACCTGAAAGACAGAGAGGACTGATGGCATTCTAAGTCTGAGGTATGGTGTGGGTGGGACCAAGAGATAGTTTGCCCAATCTAGGAAACAGATAATAAATCAATTTGGTTGCAATGTAGAGAAATAATATGAAAGAAATCTCTAGTGCTAGATTGGGACCAGGTAGTTGAAGGCTTTAAATTTCAGGCTCAGACATTTCTCTTTCATGCTAGAGTGGACTGAGAGTCACTAAAAGTTTCTAAGCAGGGAATTTAAATGATGAGACATAAACATTAGCATGATTATTTTTGGTAGCTCCATGAAGAGTCAGCTGGAATAGAGATAGAATAAAGGGAGAGGAGAGAACAATGGTGTGACTGTTGTGACAGTGTGTAAAGTAATGAGAGGAAGATTGACCATAAGTATGAATAAAAGAGGGTGGGCATCAGAGATTCTTTCAAGGGTTGTTGTGTTCATCCTTTGATGCCTAAGAAGACCGTGCCATCAGAGAAATGATGACACGACTTGCACTTGACTTTGTTTTGAGTGAGGGAGGGCTGTGCAGGTCACCAGCCTCACTTCTCCTCCAGAGCCATCTGAATCCAGTGACCAGATAGTCATCAGGATGACTGGAGGAGAATCAACAGGACATACTCATTGGAGAGTTGTGGGGAGTGAGGAAGATTGAGGAGATGAGGGTGATTTTAAGGTCTGAGAATCTGGGTGATTACAAGGATGGCAGTGTCCTTAACAGAAATAGTGACTTTTGGAGGTGGAATGAGCATTCAAGAAAAATAATACCAATTTATGAGGATATGGTAGAAAAAAAAGGAAAAAAGTTCAGGATGACTCCTCTGCCAACCATTACTATCGATTATAAATCCTGAAAGACCATTTCATTTGTAAGGGGAGGAAGTTGGTCTGAATCCGACTATCAGAAAATTAAATTGAAAAAATCTGCAGCAAAGGCTACTACCTATCTGACTGTAGGATATAGCACTGGAAGAATTACAGAACTGAAGAGATACAGAATAATACAACCGTTCCACTTTTTTCCTGGGAGGTTTTCACCGAAGCCATGCCTCAGTATTTCAAAGACTCCAGATTTGATCAATGTGTGGGCATTCTCAATACAAATCACAACCTCTCATGGCCTTAGGCAGACTCTGTGAGTTGTGGAGGGGTAAAATGGATAAGAAAGAAGAAAAAAAATCATCTTGTGGCCATTCTTTGCTATAAATGCTTTAATATTAAATGTCACATGAGCAAGCATTTACTGAGTATCTATTGTATGCCTAACAATATAGTAGGCGCTGAAGGGGATGTAGAAGTATAAAATAAAAATTCCTCCCTGGAGGAGAATGATTCAACAATAAATACAAATCAATATTCTAACTTAAGGGGTTTTATTGTGTATTTTTTTTCAGAAAATATGTTCTCCATCTGTTAATCAACCAATAAACATTTTATAAGTGCCTACTATATGTCAGGCACTGGATGACAAGAATATAAAAGCCAAGCTGTCCCTGCCTTTAAGGAGACTTACATTATCACCAGGGGAGACAATGGGCACATTTGTTTTTTTGCCAAAAAATGCTCCTCTCCCAAAAGGAGGCTCTTACTGTGGACTCCTATAGACCTAGTTCAGTTCTCTGGGAGCCTGATCCTATAGAGAAAGGATACAGGTCTTTCATACTCTCTTATGATACCCTCAATCCATAATCCAGGGGGAAAATCTCTTAAAGCTTAGTTCTGGTCCTATGTAAAGTCTGTCCAAAAAAAGACTGACAGGATCTTTTCTAAAGAAGTTGATCAATGAACCAAATTGTGGTTCCCAAGGGCAGAAGAGCTATTTATTTCCGCAAAAGAATTGCTTACAAAACGAAAGACTCATAGGAATGCATTCAAGGTCCTCTTGAGGCCTGGCACTGTCCTCCCTCTTCAGCATTTTCTTCCATCACTCCTCTCCATGCCTTTGATGCTCCAGCCAAACTAGACTCCTAGATCACTTGCAAACAAGCCCCATGTTTCCCACTGCTGTGTCTTTGCTTACCTAGAATATCCTCCCTCTCTTTTCACCTAATGAATTCTCATGCTTACTCATCTTAATGAACATCCTTCAAAAGTCACTTCCTCAAGGTCTCCCCTGACATGATCACCCTACATCCAACTACCACTCCACCACTCCATAATGACTTTTTCTCAGCTCCTCAAGAACAGCCTCTCTTCAATTCCTAATGGTTACCCCAAGGCTATCCTCTGACTAGACCTTTAACTATCCAGGCTTCTTTCAAGTCCCAGAAAAAAAATCATACTTTTTATAGGAAATCTTCTTCCATCCTCTAATTCTAATGCCTTCCTTTGGTTGATTATTTCAAATTTATCCTGAATTCAGCTTGTTTTTATCTAGTTGTTTGCAAGTCATCTGCCCCATTAGACTCTGAATTCCTTGAGAGCAGACTGTCTTTTGTCTTTGCATCTACAAGGCTCAGCACAGTGCCTAGCATACAGTAGGCATTTAATAAATGTTTGTTGACTGACTTCATTTCCTCTGTTACCTTGCTTGTATTCTATACTTCAGAGAGGCAAGCCTGCTTGTAGGATTTGCACTACAGGATGAGTGTGTCTGCCACTTACAAGTCTTCATTTCTTCTCAGTTATAATACTTTCCTACTTTCCAACAGCATCTTTTCACCTACTCCACTGACTCAAGATTTCAGCTCATTCAAACGAATCTTCTCTTCTTTGATTCTCATCATCCCACTAGCTCTTGTATTCCAACACTTTTGTAAGAAAGAAGATTTTTCCCTTTCTGGAACCTAAAGATCACCAGGTCTGGGGAAGGTGAGAAGGGGGAAATACAGATGCTGGCACAGGTTCAGGGCAACTCTCTTGAAAGCAATTCCCTCCTGCTTGGAATTCTGTTGTTGTTTAGTTGTTTTTAGTTGTGTCTGACTCTTTATAACCCCATATGGAGTTTCCTTGAAAAAGATACTGGAGTGGTTTGCCATTTCTTTCTCTAGCTCATTTTACAGAGAAGGGAACTGAAGTAAACAGTGTTAAGTGACTTCCCTAGGGTCACATAGCTAGTATCTGAGGCTGAATATTTACTCATGTCTTTCTGACCCCAGATGCAGAACTCTATCCACTGTGCCACCTATGAAATCAAGGGAAGAGCATATCGGAAAGTTACAACAAGATTTGTTAACTAAGTTTATCCTAACACTAGCTGGATGTGCTTCCCATACATAAACGGCAGAGCCCTCATTAGATTTTTTTTAATTTGTGCCTATTTTTCTTTGAACTGGCTTGGTTTCTTCCATTTGATTGATAAAGCTGCCAGTCTTCTGGGTCCTTTGCTAACAATTCCACTGTACCGAATATGCTCCCTGCATGATGCCTAGAATGTTGATGATGACTGAAAGAAAGAAGGCAAAAATCAGAAAAGAAAAAAAAAGTCTCTCCTAACATATCAAGGCTTTACCTTCAGATATTATCAACTCACCCTGCAGCTCATGTATTCCAAATGTATAGATTTTTAAAGAGTTTCAAGCTTATTCTGCTAGACTGCTGAGGCCCAAGACTAGATAGAGGTCTTATCTGTTAGATTGAAAACACATTTTCCTGAGAGCTTGTTCAGTGCAGAGAACTGTCCAAGGTCCTGTGGGAGATAAAACATTTAGGTAAGACTGCATTCCTGCAGCCTAGTCTAGCTAGGGGAAAAGACTCATAGGAAGATAATGATGATACCTAATAAAATGGAGTAAGACCATTAGAGGGTCCGAAACAAAGTGCAGTTCAATAGAATGCAAGTTTCTTGTAGACAAGGAATGGTTTGCTTTTATCTTTCTAGTTCCTGTGTACAGAATTATAGGTAAATTGATTTAGAACTAAAAGGGACCTTGAGTCTAACCCTGCCATTTTTCAGTTGATGAAACTGAGACAGAAAGAAATGAAGTGATTTGACCAGAGTCACAAATCTGGTAAACATCTGATGCAGAATTTGAATCCAGGACTTCCTCACTCCAAGTCTAGCATTCTATCCACTACCCAGGGGCCAAATCATACCTGCTTCTTCTTTTTGTAAGATCCTCCCTTTAGCTAAAGATGTTTGGTTTTGTTTTACTTTTTTTTTTTTAATAAATTTATTTATTTAACTTTTTACATTCATTTTCACAAGATTTTGGGTTCCAAAATTTTCTCCCCACTTGTCCCCTCCCCCCTCCCCAATACACTGAGCATTCTAATTACCCATATCACCAATCTGCC
>CM053769.1:665962425-665991376 GCA_028658325.1 Potorous gilbertii
TTTTTTTAAAAGATAGGGATGGGGGAGAGGAATGCCATAATCAGAGTTTAAGAAGTCTATTTCAGTTGTGATGTGAAGAAGTAATTAGAGTGGGGAGGCTGGCAGCAAGATGACAAGTTAGAAGCAATGAGGGTCTCCACTAGGGTAGAGGCCGTATTAAGTACAAGGGCTGGGAAAGGTACCAGAGATGTTTACATATTGCAGAGGTGAAACTGTAGTAGTTTGGTCTTCAATCTAGGGACTAAGTACAGGGATGACAGTTACGTTCAGATGTTTGATTTAATTTATCCAAATCTTATATTTGGTCTCAGACTGATTCCCAAGAAGACAAGACTTTATCGTTAAATTATTCGTGTAATGCTGCAATGTAAGTCATTAGATGTTCACTGGAAGGGCTTAATTTTCCCCAGGGAATTGGGTACTTGCAAGGGGGATCATGTCGGGAGTCTGTTTGAAAGTTATAAATGTCTAGGAAAGGAAACATTCGTGACAGTTTGGCTATCAGAGATGGATAAAAAAGGCAAAGCCTACTTGATGGCTGCAGAGAGTAAAAAAGGAGAGAAAGGCAACCTCCTGCTGTGACTGGAAAAACCAATTGCCAGCTGGCTAAGCATGAGCCTGTGTTCCATTCTGGGTGCCATATTTTATGAAAGTCATTAATAAACTGGGGAACCTTGGAAGGAAGGTAACTAGAATGCCAAAGAGACTCAAGTTCATGTCATGAGAAGAGAAATTGCTAAAACTGGGAAATTTACCTCGGAGAAAATATCTGTCTTCAAGGATTTGAAGGGCTGTCATCTGAATAAAAGATTAGATTCCTTTTCTTAAGCCCCAGAGACCAGAACTGGGACCAGAAGGTAGAAACTGAAGAGGCATGAAAGGAAAAAAGTGTCCTAATATAGTACAGAGGAATTCTTCTCTGGGTATGGATTGGATGAGATAGCCCCTGAAATCCCTTCCAACCTCAAACTCTATAATTCAGTAAGATAAGAGATGTTACATGTCCAAACAATCCCAGAGGGGCTTATAAGGTAGTTTCCACATGCTCAGACTGTGAGTCTTCAACAAAGAATGTGTTCTCAGGAATTCTCCCACTACTCACTAAAAGAAAGAGATTAAAATATCCTGAGTGAGTGCAGAACATTGGTTCTTAGTATTTCTCTAATGGTTTCAATCCCAATTATCTTTTTAACTTTATAGTGAATAATCTTAATGGTCAATTTTCATTCCAAAAAACCTGTAAAGAAACACATTTCCCTCCTCACAGTAGAGAGAAGATGAAGCATGGGTTAAGAATATTACATATACAGTCAGTTGTCATCCTTGGCAGGTCATTCTCACTTCATTGAGACAATAAGGGAAGGGAAAGGAATAGGCATTTTTAGCACTATATTGTATCAAGTTCTGGGCTAAGCATTTTACCAATGTTATCCTATTTGACCCCTAGAGCAACTCTGAGAGGGAGGTGGTATTATAATGCCCATTTTGTAGTTGAGGAAGCTATGGCAAACAGAGAGGTTAAGTGACCTGCCCAGAGTCACACAGCTAGGAAATATCTGAGGTCAGATTTGAAATCAGGTTCTTACTGACTCCAGGTCCAGTGCTCTATCCACTGTGCCGTATGGCTGCCTTTACAGCTTATCCTTTCTACCTTCATATAATTTCTCCTATATACCCCCCTTCTCTTCACTCACATGACCACATTCCTAGTTCAGACCTTCAATCACCTCTCACCCAGACTATTCTGATCGCTTTCTAATTGGTCTACCTACTGCATATCTCCCCCTACCAATACATCTTCCATGCAGCTGCCAGTCATTTTTTCAAATGCATAGGGGTCTGACTCTACTCAGCAAATTCCAGTAGCTCCCTACACCACTGAATCAAATACAAATCTCTAAATATTTAGCATTTAAAAATTTTTACAACCTGGCCTCTATACACCTTTCTAGTCTTCTCATACATTTCTGCCCAACCTGATCCCTACAGTCTAGCCATACTTGTCTACTTGCTATGTCTCACACATGATTCCTCTTCCATATCTGTTCCTTTGGACTGTATTCCCATCACTATTGTATTCATTCTCTCTCCCTCTCCCTCTCCCTCTCTCTCTCTCTCTCTTAGATTCCCTGACTTTGACTTTCTTCAAGACCAACTCAAATGCTACTTTTGGAAGGAAGTCTTTCCCATTCCTCCCTTCAGCACACTCATTGCTCATACTTTTTTCTATATGGTTAACTTTCATCTGTAAGTAATATATGTCTCTCACTAAAATGTATGCTTCTTGAAGAAAAGGGATATTTTTTTTTGTCTTTTCCTTGCATCCCTGACATTCAGCACAGTGTCTGGGGGCACAGTAAAAGCCTTAATCATTGTTGGCTGATATATAGTCATTGCATTGGGTAATGCTGGTTGATTCTGTTGGTTGATTTTTGTTTAGTTGTTTTTGTTTATAATTAGGAAGAACTCAATGGCAATGGTTACTGGAAAATGACTGTGGTATAAAGAATAAAAGGCATTTATAAAACATTGACAAAATAAAATATTTGCTCAAGGTCTGCTACCTTTCTGCAAATGAAACTCAGTGGATCTTAACATTCCCATATGAAAAGTGGTAAGGACTTCAGGAGATTGAAACACAGTTAAAATTCTCTGTGAAATCCATAATGTAGTAAAAAGTGGCTACATCCAGGGGAATTCATGAAAAAAATGTGAAGGAAAGCAGCTTCACAGAGCCAAGTTTTGAACTATATTATAAAGTGGTAATCATGAAAAGAATCTGGTAGTATCTAGGAAACAGAGTAGTAGATCAATGGAATAAATTAGGTACACAGTAAACAGTAGTAAATGACCATAGGAATTTAGTGTTTGATAAACCCAAAGATTCAAGCTTCTGGGGCAAGAACTCTATTTGACAAAAATTGCTGGGAAAACTGGAAAGTAGTTTGACAGAAGCTAGGCATAGACCAACATCTCACACTATAACAAGAAAAAGTTAAAATGGATAAATGATTTAGGGTGATATCATAAGTAAATTAGGAGAACATTGAAAATTTTTCTTGTCAGATCTATGAATAAGAGAAAAGTTTATGACTAAACAAGAGGTAGAGAGGTTCATGGGAAGTAAAATGGATAGTTTTGATTACATAAAATTAAAAAGGAATTAACAAAACAGTCAAAGTTATAAAGAAAATAGAAAACTAGGGGAAATTTTTATAGCCTCCACAATAGGCTTCAAGATATGGGGAACTGGACCAGTTTTATAAAAGTGCAAGTCTTTTCCCAGTTGACAAATGGTCAAAGGATATGCACAGGCAGTTTTCAGAAGAAGAAATAAAAATTATTAATGGTCACATGGGGAAAATAACTCTAAATCACTATTAAAGAAAGCAAAATAAAAAACCTCTGAGATACCACCTCATGCCTAATAGACTAGTTAAAATGATAGGAAAGGAAAATGACAAATGCTGAAGGGGATGTGAAAAAATTAGGACACTAATGTACTGTTGATGGGATTGTAAAGTAATCCAACCATTCTGTAGAACAATTTGGAATATCAAAAGGGCTATAAAATCATGCATACTCTCTGATCCAACAATACCACTACTAGGTCTATATCGCAAAGAGAGAAAATGAAAAGGAAAAAGAATCTATTTGTACAAAAATGTTTATAGCAGCTTTTTCTGGTGACAAAGAATTGCAAAATGAGGGGATACCTTTCAGTTGAGGAATGGATGAACAAGGTGTGGTATATGATTGTGATAGAATACTATTGTGCTATAACAAATGATGAGCAGGATGGTTTCAGGAAAATCTGGCAAGACATATGAACGGATGCAGAGTTAAATGAGCAGAACTAGGAGAACATTATTATATGCAGTAATAGCAATATTGTAATGGTTATCAGCTGAGAAAGTCTTAGTTACTCTGACCAAGACAATTGCAAAGGATCCATGATGAAAAAATGCAATCCATCTCCACAGAGAAAACTGATGAACTCAGAGTACAGATGCAAGCATAGTTAATTCACTTTATTATTTCTGTGTGCGTTTTCTTTTGTAACATGGCTAATATAGAAATGTTTTGTATGACTTCGCATGTAAAATTGATAGCATATTACTTGCTTTCTCAAGGGGTAGGGGAGAGGTAGGAGGCAGGGAGTTTGAAATTCTAAATTTAAAAAAATCTGAAATTTTTACATAAAATTGGGGAATTTTTAATGAAATAAATAAATATATATTACAAAAAATGGCCTAATTGCTATTAGTTGCAGCCGTGACCATTTTGCATATGGTGAATCAAAATGAGCTTTTCAGTATTACCATTCAGAAATGGCACATGTGGCATATTTGGAATTTAATCAGGTAGGACAAAGCCTTTCTGAATCTTTATAAGAGGAAATAGTTTTCTTTAGAAGAAAACAATTTAATATCATATCTATATAATGCAATGACTGTAGTACCAGCTGTTCGGGGTGGCTATTTCTGGTGGAGATCTGACCTATAGTTGACAGCATAATGTTACAAATTGAATTATGGCAAGTATCTTAAGGTCTTAAATTATGTGAATCTCATCAAGAGTTAATTTGTTCCTTTTAAATTTTTAAATATTTTGCATCCTCTCAAGGGGAAAAGGGACCTGTAGCTATTCTTCCATTAAAGAGCAATGAAGTTGGTATCTTTTTAGTCTATGAAAGAAATTGTGTCTTTAGGCAATGAACTTTATCTCTTGGCGTCCATTTCCTAATCTTTAAATTGAAAAGGTGGACAAAATTTTGTGAAAAGACAGAACACCACTTCTGGGGTGAATTTATCATTTACAAAGTATGTTGAGATGCAAATATCATAGGATCAGAAAAACACTCCTTCATCATGACTGAGAGAGAGAGACAGAGAGAGAGAGAGAGAGAGAGAGAGAGAGAGAGAGAGAGAGAGAGAGAGAGAGAGAGAGATGATTTGTACAAAGTTGATTATTAATTGGGAGGAATCCCAAGGTGATATGTTGTGACTACACCTGTGGGCTCTGCCAGAGAGATTACAGTCACTGGCAAATGCAGAAGAGAAGCTTCAGGACTCCCCTTGCTCATGTCTACGATACCCAGGAGTGGAGGGATGAGTGCCCCAAATAAGAGAGAAAGTTCTTGGCCACCTCATGGAGCTATAAGATTGATTACCACAGGTAGGAGAGATTAGTGGTTGGCACCAGCAGGGGTTGGTGGTGTATTGGTGATGCCACAGACTTTTAGGAGGCTGGTTCATAGAACACCCTGGATTCCAATATTTAAAAATTTATTTATATACAACGGTCTTATTTTTATCTTTGCATCTCAAGCCCATGTGGGTTTCCTTACACACTCCTCTTATATCTCTGTGCCTTTGTACTGGCAGTACCCCAGGCCAGAAATGCTCTCTCCTCACTTCCACCTCTCAGAATCTCTGGCATCCTCCAAGACTCTTCTCAAATGTTATGTTCTGAACGAGGTTTTTCCTAATCCTCTCCCTCATCCCAACGTAGCCTCCTTTCACAGTATATCCCATCAATTCTTTCTATGGATATTATACCTGGTTATTTACATATTGCTCCCCATCCCATTGGATTGTGAGCCCCTTGAAGTAGGTTATTTACCTTTCTTTGTATCCCAAAGTTTAGTATTGTACCTTAAACAAGAAGACACAAATACTTTTGATTGATCGATTCAGGCCTATGATTTGATTGATGTAGGGAACTCCTAGTACGGAAACTTGTACAAATATAGATCAGCACCTTTTAGTCTTGGAGAGCAGCCTGGAACAGGCAGAGGCCATAAGTGACTTGCCCAGCATCACACAGGTGGTATACGTCAGAGCTGGAACATGAATGCTGGGTCTTCCGACTCCAAACTGGGCTCTCTACCATGCCAGATTGCAGTTTATTTGCTCTTTTTTTTTTTAGTATAAATGTATAAATTTGTGAGCAAATAATTTACAAAGTTTTAATTTCTTCAAATTATAGCTTAAATTCCCTATTTTGAACAGCTCTCCATGGCATGTTTCTGCAGTAGGTCAAATAAAATGTATTCGTCCTTCGTTGCCGACGAGGACCATGCCATCAAATATTTTCATATTGGAAGTTGAGCTTCTTTCAACTACACATACAAATCAGTGAGGACGAAAATTCTGCCATACAGTTGTAACATGGACTAATTATAGTATCTACCTCAAAGCGTTATAGTGAGGATTAAATGAGATGTTTGTAAAATGCTCAGCATAGAGCCTGACACATAATGGATGCCATATAAATGCTTGTTCCCTTCCCCTGCTGACTCTCCTAATTCAATCTGGAACACATTGACATTGTAATGGGGCATTTTCCAGGTTAGAGGAAAAGAATAAAAATGCAAATACTTTCAAAATATGCTTTCAAATTTTGCAAAGTATTTTCTAGATCCATCCCCTCTTTTCTATTTCTTAATCCTAGTCCTCATTACTTCACATGGACTGTCCTAATATCATAGTAACTAGTTTCTTCTCCAGTCACTCCCCACTCCTATTCAGTTTATGCTTTGCTACCAAATTTATCTTCCAAATTTCTCACTCAGATCATGCCAGTCCCTTTCTCAAAAGTTATTTTGCCTAATATAACTTCAAAGTCTGGCACTCAAGATCTTTCCTAGTATGATGCCCAACAAATCTTTTCTAAATAGTCTCTTAATGAATCTTCTTGTTTCTAGACTTTCCTCTCTCCAATCCATCTTTAACACAATGCCAAAAGAATTTTCCTAAGAAAAGGTCATTTCTCTGCTCAAAAATCTTCAATAGCTACCTATTGCTTTTAAGCTAAAATACAAACACAAGCCAGGCATCAAAAGCCTCCAAAATCTAGACGTTCCTTTGAACTATCATTGACTTTTATCATTCTACTCTGCTTCACAGACCTCCTGGGGTAGGGGCTATCAGAATATATAATATTGGAAAGTAGTTGTGCTTGTCTACTCTGACTTCTGAAACCAAGTGTCATAGAAGAAATGGAGGTGAGTAATTGTCTCGATTTTGATTGGTCATTGTTAGCATGATGGATTTTCTGTTGCCATGGCTGATGACTCCTAATGCCAAATCTGCCTCCTGCTGAAGATTCAGGGTCACTGGATTTGCTTATCAGGTACAATTGCTGGTGTTCCCATCTTTCCATGTTCATTATTCCTTTAAGTAAAAACTTTTGAACTACTATAACTGATGAAGTGGAAATGACAAGAATTTGGGTAAGAAGGTCACCATCCCATCTTAAAATTCAAAGAAGCAAAGGAAGCACCTCTTCTGGACACGGCTAGCCTGACACTCTAGACTTTAGAGCAGCGAACATCGACATGGTCAGAAAAAAGAAATAACAAAGAAACAAACCCAAACAAGTATGACAGACAGGATGGCCAAAGACTTCAAATGGATGATCGCTCAAGAAGGATGGGAAGCACTGAAATATGAAATTTGGATAAAACAATCATAAATCATAAGGAACAAGTAGAGGAAAACAATCAGAGAGACTGTTCTGTTAGAATAGACATTTACTCTCTCTGGTCCTCAGTCACTTCATATATAAAATGAGGGAACTGGATTAGACTTCAGAGTTCTTAATGGTGTTTGTGTCAAAGATCTCTTCGGCAGACTGGTGAAGCCTATGAGATGCCTTTCAAAATAAAGTTCTTAAATGCATAAAATAACATACAAAGGATTATTTTTTTTAAAGTCAAGTACATTCAAATATTAACAAAAACAAATTCAGTGTTTTAAAATTCTAGGTTTAAAACTTCCACATTAAATAATTTCTAAATTTTTAGATTCTAAATCCTGTAATAATACTGTAGTGAAGGAAGAGAGCTCTCTAAGCTCAGAGTTTTAAAAGGATGCATAAAAAACAGAGAAGAAGAACATAACAAAGGGCAAATACAAGAGTGGTCTATGAGAAGAGTAAAGTGAGGACAGCTAGAGCACAGAGTGAGCTGAGACTTGGAAAAATGATCAGGATGCCAAAGAGGCTTTAAAATATTGATAGATAATTATATGATTACAGAAGAGACTCCTCCCCACATCTCTCTCTCTGTCTCTCTTTCTGTCTCTGTGTCTCTCTCTGTCTCTGTCTCTCTCCCCTCCCCCCCCCCTTTTTGGAGGGAATTCTATCTCTCTTTAAGTATTTATGAGAGATTCTCTCTATATACGTCACAGTTGATGGTCCAGTGGAGAGAACAGTGGATTTGGATCAGGAAGAACTGGGTTCAAATTCAGCCTCAGATACTTACTAGCTATATGACTAGCAAATCACTTAACCCTGTTTGCGTCAGTTTCCTCATCTGTAAAATGAGCTGGAGAAGGAAATGGCAAACCATTCCAGTGTCTTTGCCAAGAAATTCCCAAGTAGGGTCACAAAGAGTCAGATGTGACTAAAACAACTAAACAATAAAAACAACGTAAGTTGAAATATATTACATATGCATTCACAAAGATTTGGAATAAGAAAATGAAGGACCACATAGACTTATTTTGAATGGTTTGAATTGCTTGGGGGCAGAAAATGCTCATCGATGTTAACAGAGAAAAAAAATACTCAAATGATTTCCCCCTTTCGGCTCTACCAAGGAGAATAATTACAAAATTGAAAAGGATACAGCCAATATCCTTAAAGAGCAATAGGATGCTGCAGAAGGAACTAGAAGAGAGGTAGAGAAATCTAGGTTCAACCCCATGTCTGACACATATTAGCTATGTGGCCATGAGTCATTTTATTTCTTTGAGACTTAGTTTCCTTATCCATGAAATGGAAATAATTTTCCTACAGAAATGATTTGAGGAAAGCAATTTGTAAACGTTCAGAAAATTCTTTGTGGCACAATAAATACAACGTTAGCCCTGGAGTTAGGAGGACTGGAATTCAAATCCCACTTCAGACATTTACTAGCTGTGTGACTCTGGGAAAATCATTTGACTCTGCCTTAGTTTCTTATGTGTCAAATGAGTTGGAGAAGGAAATGGTCATATCTCTGCCAAGAAAAGCCTACATTGGGTCACAAAGTCAGACACCATTAATTGATTAAACAACAACGAGAACTACAAGTTGCTGACCTGAATTCCCTTCCAGGAATTCCTTTTATCTACGATAGCACCAGTTGGATCCAAAAGGGGAGGGGCATAACAGACGTTGATTGTTATTCTTTAATCAAAAGCCAAGTCAATCATCAGTCAATAAGTATTTATTAATTATTTACAATGTGCCAGGCACTGTGCTAAGTTCTAGGAGTGTAAAGAAACACAAAGAAAAATCCCTCAAGGAGCAAATAGCTATGTACAAACAAGCCAGAGACAAGAAAAACTGGAGTCAATAGAGGGAAGAAACTAGATTTGAGGGGGATGAGGAATGACTTCCTATAAAGGGGGGATTTTAGTTGGACATTAAGAAAATCAGGTGAAGATAAAGAGGAAAAGCATTTCACATGTAGGGGACAGCCAGAGAAAATGCCCTGAGCCAGAGATGAGTGTCTTATATCAAGACATTAGCATCAGATCACAGATGAGAAAGACTGTAACAAAGTAGGAGGAGCTCACATCATGCACTGCTTTGAATGCCAAAGAGGATTTTTATTTGATCCTGGAGGTGACAAGGGGCTGTTGGAGTTTATTGAATGGGGGAGGGGAACTGATATGATCAGATCTGCAGAGGACATTTAGAAACTTTAAATGAGTTTAAAAGACATGCCAAAACACCAAAGACAGCAACCATCTCTGTTTTTAAAACTAGAAAAAATGATGAATTCTAACAACAACAAACTCATCCATTTGGTGTAGATCCTTGGTAGAACTCTAGAGCAGGCCTGCACAACTAGTGACCTGCAGACCAAAGGATTTCAGGTGACCCAAGAATAATGGAGAGCAAAACATCTGACATCCTTCAGTGTGTCTATAGAATTGGCCATGGGCCACAGGTTGTGCAGACCTATGCTAAACCAATGGTATCAAGCTCAAATAGAAATTGGGTCACTAAACCATACATGAGGTTCCCTGTGGTGATGCTCATTGACTTATTAAACTTGAATCTTTAATATTTCATTTTGTTAAATATTTCCCAATTACATTTTAATCTGGTTGAGGTTGTACTGGAGAGTGTTGAGAAGCATTTGACATCTTTGCTGTAGATAATTTGGTCACCTTTGGTCCCAATGGTGGAGAAACTCTCCCTAGCAGTACATATTTCAGTCCATCTTTGTTTTCTTATCCATTGTGATTTTTGTCTGTGCCTTCCCATAAATCCTCCATAGAAAATCTTTCTCTGAATCTTTCAGCATTTTGTGGCTACCACAGAAGCCTGTGGACTGTCCACATGTTACTATTGCATTCTTTATTAACTGGGCTGTCTCCTTTTTCATTCATTAGTATTTTTGATTATGACTTTTATGCTACTTCTTGATTCCAAGTCATTAATGGTAACTTGATGAAACCCACTTATGTTCATTACAGACCTCTCCATTGCTTCGTGGGTCACAGGATTTTGGTTCTTCTGAGATCCATGAGTCGTAGCCATACGGTATTGCCTTGAGGATGCTAGGATTTTAAAATGTGGGCTCTGTGGGCAGGAAACAGGCTGGAATCATCAGAAGTACAGCACATGTCTTCCGAATATTCTTCAACCCACTCATTTCCTCCTTTGCAGTCTGGGGGAAGGAAGTTCTTGTCCATCAGCAGTATATCTGTCCAATGTAGGGGTACCATATTGGACTACTCAATGGGCAGCATATCAAAAAGTCTATCATAATTGGGAAAATAGTCATTCTTAATCCATGTGCTTTTTCTTTGCACATCATTAGGCTGAACTCTCTGGAGCAGCAGGAAATTAGGGAATTTCAGCAAAGAAACCCTGAGTGTTCCAGAGCTAAATGACCATCAGCACAACATCATCTGAAGCAAAGAACATCTCAAGAATGTTACTCTCTATGTGAGGGGTTAGTCATCTTTTATGTGTCATGGATTCCTTTGACAATCTGATGAACCCCTGTTCCAGAACATGTTTTTAATCAATTTAAGGAAATGCTAAATTTCAATTAGAATGTAGTGAACTTAAAGTGTTTCTTTTCATATCTAACTTCACAGACCCCTTGGTCCATAGATTCCAGGACACGAATCCCTGCTCCAGATCCCTAAATTGGATTTAATCCCTGCTCTGGATATCAGGACAGCAATGATGACTTTTGTTAAGCATATGCCCCCTTGCCTTAGGCGTTGCTCCATATTGGTAATTGGAGGATCTTTGTACAAAGGTAACTCTGAAGTCACATCTCTACAGAGTCCTGAATGATTTCAGGATACGGATGTGAGATTCCTTGTTGGGAAAGAGCTTTGAAGGATACATCTGGGCTGTACTGAGACAAATAGTTTGTCAATAATCAATAAATGTAAGAAGGAGGATCAATAAGCCGGAATTAAGAGAAGGTAGATTTTTCATGGGATTTGGAGGAGAGATTTTGTTATTTAGTCTACTGTCTCACACACACATACACATACACATCCCATATTTACAGATTAGAAAGGCAGAGAGAAATTAAGTCTCTTGCCCAAGTTCACACCACTAGTAAGTAATGGATCTAGAGTTCAAATTCAGGGTTCTTGCTTCATATCCACTGTCCTCTCTTCCACACTGCATTATGGCTCAAAATAAAAAAGATCATTCTAATAAACAGAGCAATGGAAACAGAATGGATTACGAAATGATGAGCTTCCTGCCATTGAAAGCATTGAAACAGGAGTTGGAGGACTACCTGTCATGGACATCACAGAGGAGATTCCTCCACTGGGTAGAAAGCTAGCTCTCTAAGGAGTCTTCCAGTACTAAAATTCTGATTCTCCTGAAGTTTCCTTGGTCTGATTAGATCTATCAAAGAAAGCAATTTGAGAAGAGAATGATCCTAACCCATCAAAGGCTGTATTCTCATTAAGTGGATTGCATTCATTCACTTCTGACAACGATCTTAAGAAGTGATCATCAGAAGAGAAGGGTAAATCCGAGGTAATATCTGACCAGAGGGAAAGAAAAAGTGGCTCTGGGAGAGGAAGACGTTCTTCCTTGTATTTCAGTTTTGACAATGGATTTCAAACAGCTTTAATTTGGATATTTGAAGGACTTCTACTTCTTAAAATTTGTATGTAGACTGTTGCTTAGGTGATAAGGATGTGATCTTCACATTTCTGATACTTTTAAGGTTTACATAGAATATGTGAGGTAGGTAGGAAGAAAGAAGAAAGGAAGGAAGAAATGGAAGGAGGGAAGAAGAAAGGAAGGAAGGAAGGAAGGAAAGAATAAAGGAAGGAAGGAAGGAAGGAAACATTCATTAAGCATCTATTGCAATATGCTGTGCTAGGCACTTTACAAATATCATCTCCTTTGCTCTTCACAGCAACCCTGAGAGGTAGGTACTACTACTATTCCCATTTTACAGATGAGGAAATTAAGGCAGAGGTGAAATGACTTGTCCAGGATCATATAGCTAGGAAGTGCCTGAGGCCAAATTTAAACTCCTGTCTTTTTGACTCTAGGTCCTGTGCTCTACTGCACCACTTAGATGCCTTGGAAATGCAAGAATTACAATGACACGGATGAGGGAGGCTAGGATTTATTCAAGGTCACTAAAAACATTAGATGATAATAGTCCCCAATATTATTTTGTAATAGGAAGTCAAAAGAGAGAACTGGGGAGATCTCAATATGTTCCCACAACTTGAATGCTCTCTAATGGATGCAAAGTGAGGTAGGACTTACACTCAGATGGTCTGACCTTGCTCAAATGAGATAAAATTTGTAAACATATTTAGTATAGCCTGGCACCTAGTAGGCTCTCAATAACTGTTTGTTGTCTCTCTGGTTCAGGGCTTTTGAAAAAATTATATTATTTTCCTGAGTTATGAAAGGTTTCAAAAAACAAAATTCCAGTTTGCCTTCAAACACTTCCGATTACCTAAGGAAATGGGCTGGGCCACCTCTGCTACCTTTGACCATTCATTTCACCTCCAAAGGGTCTCACTTTCTTTATGTGAGAAAGGACAAGGGTTGGACTGGGAAGAAGAAAATTCTACACTCTGTGTTTGGTACATGCCTGCAAGAAACTAATTTTTATTAATTTAGATTAAACTAATTCTAAACATTTCTGTTTAGAGAGAGGTCAAAAGACAGGCAGAATTACCTCATACTTTTGAAAATCTCCCTAATAAAGACATCTTAGAGTAAAAGAAATGGCAGCATTTCCTGGTCAGAATTAAGCAGGGGTTGAGAATTCAGTTAACATTTTCAGGACAATAGCACCTTAAAATGTTGGCATACTTGAGAAATTAATTTTCCTAAATCAGAGGGGTCAAACACCACGTATCAAGGAGTGCAGCAGGAACCAGATTAAATGTACCTGGGAAGTGTTTAACAAAATAAAAAATAAACACAATACAATGCAAGAGAGATAATGCTCATTTGTGGTTTTCTAAGTTAATATGTGGTAAGCTTGACAACACAGTTCTAAATCATTCAGTCCCTATGTTGACACTTTTTCTATGGCTGAGATTTTTAATTATGGTAGGGGGAGGAGGCTGGACCCCTTTGGCAGTCCTTTGAAGCCTACAGATCTTTGATAATGGACCAGTTATGCTGGAAGAACATCTGCAGGTAGACTGGGATCATGCACAATCTAGCAACAGGTTGAATAACCAGAGTAATTTTGAAGTAGTAGATGAGCATAAGTGACATTTTGATTCATCTCTAACAATTGTAATGTGATATGAAAATATCTATCATTTCTGTTGGGGAAAAGATCACAGATATTACCGATACTACTATGATTTGATGATGACATTCGTAATGGAAGAAAATTCTAAATTTCAGTTAATATTGAGTGAATACAAAGATGCAATTTGTTTTCCATTCCAGTCTACAATTTCCCTGACCCCCTAAGTTGAGATGCCCGGCTCTAAAGGAGTCTCCTTTCCATCTGGTCAAAGGTGAACTCAGCACAGTCCTATAACAAGCAATCAAATTCTTATTCCTTCTCTTAGTCTGGTGATTATTGGAATCCTGTCAAGGCCTGGGAAAAGGAGGTAGTGATCTTATGTGAATTACTCATGTGCCCCAGGGGCTCCCCTATCTAGTCAAGGTTCTAATTCTATCAGTTAAGGAGGACTGAGTTAATTTTTTGAACTTTTACCCAGTTTCCTTAAGAAAAGTAGCTAGACTTTCGAAACGGACAGAGGATTTAGCGTAGGGACTCAGTTCAGGATTTGACAGTTAAAAATGGTTAAGATTTTCTTGCCCAGGTATAGGACCAAAAACATTAGACTATAATAATCCTCTAATATTATTTTGTAATAGGAAGTCAAAAGAGAGAACTGGGGAGATCTCAATATGTTCCCACAACTTGAATGCTCTCTAACGCATGATCCATCACTGTGATCTTATGACCTCCAAAGGTCCAGGATTCCTAAAGTACAGGCTACTTTTTGAAAAGTGGGGGTTCTTAAGGTCCCTAACCACTTCTCTCCAAAGGAATCTTTCCTTCTACATGAATACACAGCACTTCTCCATTTTCTCTACCATCCTATTCCACATGGCCAATTTTTGATAGTCTATCAAGAGAAGACTATAACTGCATTGCCCTGGCTCTAAATTTAATCTTTCTTTTAAAGGTCAAGGGCAACAAGCACCAGCAGGCCTGTATGGTAAGTAGCAGATGAAAAAAGTAATTTACCCAAATGATGGCAAATGAGGTTCATTGTTAAAGGGGAAAAAAACATTTCAATGGAGAGGAAAATTCCAGGAAACTCACAGCACTCAATATAGATACCAGTCATTTCCTAAAAGAGGATGAAGGAGAGAAGAAATTTCATTCCCCAAGAGCTAATAAGGTTTGCTTCTCCTTCAATGATCAGTCAGGAGATCAAAGGAGCTCTCTAAACGGTCATTTATCCAGTCATTAACATTTTGACTCAATAAATTGTATGGCCCGCCAATTGCTATGTGACATAAGTCAATTCACCTCAGTGCTGAGATTCTCTTTGCCCCTCTGCAAAATGAAGGAATTGGTCCCATTCAACCCCATCTGGAACTACAATCCTATGATCTCATTGATGGCAGTCTGTGGGAAGCTTCTAAGAGAAAGCTATGGTACTGAAAATCCAGGATGGGCTAGTCAATTCAGGGGAATATGTTTTAAATCCATCATAGTCTTCATTTTCTGTGTACACAACCAGCATGGGATGCAGGCTGTAGGGAGAGGAGAGGGGAAAATAAATTGTGGAGATAAAAGTCACACACATGGCACCTACTCAGGTGAGCCAAGAAGTCAGTATTGGCCAAAGTATAGGATCACAGAATGTCAGCATTAGAAAGGTCCCTGGAGATCACTGGGTGCATTCAGTGCCTTCATTATATAAAGGAGGTCCGTGGAGACAAAATGACTTGCCCTAGATCACACAGTGATTCAGTGGAATATGAGAAGAATATATAAAGAATCTCAGAGGTAATGGAGGGTGGCTGAGTGCAAGCACAAAGCAGATTGACAATGTAGTGTTTAGCTGAATTCCCTCATGTGTGAATAGAGTTTCAGTCCTAGAAGGTACAAAAAGCTTAAAGCAAAGAAAGAGGATAATGCAGCCTGTCCTTCATCTAAAAATTTTTCCTATTTCTAATGTAATTGAATATGTGAATTATAGAATAACAAAATTTCAGATTGAACATGACCTCATCTGCTCTCTAATCTAACCTATATTCAAAAAAGAATTCCAATAACACATCCACCACGTAAGGCTTTAATAGCACTGGGGATGTTTTTCAGTCCAAGAATTCTTTGTCTTGCTTCTGTTTATGGATTTAAAAGCATAGATACCAACCCCATCTCTCCTTCAACTGCCTTTATTTTTGTTAAGGGTACTACCATTGGCCTAGTCAAAAAAGCTCATCATTGTGAAGTCATCCTCATTCTTTCATTCTTTCTCTTCCTGACTCAAATATCAAGTCAGTTGCAAAGTCTTGTCAGTTATATATTTATACTATCTCTTTTATCTATTTTCTTCTCGCCACCCTAGTTCAGCCCTTACCACTTCTTAGCTGGATTATTGTAATAGCTTCCTAGTTGATTTCCCTTCTTCCATTTTCTCCCTTTAGTCATCATTTACACTGCTGCCAACAAAGTAGGGGCAACTAGATGGTGCAGTAGATAGAGGACCAGGACTGGAGTCAGGAAGGTCTCAGGTAAAATTCAGCATCAGACACTGACTAGCTCTGTGATCCTGGGCAAATCACTGAACCATGTTTGCCTCAGTTTCCTCATCTATAAAATGAGCTGGAGAAGGAAATGGCAAACCATTGCAGAGTCTGCCAAGAAATCCCCAAACGGAGTTGTGAAGAGTCAAGCATGACTGAAAGGTGACTGGATGGCAGCAACCCCAACGAAGTGCCGCAGGGAATCTGTTTTTTACCCAAATGTTGTATTTTGGCCCAATGCTATTTAATATATTTATTAGTTTCTCAGATAAAGACAGAGAGCATCTTTATCAAATCTACAGATGATACAAAAGCAAGAGATAGCGAACACAGTGGATATAAGAGACAGAATCCAAAAATATCTTCACAGGCTGAAAAATTGTATTGAATCCAAAATATGAAATCTGCTAAAGAATCATTCAAAGTCTTATGTTTAAGAAAATGGTCTTACCAGTACAAGGTGGGAAAGACCTGGCTAGACAGTAGTTTGTAAAAGATCTGAGGTTGTTAGTGAATTGAAGGATCCCTGGATGTTAGTAGTGTGATATAAAAACCAAAAGAACTAAAGAGATCTTAGACTAAATTAAATTAGGAGAGGCTGAGCTTCCAGAAATAGAGGAAGTCATCAGAACACATCTGCAATATCATATTGAGCTTGGGGCATCATATGTTAAGAATTAGTGATACTGAATGAATTAAAGGAAAACACATTTATTGAGAATTGTCAATTTATTATCATTAGTTATTATACACAAAAGCACACAAAACACACCTGGGGAATGGGTGTCAAAATTGTGAAGAGCTTCTTCCTATGGAGATCAGTTGAAGGAATTGGGAATGTTTATTTTGGAGAAGAAAATACTTAGATGGGATATGACTTTCTACTGGGACTTGAAAGGTTGTCTTACAGAAGAAAAAAATGGACTTGTTCTGGTTGACCCCTGAGTCTAGAAGTAGGAGAACTTGAACTTTCAAAGAGGTAAATTGAGGTTTGATATCAGGAAATGTTATTAATAATAAGAGTTACCCCAAAGTCAAATGGGCTGCCTCCAGAGACTCCTCCTCCTAGAAATCCTGACGCAAAGGCTGGATGGCCATAGGTCATATGTGTTGTAAAAGGCTTTCTTCTTCAGGCTTGAGAGGTACGAGGTTTTTTCTCTGGTCCTGTCCATCTCCAGAATTCTGTGATAACCTTTGTGATCATTTTGTATCTTACTCCCTTTCACATACTCCATGTCCTAGCCAAACAAGACTGCTAATTACTCTCTGTACTCATCATCCCATCTGCTGCCTCATTGCACCAACACAGAGCATCTCTTGACTTACAATGCACTCCTCCTTTGACTCCTCCTCTTCCTTCAAAGCTCAGCTCAGATACTGCCATGAAGCCTTCCTGATGGCTCCAAAGGTTAACATTTCCTTCCTCTACAAATTATTTTATTGAATTGCTGCATTCCTTATTTGTTTACATGCTGTGTCCTTTTCACTCCAGTTCCAAAGAGAAGATAAGCTTCTCAAGGATTTTCTTCCCATTTTTGTTCAGTATTCCCAGTGCCTAGCATCAGGGCCTTCCATTGTGTGAGGTGCATAATAGCGTCTCATTGAGTTGAACTATTAAACTGAAAAGTATTTTCAGACTCATTATTTTGTTTGAACTTCATGATAACTTCTTACGGGATAAGCAGGACAAAAATTATTAACTCCATTTTATAGATGAGGAAACTGGGGTCCAGAGAGACTAGGTCATCAGTTTAGAGTTTCATGGTGATTTAAAGGCAAATACAGGAGTAGAACCTAAATCTTCTGCCTTTCCCTAACCATACTCTCTTCACTTAACCTGAAACATTATAATCAAAATGTCCCACATTAGACCACAAGAATGTAAGCACAGTTACAGCGGGTCAGACCTAGGAGTCATTCAGCCCAATAGTCTGTCTTGGACACCAGCGCTAAGGAAAGTGTTATGGGAAAGCAGGTTTAACCTCCATATTGCTAATCTAAGAATTAGGGTTTTCTCTCCAACATCCAAGATTCCCATGTTATAAACCTCAAATACACACATATTTATGTATGTATATGTATATATGATATATTCTATAACAATTTCTATATGTATATGTGTATATAGCATATTCTATAACATATACAACATATATCCATCAAAAATCAAAACAAATTAGATAAAAATGTCATGTGTCAAGATTATAACATGAAATTGGATGGGGGGGGCTATCAAATTATTCCAGTGTTCGTGTTTTTGTCAGGAAATGCAGGTGGAAAATGCGCCATGCCCAGAATTAAGCAGGAGAAAGAAACTGGGTTAGGTTATGTTTAGGAAATTTCAGGGTTTCCAATGAATCCAACTGCTTCTTACCTCAAAATCCATCTAGTTAACACTATGATGCTCCCAGTGATGCTACATGGTTGTCAATTATAGAATGCCCCAATTTAGAAACGTGTCACTGATGCTTTGTCATTCATATTAACCCACTTACTATTATGTCACAAGCAGATGAGTCAGATTGGCATACTCGAGAATTCTGGCTCTGACACCTTCTTGTGTGGATTGAAGTTCTCTACTTCAGTATCCTCATTGTCAAAATAGTTGTGGGAGAATAGAGAGAGGGCTACCTATGAAGTGAGGAAGAACTCTATTGAAGTTCTTTTCACACATGTTAACTGCATGACCATAACCTCTCTCAGTGCTAAGGACAATTTTCTAAGGCTGTAAATTATGAACTAGCTGTCAATCTGCAGTGGTATTGTGAGAATATTCCCCATGCTGGTAAAATCATAGATCCAGCCCCCTGCTTCCTTTTACTTCCCAATTTTACATGCCTAATTTTACCTGATACCAATGAATGCACCAATCCAATTCTTATATATAAAATGCTTGAAGACCTGAAAAATCACTTTAGAAATGTCAACTATTCTTATTTCCATGGGTTTCAAGGTCCACAAGGCACTTTTCTCACAACACCCCTATATGGCTTTTGTTATTGAGTTGTTTTGGTCATGTCCAACTCTCCATCACTCCATTTGAGGTTTTCTTGGCAAAGATACTGGAAATGGTTCATCATTTCCTTCTCCAGTTCATTTTATAGTTGAGGAAACTTAATTGAGGGTTGAGTGACTTGCCCAGGGTCCAATACCTAGTGTTTGAGGTTGGATTTGTACTCAGACTGGTCCTCGTGACTGCATGGCTAGTGCTCTATCCACTGCACCACCTAGTTGTCTCTATGTAGCTACTAGCACAAATGTCATTATTGTCCCCATTTTCAGATGACCAAAACTGATTATCAAAGAGGTTAAAGAATTAGTCCAATGTCACAGAACTTACAAATGTCAGGGTCAGGATTTGAGCCTGCATCTCTCTCCTGACTCTGAGACTGGTACTCCTTCTACTACAACATACTGCCAGACAACTGATTAAACATCTTCACTGAGGTAAAGGGGGCAGTTAGGTGGCACAGAAGACAAGGTGTTGGACCTGAAGTCAGGAAGACTCATCTTCCTGAGTTCAAATCTGGCCTCAGACACTTACTATCTATGTGACCCTGGGCAAGTCACTTAACCCTTTTTACTTCAGTTTCCTTATCTGTAAAATTAATTGGAGAAGGAAATGGCAAACTTCTCCATTATCCTTGCCAAGAAAACCCCAAATGGGGTGACAAAGTGTTGGACACAACCTACAAAAGCAAGGACAACAAAGGGTAAAGGACTGGATGTTCCTGCTCTAAAGAGGGCAGTATCAGCACCATCCCTTAAAATAAAAGATGGAATAATTATGGAATACTCTTTGGTGGCTCCTTACGTGATGCCCTCAGCACTATAAGGGAAGAGTTCTACACTGCCACCAGCATGTCCACCATCAATGAGTCACCACAAGATCAGGTAGTGACCATTTGGATAGACATGTTAGTTTTTGTTATTTTAGGTTCTCAGGTTTTTAGATTACACGTATTTCTCAGGACTCAGACACACATCTTAGAAAGATACATGGGATTTATCTTCTTTGTCAGAGAGGCAGATGTTGCCCTTGACAACTGTGTAACTATTTATCTATTTTGGGTTGAAAATCAGTGGAAAGGACAATGTTAATGACTGGCATTTCTACAGAGTGCACCACAGAGTACCCTGTGTATCACCAGCCTGAGAAGTAGGAAGTGTAAGTTTTATTATTAGTATTTTATATATGAGGAAACAGAGGGATGGGAAATTAAACAAATGACTCAGCCAAGCTCCCACAGATAAGCTGCAAAGCCAGGATTTGAACAAAGGTCTTTAGAGTCAAAAATCCAGTGATCTTCCCACCATACCACAGTCACTCATCTCATAGTCCAGGCATGCAACTTTTATCCTTTTGCTAATAAGTAAAATTTTTATACTTATAAAATCAGGTAGTAGGGGTTGACAAGGAGTTAGAAAAATCATCTGTTTCCCCCGCTCTACCTTCAGTAATACCACATCCAGGCAAATGGAATCTCCACTAATTGGTTCCTAACTTATTCCAGCATCAGCCGTTCCCATGGAAATGAACTTACTTGACAGGGAAAACAGGCATTTTTTATACTTTGATTCTTGGACTGTTGTCCTTGCACATGGAGGATGCTTGGCCATTACTCTGATCAAAGGAGATCAAAAAGCTTCTCTAGCCCATTACTCCTGGACACAGAGCGGCTGAGGCTCCCTTTTCTCTATTTCAGTTATACAATGCTCATCCACATAGAATGTACTTCTTAGTCAAACATTACCTGGGTGCGCTACTTTTATCTTTTGTTTTGTTATTTCTTCTACTGTTCCAACCCCACACATTGCCTATTGAACTACAATTCTGTAAGCTTGACTGAACTGCTTTCTTTCTCCCTTCTGCTGATTCAAATTTGACTCCTCTTTGAGGTCCATTACCAGCCTGATCTCCTCCAAGAAGCCTTATCTGAATATTTCAGACTGTACTCATTTCCTTCTATAAATCCATTTTTTTTGTACATATAACTAAGAACACTGAATGACTGATTGTCATTCAGGGTGTTTGCCCTTTGTTCTTGAAGAGGACTATAACATCAGGGAAATGATGCAATGGCATGCAAGTGAATTGGATTTCAGCGAAGCAGGGTTGTGCAACTCTCTCCTCCAGAGCCATTTGGATCCAGTGGCAAAATATAGATGTGAATGACTGGAGACCATCCTTGATATGAATTAGCAAATACCTATTGTGAGCCCAAGCCTTTCTTCTCCCACTATTCACATGTGCTAGTTGTAAAAGTTCATGAGTTTCTTCTCTGGGGAAAGATAGAACACTTGATTATACTGCTGCCATAGGCTAACATCCTGCACACTGCTGTAGGTATTGGAAGGTATAGTTACTGAATGGGTACAAGCTATATCTAAAGCTCCATTTCTGCAGGGAGGACTCTGAAGACAGTCAATATTCTGGCAAAAGGAAAGCAAAAATGGATGATTTCCCATTTTGCATTCACATTTTTTCAGATGAATATGAACAGCCGTGTTCAGAAGCCCTGAATGCCACTCAGATCTATGCCAACATGTACAAAGTGAAGAATGATGGTAAGGATGATTTCCATTTCTGTGTGCAATTGCATACCTTTTATGTCATCCATACTAATAAGATATAATCCTCTGCAGGGGCCCATAGGCTCCTAACTAGCATGTGGGGTATGGGGAGAGAGCCCTTGGAAAGCTTCAGGGCACCGTAGCCCAAGAGTGTATTAACCGGATCATCATGTCCATCTCAACCAAGAATATGCAATTGAGGCTCTGCAGAGGATCAAGGTCAAGTTCCCTGGCGACCAGAGGATCCATATCTCCTTCCTGGAGCTCTTACCAAGTTCAATGATGATGAGTTTAAAGACATGATAGCTGAGAAGTTGATCATTCCTGATGGCTGTAGGGTTAAGTATATCTCCAGAGATGGCTTCTTGGACAGCTAGTGGGTACTCCACTCATGAGAAATGGCATCTTTGAAATCTACCCTTTGCAGGCAAAAATAAAAACTACGTATATATATATATATATATATATATATATATATATATATATACACACACACACACACACACACATATCTGCATATATACATATGTATATATATACATATATGTGTGTGTCTATATAGGTATATATGGAGAGAAAGAGGGGAGAAAGAGGGTGAAAGAGAGAGAGGGATGGGAGAGAAAAAGAGAAAGACATAGAGAGATCCTCAAGGGGCAAGGACTGTATCATATACATCCATTGTAACTCCTTCACACTATACCTCATTGAAAACTAAATGTACAGGACACCTACTAAGTACTTACTGATTGATTTTTCCATGTCCAGGTAGCCTGTTTCAGTTTATAAATTCCCAGAGGATGGATTCATGACCATAGTTTTCTCTGTTTAATAGTTCAGGTGCCATAGGCAATTTGACAATGAAATTATGTCTTGGGGATTGGCAGAAACTCAGGAACTGGAATGTGCTAACTTTTCCCACACCTTACCTGGGTTAAAGACTGGATACCAATGGTAGAACTCGTTTTTGTAGGGAACTGTGTCAAATTCACTGCACTGCATCTGCCGAAATGTTGGCGTGTCTACCCGGCAGGGGTGGATGTTGCACAGGCGATAGCGCTTTCTTTCTCCAGTGCAATACTTCCCTCCAAACTTGGGTCTGCCAATGAAACAGAGTGTTTTCAGAATTCAAAGACCACTTTTTCTGTAAAAACCATTCACTGGAATTTCTCACTATGAAATCTCTGCAAACTCATGTCCTTTTCTGTCTTCAAAAGTCACCTCTTTTAGGAAGTCTTCCTAACTCCATACATTATCAGATGGTCCATTCTCCCCAACATGTTTTCAGTATTTCAGCGTATAAAGTATATAATAACACAGAGACAATGTAGAATAAAAGGACTGCCTGGGAGTTAGGGAAACCTGAGCCTTAGTGCTGCACTAAGGCTATGTGATACGCTGGCTATGTGACCCAGGGGAGGCAGTGCCTCCAGGCAACTCTGACTTTAAAAGTTGCAGAAAAGTTGCCAACCCTCATTGGCAGAGAGTTTCTACTGCCAGTATTAGTAAAGGAAATATATCTATATCCACAATGATATCATTTATATCTATGTCCATATAGATAGACTCGATATCTATGCCCATCTATATTTCCATCTCTCTGTCTCTATCATCCTTATCCATATCTGTCTCACTGATATAAGGCATTATCTCATACCGATTTGTAGACCATGGATCATGGAGCAGGGAGAAGGAAGGGAGAAGAGAAGCGGCTAATACTATAAATATAATTATCTCACTTAATCCTCACAACAATTCTCTAAGACCAAAGCTATTATTTCCTCCATTTTGCATCTGAGAAAACTGGAAGAAAAGTTATTTGCCAAAGGTTACATAGATGGAGTCTGAAGCAGGATTTGGAGTCTTTAGGATTCCAATTTGAGTGACTAACTCAATTGCACCACCTATGATTATTCCTAAAAAATGTTTCCACCATATGAATGCTCCTTCAAGCTTAGCCCTGCTACCCATCAGCCTCTGGTCTTCATGAATATCATGATAAAAAAAAATTCCTTTCTTATGAATGAATGGATCTGCCCTATGGATCTAGAGAGGTAAGCCTTTGGACAATAGAAATACGAGATATTACTGGACCTGTACTCAGAGGTTTTCCAAGTTAGAAGGACATGCCGGGATTTCAAGAAACCAGGATCACCTCATATTACATGGAAAAACTGGAGCAAGGGTTCTTAACCTTGTTTGTGTCATGGACCCCTTTAGAAGTCTTGTGACACCTCTGGACTGTTTCAGAGTAATATTTTTAAATATATAAATAAATACATGGGATCAAAAAAGGAAACCAATTCTATTGAAATAAAAATGCAATGTTTTTCGCACATGAGTTCACAGGCTTCCTGAAATCTGTCCACAGACCTCTAATGGGGCCCAAGAATCCCAAATTAAAATCCCTGCACTAAAGGGATAAGTTCACCACCACAGTCATCACCATCATTAGGATAACAATTAAAAAATATTTTGTCTGGCCCTGGGATTTCATCAGTGAGGTGAACTGCCAGTGTGGAAAGCACTTCAATATGTCAGATGTGGGACTTGATGCCAAGGTTTCCTGACTTCAAGGTCAGCCCTCTATATGTTAAGCCATACTATCTCTTAGTCATGGTCTAAGATTTTTCATATTAATTAATAAGTTAATGGGAAATAAGGTTTGGGATAGTTGTGCTAAAAGTTCTCTCAAATGTTCCTTCTTTTTCTTTTCTAAGTCACAGTAAAACCTCATGTTCTGATGGCGAGTGGCAGCACATTCTATCATCTTTCTGGTGTAGTACTTACTTGCTTTCCAACACAAAAAGAACTAGTACTAAGCAATGAGAGTGTCATTTGGAGCTAGAAGGAGTGAAAGGATTTAGATTCAGCATCATGCAAACATAGAATTTTTTAAAAATCAATAATTTCACTATGACACCTAAAGCTTCCAATGGTAGAACTAATGCACTGACCTCTCCATACCTATTTGCCCCAAACAGCTTTCTTGGAACTCAAGAATTCTGTGAAACACTGTTTAGAAAACTCAGAATTAGGCTATTAAAAATCCTTATAGTTAATCTATATTATTAAATATTTCAGCAATTACCCCAGGGTGCATAGGAGGTGCCTTAATAAATTTTCACTGATGGAGTGAATCAGACAGAAACTGTTCCTGCAAAGACTAATTCTGAATCTATGGGCTCTGGGAATATTTTCTGCCCCTAAATGAATGAAGCTATTCAGAAACACCTCAATTGAATATCTGTACCAGAAAAAAAAAGTCAATACCAAATTTAACCATAAAAATGAGAACTAGTTCATTTGTCCAAGCTATTAAAAAACTCCAAAATATTAAGAGGCAGGCCTAACAGTCAATCAAACACAGAGTCTGATGGACTCTTAACATCCTTTGTCATTCCTTTTGATTCTTCTTTGGTTGAGGTCAAAGAAAACCAGTGTTTGGGTTTTTCATCAGAAAGCTTGGAAATACAGGGATTATGTTCACCAGAGAGAGAGAGAGAGAGAATGAGGGGACAGACTTACTCAGGGTTGTTGCAGAGTCTCTCTGCACTCTGAACTCCAGCCCCACAGGTTCTGGAGCAATGTGACCAGGATGACCAGCGGCCCCAACCTCCAGGAATGCTCTCTGGTTTCTTTCCCACTGTGATGCACTTGCCAGCCATACACCACTGAGGGATCAGGAGGAAGTGAAGAAAGAAGAAAGATAGGTCAGAAAGCTAGCATCCTCAGAGCAACACCAATTTAACACTCAGGGAACTGAAAAGATAGGTTCACAGCAGGGAAATTCAAACTCAGGACTTAGCTTTTGTCATCCATTTTTGAAGCAAGTAACTCAGAACTAAATCAGAAAAATAAAGGCAAAAGAGAGTTTCCTTTCAGAGTTCTGACCTTTATAATCGTGTAATACTAGAGTTGGAAGACTTCTTAGATATCACCTAATCTAACTACTCACTTGATGCAGGCATCCCCCCTAGAATGTCCCTGACAAGTGTTCAAGTAGTCTTTCATTGGCACTTCTAGTCAAGGACAGCTCTCTACTATCTGAGGTAGCACTTCAACAATTCTTTCTTTTAACAAATAAGGAATGCCTTCTTATTAATCTAACCTCTTTTTAATTTTACCCTCTGGAAAAAAAATAAGCTTATTTCCTTTCTCACAAGGCAACATCTAAATATTTTTTTCCTTTTAATTTAATGTTTTTGGTTACATTTTAAGTTCTGAACTGTCTCCCTCTCCCTGTCACCCCATACTAGAGGAGGCCACAATTTGATACAGACATGTATATATGTGTGTGTGTGTGTGTGTGTGTATATGTATTATGTATGTATAACCATACTATGCATACTTCTATTTATCAGTTCTTTCTCTGAAGGTGGTAGTTGATTTGAGTATTTAGAATATTCAGAATTGCTTAGACATTCATTTATTCTTCAAGCAATATTAATGCTACTGTATACAGCGTTGTCTTGCTTCATTTTACTCTTCGCTATTTTATGCAAGTCTTTCCTTGTTTTTTCCCCTAAAAATCAACCCGATCATTGTATCTTACGGGACAGTAGTATTCCATCACAATCATATACCACAATTTGTTTAGCTATTCCTTAATCAATGGGCAGCTTCTCAGTTCCCAACTTTTTTGCCAACACAAGGAAAGCTGCTAAAAATATTTTAGAACATAATTCTTTTCCTTTTCCCCTGATTGCCTTGAGAAACAGATCCAAGAGTGGGCATTACTGGGTCAAAGGGTATACACAGTTTTATCATTCTTTGGGCATAATTATAGATCTCTCTTCAAAATGTTTGGATCAATTCGCAGGTCCATCAACCAACCATCCAAATATTTCAAGCCAGCTATCAGTTTGGGAAAGTAAAAAGGAGAAGGCAGGGATAAAGAAATAAATATATCATATGTCTACAAGCTACATCCATGTTTCTAGGAGGTGCTGGGCAGTTTTTACCTGCTTGTCATATTTTCCTCTCCAGTTCAGAGGATCTTGATGTCTGAAGAGGTTCTGATCATTTTACCCCAAAAATGAAAAACAAAGAAGCTGCTCCTCTCCCCCAAACCGAAAGGTTCATTTATGTTTCTAGTACATACTACAGGCTAAATCAGAAGATGCTAAAGAACTAGCTCTCAAGGAAGTGCTTTGGAATCCAATATTATATTTTGACGCCCTGCAGATTGAGAGTATTTGGCCTTACTGCCTAGTAAAGAGGAATGTTGTGGGCATGTAGCCAGATCAGGTGCTAAAAAAGGAAGTTAATGGTCCGAATCAGGCATCCCCAGAAGCAAATGCCTAGTGACTTGTCCAATTTATTCTTTATTTAGAAAAAAATGAAAAAAGAGAAAATTTGGTCTTTGGATAATCAATTCAGAACATTCCACTGTCAGCAACATCCCCCATCTCTCAAGAACAGCAAGCTAACCCATTAAAGATGTGTGAAGTATTTGGCCAGAAGTCACTCAGTGAAATGTGGCTTCAAGGATTGTTCCTCTCTAATTGCATCTTCCCACAGGGAATTGCCAGGATGAGTTTCAGAAAGGAAAATGCCTGACTCTAGGTGCTCTGCATGGACTGGCCTCAGTTGCTGGGCACACTGACGGATCTCCTGTGACCTCTATCCTCGACCTCAGACCCCTCTATTCCTCTAGTCTTGGATCACAGTCTGGAACATTACCTTTTTCTCTCCACATCTTGTCCCATCCGCAGCAGCATCCAGCTTTGAGCGGCAAGAACCTTTCACAGAGCACCACAATGTCTGGCAAATGTTCTGTGAAACCAGGAAAGATGCAGCCGTGAGTAATAAAGACAACAATTCCTACTGATACAGCCCATGGAGGTCTGCAAAGCATTTTACCCTCAGTCACCCTATGAAGTAGAGAAGTACATTATTGCTATCCCCATTTTACAGATGAAGAACTAGAGGCTCTCTAAGGTTAAGTACTTGTTCATCATCACAGAACTAGTAAATGACTGAGGCAAGATCTGAACTATACTCTCAATAATCTTTGGAAGGATATACCAAAGATGTTATGATCACAGATTTGGAACCAGAAGGCACCTTTGAAGTCTGAGGCCCAAAGATGGTAAGTTACTTGCTTGATGTCATACAGGCAATGCGAGAGTCAGGATTGAACCCAGGTTCCCAAATCCACTACTCTTTCCATTATACCATGTTACCTCCCATGTCTTTAAGTCCAGCAGCCAATTCAGTTCAAATACACTTGAGACTTAATTACTATATGAAGGATAGGGACCTAGAGTTTAGTTTTGGAAAAATTAGAAGATGGAACCATGTATCCTTATAATCTAGCATTGTTTTTATGGAATGTTTAATGAGACAGATTACTAAGGGCCAGTCATGGACTCTGAATTCTAATTATCACTCAGCATTTATAGAACATTTGTTTCAATACGTCTCCATCTATGTTTTTTTCCATCAATACAAGTGGAATGATTATACCTGCCTCCTTTCTGGTGAAGGAAATGGAAAATATCCAGATGAAAAGATCTTACTACTTTATGAGTTGCAGCTAACCAGTTAAACAGGAATATGGTAAAAGTATTGTGAGAATCTTGTATGAACAATTTAAGAATCTCAGTTTGCTTTCCAATTAAATGCAGTAAACACACATTTCCCCTAACCCAGCATTTCACATGGGGATTTTGACATGATAGGATCATAAAATACTTACTCTAGAAAGGATTGCATGAATCTCCTATTTTATACATGAGAAAACAAAAGCTCAGAGAGTGACTTGCCCAATATCCTGCCAGGATTAAAGGATCATAAATTTAGAGTTGGAGAGACCATCTAGTGCAATCTCCTCATTTCACAGATGGATAAACTGAGGGCAGGGAGGCTAAGTGCCATCCAGATGCCATAACCAGGATTCAAAATTAGGCTACCAGATTTCAGACCCAGGACTCTTTCCTAATCAATAATGGAAGTTCTTGAAACATATTATGACCTTGTATATTTCATCTTTTATCACACCACAGAGAAAACTCATTAAAAGAATAATAAATATGAAGAAAAGGGACAAGCATGGGAAAACTTAAGAATGGATGCAAAGTGAAGTAAGCAGGACAAAGAAAACTCTATATAAATATATATATAT
>CM053769.1:665991876-666011849 GCA_028658325.1 Potorous gilbertii
TAGTAGTAGTAGTGGTAGTAGTAGTGGTAGTGGTAGTAGTAGTAGTAGTAGTGGTAGTAGTAGTAGTGGTAGTGGTAGTGGTAGTAGTGGTAGTGGTAGTGGTAGTAGTGGTAGTAGGAGTGGTAGTAGTAGTGGTAGTAGTAGTGGTAGTGGTAGTAGTAGTAGTAGTAGTGGTAGTAGTAGTGGTAGTAGTAGTAGTAGTGGTAGTGGTAGTAGTGGTAGTAGTAGTGGTAGTAGTAGTGGTAGTAGTAGTAGTGGTAGTGGTAGTAGTGGTAGTAGTAGTGGTAGTAGTAGTGGTAGTAGGAGTGGTAGTAGTAGTGGTAGTGGTAATAGTGGTAGTGGTAGTAGTAGTGGTAGTAAGGAGTAGTAGTAGTGGTAACAGTAGTGGTGGTAGTAGTAGTAGTAAGAGAAGGAGAAGAATGAAATAAAAAAGAAAGGAAGAAATAAAGAAAAGAATGAAAAAAGAAAGAGAAAGAAGGAAAGAAAGAAAGAAAGAAATAAAACTCTGACAGATTCCAACGTTCAGGAAGGGGTGATCACATCATTAAGGAAGAAGTCCTTACCATGGGCAGGCACTGGGTCTCCCTCAAAATGTCGAAAGGTAGCCAAAGGCATCAAGTATATATCTAACCTCTCTCCCCGTCAGTCTTGTGTGCTGTTGCTATGCTATGTTTAGTCCCTTCCTCAGTAACCTAAGGAGATATGAGCAGGGTTGGGAATCTGAGGCTGAGTGAATTTTACAATGATCACAACTTCCTAAGAGAGCCTAGGGTCACACCCAAGGTGAAAATTGACCCTATCAGCCTGGGAACATGCTGGAAAGCCACAAATTTAGCAATGAGAAGCAAGTGCAAAGCAGTCTTAAATAAAGGGTCTGGAATGCTAAAATCACAACAGCCAAAAAGGCAAAGGATACCAACCACATTGCTTCAGAGAGTCAAATTCAGAAGACCCAGAACCCTGGTACTTTCTGGTCCTGAAATGCATTCAACCAGACCATTAGCAGATTCTTACTGGGCTCTGACCCTTAATAGATGTACGCAATAACACTATACTCTCCCATTAATCTTATATGCAACAATAGGAATGTGCAATAACATACAATAAATTGTATTTATGGAAGGTAAAAGGGAGGGAATAAACATTTATATAGTGCCTACTATGTGTCAGGCACCGTACTTTACAAGTATTATCTTATTTCATCCTCACAATAACTCTGCAAGGTAGATACTATGATGATCCCCATTTTAGAGTTGAAGAAACTGAGGCTGAGAGATTAGATGACTTGCTGAGGGTCACAAGACCAGTAAGTGTCTGAGTCTAGATTTAAACTCAGGTTGGTCTTCCTGACTCTAGGTCCAACATTCTATCCATTTCAACATCTAGCTATCTTAATAAAATACCCTTTCTTAGTTGGCATCTTCTGAATCTGTAACCTCACAAGAAACATGAACATTTCGAATTCTCCAGTGCCTTTCTGTATAAAGGGAGGAAAGCATAAGAGATAGATAGACAGACAGACAGACAGATGATAGATAGATAGATAGATAGAAAGATAGAACAATAGATGGATGAATGGATGGATGGAGAGATGGATGGATGCATGGATTGATAGATACATAGATATACACAAGCTCTATCTTACACACACAAAATGTATATTAGATATATGTTTTATTTATAATACACTTATCTAATATATGTATATTAGAAATATACACACACACACACACACACACATATATATATATATATTAGATATATACACGTTAAAGAATACAATAAAAGAGAAAGCATGCAAAGGTAAAAGGACAACCCAATCCTTATTCATTTCTTATTAGAAAGCGGAAGCAGGAAGTGGGGAGAAGGGGAGAAGGAAGGGGAGAGAGGGAGGGAGGGAGGGAGAACACTTTTGCTTTGTTAGATAGCTTCATTCTTTATGTCATCAGTCCAGTCTCACAGAACTAGATTCCTACCTTACTTGTTACACTTTGAAAAATAATCATAAAACAGCCACATCCATAGACTTTGAATAAAGATACTTTTATCAAGAGTGGACTCGAGTAATATGATGATTTTTATGCCCTTTCCAGTGCCATTTTATCATTCTATAAAAGAAAGGATGATGTGAATAAGCCATATCAAGGGAGTCATTTAATTCACAAATATGTATTAAGTGCCTACTGCATCTAAAGTACTCTCCAGGGTACTGGAGCTACAAAGACAGAAGTAAAAGTCCCTACCTTCAAGGAATGTAATCAGTCCAGTGAAGACATTATGTATGTAGAGAAGTACAAAGGTCCAGGGTGCTGTTGGAGAGAAGGTACTAACACCTGTGAGTGAATCTTGATTACTAGGGATTCTTTGAGACATCTGAGGTAGATACTAAGCATGTTAAACACACACACACTGTAACACACATGCGATACCCACAGCAGCTACTATGGATATGTATGCATATTTTTAGGGTAAATTTACAAAGTATAAATTCTTTTCTCAAAGATGAAACCAAAATATTTATTCAGATACCAGAAAGCCAATTCCACCATGGTAACAAAGAAGTTTATATACATCACTAGTATAGGGAGGACCAACATCCCCAAGCCTTCCCTTCTGTTAGGCCTCCCCACAAACAAGTTCCCCTAAGCAAAATCACTCCCTCTCTCACTCACACTAGCTACTCTGCTCTTGTCTGCTGTGCCTGCCCTCTCTCTCTGTTCTGCTTCACTTTCTCTTCCTGCTGCATCCTTCCTACTCCACCTGTTCAGCAAACTACTCCCTCTGCTTGTTCAGTGTGACACAGGCTGTGGGCCAAAACTCAAAGCAGGCTATTAAAGGGCAGTAATATCTTCAAATTCCCTTAATATTACACACACACACACACACACACACACACACACACTCACACACACACACCAGCAGAATGTCATTTTGCCATTTGATTTGTATTGTGTGTCTACAGTCTTTCACAAGTTTGTGAATTTAGTAGTACAAGACCTATTGGACCTGGGGCAAGAGGTAAGGAGTTTTATCTCTCTAGTGTCTTTACCTACTTCTAAGACTCTATACAGTACATTTAATAAAAAGAATTCCTGAGGTATGGCATCTAAAGGTGATATACCCTGGAAGTGTATCTTTGACTATTTAACTGTGAAAAGAGCAGTCCAGAAATGTGAGATGAGCCAGAAGCAATGTCAGAAGCCAGTTGGTGAGATCAGAAAGTTACCTTCATGAACAGGCAGCCTCATGTACTATACATTCCTTGAAAGAAGGTATACATTTTATCTTCCTTGATATTCCTGGTGCTTAGTGCAGTGCCTGGCACATTGTAAGTGATCAATAATTACTTACTGAATGACTGACTGCTTGCTTGGGATGTATAGTCCGGGGAGGAAATAAGTCATTTTAGTCAAGTGGGTTATCACTATCAAGATGGTAGTATACTTCTGGAAGGGGAAGAGATCCATGATGAAATTAACATTATTACCTCCCAGTATGGAGGGGAATTGTCTGGATTTTTTATTATTTTAATCAAGCCCAGTTACTAACTCAGTGAGATCTTGGCACAATAAACTATTTTAGAAGACTTGACATGGCAGTTGACTTGTCACTGTGATGGACATCAGTGCCACCCTGTAACCACTTGTAATGCCTTAGACAGGTCCCCTTGGTCCATTATCTAGCTGCAACAAAGCATTGTCTATCATGGGTATGAGTGGAAATTCATAGTGGACAGCTAGACCTAGAAAGAGGTTCGCTATGATGGCTGGTGGTAAATTAACTCCAGTAAAATTGCTTGAGATTTAATTACAGAAATGCCTGTAGTCAGTGGAAGGACCTCTCATAGTTCCTGATCTGATAGGGACCCAAATTTAAGTTTTTAGGAGAGCTCATCTGCCTTGTTGATTGCATTGTCCAGGACAATGGCCTGAAAAATAATCTGGAATTTAACTCCCAGGAAAACTGAAAATGTTCCAGGGTTTTATGGCTGATGTGTCTCCATATCTCAAATGTAGTTTTAACTCCGAACAATAACTTTTCTCAGACTGCATAGTTCTACTTTACAGAGGGCAGCGTGCTGGGGAAGTATACATAGGGCCAATGTATCTAGGAAGTTGGTGTAGCCCTCTAAGAGAAGGGCCCACATGAAAAGAGCACGACTGAATTTGAAGTCAGAGGACCAGAGATCAAATGCTGGTTCTCTGTTTTGTGATTTGGGGCAACTTGCATAATTCTCTGTAAAGTAAGGGAGTTCGACTAGGTGACTTCTGGATCTATGATCTATTCTGACAATATTGATTTCCATGATTAACTCCTCACAGAATCAGATATATGAAGATGAGATTGAGATAACATGGTACTTCAAGTCAGTAAAAGAGTCTTCTGGTTCTAGTATCCAGTGGAAGTCTTAAAAGGCCAGTGGATGGCACAGTGGACAGAGTGCTGGGTCTAAGGTCAGGAAGACTCAACTTCCTGAGTTCAAATCTGGCCTCAGACACTTGCAAGCTGTGTGTCCCTGGGCAAGTCATTTAACCCTGTTTGCCTCAAATTTCTTCATCTCTAAAGTGAGCTGGAGGAGGAAATGGCAGACTGTTCCAGTATCTTGGCCAAGAAAACCCCAAATAGGGTCACAAAGAGCCAGTCAAATGACTCATCAACCACAAGGAAAGTTCTGAGGGCAAGGGAGGCTTCCGTGATCCAGTGAGAAGAACCTTCAGGGCAAAGAACTTGAGAGGAAATAGGAATGTAGTACACTGTTAAGCAGATGAGCCCTGATACTTCTTATCTGTTTAGGAAGCCCAATGTCTAGGAAGCCCAATGATTATACTTCTTAGAACTGTGCCTAAAAACAAAACAAAACAAGCTTCTGTGAGAAAAGTATGAGCTACTTCTTGCCTGCCCTTTTCATTATCTGTTTTTTGTTGCTGGACAGAGGCATTTTTTGTCTCTTTTTAGGTTTTTTCTTTTTTTTTTTTAACAAAATTTTATTGATATCCTTTATTTTGACATCCCCCAAATTTTCCTCAGTATCCTTTTTACCTGTTCCAGAGAACTATCTTTTATAATAATTTTTTAAAAGAAAAAAAAACCATTCAGCTCATGAAAAAAAAATCTACTGAATATATTTAATGTTCTACACCCATGACCACCATCTATGCAGAGGATTAGGGGGAGATGATTTTTTTATATCTCATCACTGAGGTCAAACTTGTTCTCTAGAATTCTGTAACATTCATTTTTTTTTGTGGTTGCCGTTCTTTCCTTTTACATTGCTATAATCATAGTGTGTATTGTCATCCTGGATCTGCTCATTCATGTAAGTTTCTACTTCTCTGTATTTATCATTTCTTACACTCCAGTAATATTCAATTTCATTCATATACCACTTAGCTCTGCTCTCCATAGTTGAGGACCTCCAGATGAGTAAGATGCATTAATATTAAACATTAGTTTAAATTCATACAATCACAAGATTATAAGTGATCTTGATAAATTAGCAGAATTCCCAGGTCTTGAATCTTACTGAATACATGTCCAGCAAGTTGTGGCCCAGCCTCCTTTTAAACACTGACAAGGATGAGAAACTCACTTTGCAGCATGGAGTACCATTCCATTTGGGGGCAGCTCTAATAGTTTAAAAACTGTACTTCTCCATAACCTTGATCCATTACCATGATTTTTGCCAAGTGAGTGAATCTAGTCCCTGATCCATATGGTAGTTCTTTAACAAATACATTCCTTCTTAGTGGAGGTGTAACTAGGAAAATTTGTTCCTGGTGCTAATACTACCAAGTATGCCCCGAATCAAGTAACATGCAAGGAACCTTCGGAGACCAGTCTTAGGGCTGTAACTATGGGGGATATAGGGTAAGGCAGGAAAGGAACTCATTACCCCTTCTCACCTGGTTAGCTTCTTATTTCTACTAATTATTCTATCTAGAAGCCAAGTTCTGTTGTTTCTAAGCTACTAAAAGAATTGTAATGTGTATGGATGCCCTCTCAGTTCAGAATTGCCCTAAGCAAAGGTCTGATTTCCTCATTCTAGTTTTAGCTTCACATCTAAGCTTGAAGAGCAGAGGTGCCCACATCATTAGCCAGCTCCCATCTTTACCAATCAAAGATTTTTTTCTGGATGCTCACAAAATTTTAAAGTGGAAAGGAAACTCTGTGGCTGGGTAGCCATAGATCTGGAGTTGGAAGGGATCCCTGAGGCCATCTGTTTCAACCCCTTTACTCTACAAATGAAGAAACTGAGAAGGGGTTAAGTGACTTGCTTAAGTAACTTTCATAGAGGCACTTAAGGTAGTGCAGTAGATTGAGAGATGGGCCTGAATTCAAGACTGAGTTCAAATTCAGCTTCAGACACTCCCTAGCTATGTGATCCTGGACTGGTCACGTAATCTTTGTCTGCCTCAGTTTCCTTAACTGTAAAATGGAGACAATGATGACAATTACCCTTCAAGGTGGTTGTGAGATTCAAATGAGAGAATAATTATGTTTGTAAAGTGCTTTTCACAGTGCCCAGCACATAGTCATTTAATAAATGTTTGTCACTTCCATCTCCTTCCCTCTTCTCTCTTGAGAGAGACAAAGTAGAGGAAAATCCAGGATATAGGCCCTGGTGGGAGTCCTGGGGCCATATGAAGCTACCAAATCCCTAGATGACTGAAATGACTCACAGAAAGTTAGGTGGTATATTGAACTGGGTGTTTGAAGATGAGGTCAAATTCAAATTCTGCCATTAGCTTGTGATGCAACCGTAACTTGTGTGTCATTGGTCAAGTTAATTTACCTCTCCCATCATCAGGGTTCTCCTCTGTAAACTGAGGAGATGGGTCTGAGGTAGCTGCCTATGACCTTAAAAAATGTTTTTGGTAACTCTATTTCAATATAGAGCAGCTAGGTGGTTCAGAGAGCACTAGGTCTGAAGTCAGGAAGACCTGAGTTCAAATGTGACTCAGATACTTACTAGCTGTGTGACCCTGGACAAGTCACTTAAGCCTATTTACCTTAATTTCCTTGTCCGTTAAATGAACTGGAGAAGGGAATGGCAAAACACTTCTAGTATCTTTGCCAAGAAAGCCCCAAATGGAGCCACAAAGGCTCAGAAAGGACAGAAACAACTGAAAGCAACAACAGTCTCAATATAGTTGTTTTCCTTTTTGACATTATACATTTTATTTCATACTTTAAAAATCATTAACCTGTAGAGTCCATAGGCTTTACTAAACTGCTAAAGGGGCCTATGACACCCCAAAAGTTAGGCACCTGTGGCCTAAGTGAGCTCTAGGGTCCCAATTTCTACAAAAGTCAACGGGAAGTAAGGCAGGGCAGAACCATGGCACATGTAAGTGATTTCACGGTATTGCCCAGGGCAGGGGTGGGGAGCGGGTGAGATCCTTGGCGGTGACTTTTTTGCTGAGTCCAAGTATTACTGAACAAATCCTTTTATTAAGGAGATTTGTTTTATGGATTTTGGATTCGGTCAAAGGGCCACACTTGAGGACCTAGAGGGTCACATGTGGCCTCTAGGATGCAGTTTTCCTACCCCTGGTTAAGGTCACCTCTGTTGAGACATTGAATTTTATTTTGTTTTTAATTTATGAAATAAAACAAGCATTTCCATAAAATAATACAATAAAAAGATGATTGTACATGAAACTGCAAGTCTACTATGCACAACTAGCATATTCATGCAAATATACAATGAAAATATCATGTGCAGTTCTTTTATTTCTTCCCCTACCCCCAGATGGCTACCACTGGACACAGACATATATAATATATGTAAAACCATTCTTGAGCCCATCATTTCTTATAGTACAGTAGTATTCCATCACAATCGTATATCAGATTGAATTTTACTAAGGTATTTCATCTCTTGCAATTTGTATGGGCAGGATTTTGAGCTTTTGGAGCTTATCAGAAATCATTTAAAATTGTGAATCCTATTTTAGATAGATGACAACATTAGTGAGTTCTGCAGATAGGGGTTACTGCGTTAATGCCAGGGAAAGGTCCACTGTAGCTGGTACAATTATTCAGATGAACAAGACTCCATTTTCCATCTCTTTTGATAAGCATAACACTGCTTTAATTGTTGGAAATTACTGAAGTTTAGAGCATAGAAAGTGTTGAAGTCAGAAAACCAGAAGCCCTGCCTTCCTCACTGCTTTGGCTGCTGTCAGCCCTGGATAATTTGACTAAGAATTTTTGATAGAAATTTCTCTCTCTCAAGAGTATTAATACTCTCCTCTTATCCAAGTTTCATATTTTAGTTTTTGGGGACTTTTCCCATGAAGGGAATATTAATCTCTTAGAGAAAAATTCAGAAGAGAAAATGGTGAGATCTGTTTAAAAAAGAAAGAGGGTAGCTGGTCAGTCCTGAGCACATAACCAGGCACTCAGTAAATATTTGTCTTTTTTCTTTAAGATATTCATTTCTGGAAATGAAATCTCCTAGTTCCAGGCCATTCCTGGCAAATGAACCCTCCCTTGTAACAAAGAAAAAAAATTAAGCAAAAACCCAATGAACCAATACAGTGATCTCCTTTAACAGTGCCTGCCATAATCTATATTCACTGACCCCTACCTCTCTGCTGAGAGGAGAGAAAAAAATTTAATTTTCCATTACTGTGAGATAATCACTGTTTCATTTACTTGGGGTTCAGTTCCTTTTTCAGATCTTTTCATTTATGTTGTTGTGGTCACTGTAGTTATTGTTGCTTTTTCCCCTTTTTCACTCTGCTTCAGCTGAATGAATGAAACACACACACACACACACACACACACACACACACACACACACACAAACACGCACGTGCGGGTTCCAGAAAATATGTTTTAGTGGGGACTGGTTTTTGCCTTTCTTGGTATCTTTAGTACTTAGCACCTGGTCCATAGTAGGCAGTAGGTATGCAAATAAAACATAAGACAGTCCCTTCCCTCAAGGAGCTTATATTCAAATAAGAGAAGACAAATCATATGAGAAAGCAGCATCCTGGGGAAGGAGTTTGGGTCTGGTGAGTCATGGCTGTTGATTTGATTAACAGGACAGCAGAGTGTAATGCCCTTTCCTTTTGTGATCAGAGTATTGACTTGTTTACTTTGTACAGAGCAAGGGGTGGACAGTGGGATTGGGGAAAAGGGAGAAATGAGTGGCAGCAGAGTGCATGGCAAGGTGGTGTAGGCATTGATTAGTATGTAAAATGTGGTGTAATCTGGAGCCAATCGATAGAATAGGTCAGGTAAATTGCTCTAATCTAAGCCCCAGGGCAGGAGATCCAAAGCCAAGTAGATTTACTGTCCTAGGGACTGAAGGGCATGGTTTCTTTAAGTCCAGTCCAGACTGTACTGTACCAAATTGGGTATAGTAGGTTAAGGGAAAACAAGTCAACAAGTCTTTATTAAATGCCTAATTTGTGTCAGGCACAAGACTTGGTGCTAGGGGCATAAAGAAAAACAACCCTTGTCCTCAAGCCCACAACCTAAGGGGGAGGGAGGCAGCATCCAAACAACTACATCCAAACAAGACAGAGGATAAATTGTAAGTATTCTCAGAGAAAAGGTGACAACATTAAGAGAAGGCAGAAAAGGCTTGTTGCAGACAGTAGGATTTTAGGAGAGGCATGAAGGAAGCCAGGAATTCAGTAAAAATGTGCAAAATTGGGAGATAGAGTGATGGGTGCAAGAAATAGCAAGAAATCCATTGTCATTAGATCATAGAGTACTGGTAAGAGAGTAAAGTGTAAGAAGACTGGAAAGGGAGGATGGAGTGACATCCTGAAGGGCAATCAGAGGATTTTATATTTGATCTTGGATGTAATAGGGAGGCACTGGAGTATATTAATGGGGGAAAAGGAGAGGTGGGGAGTAGCTAGGTCATGTAGTAGAGAGAGTGCTGGGCCTGGAGTCAGGAAGATTCATCTTCCTGAGTTCAAATATGGTCTCTGACACTTACTAGCTATGTGACCCTGGGCAAGTCACTTCATCCTGTTTGCCTCAGTTTCCTCATCTGTAAAATGAGCTGGAGATGGAAATGGCAAACCACTCCAGCATCTCTGCCAAGGAAACCCCAAATGGAGTCATGGAGAGTCAGAGATACAACAACAGCAAGAGGGTGACATGGTCAGACAAACTTTATTAGGGAGTTCGATTTACTAGAGTGAGGAGAGATATGAGGCAGAACAACCAACCAACAAGCTATTGAAATCATTCAGGCATGGGACAGTCAGGAGGACCTGTGCTAGGGTAGTGGCAGTAGCAGGGGAGAGAAGGAGGTATATATATACAAGTCATGTTACTAAGGTAAAAATGACAGGATGTGGCAACAGATTGGATTTCCCAGGTGAGGAAGAAAGGAAGCTTGGGAGACTGGGCAAGTGAGAGGGTTATGTCCTCCACAGCAATAGGCAAATTAGGAAGATGAGAAGGTTGAGGGAGTGGGTGGAGAAGATAATGAATTCAATTTTGGAGATGTTGAGTTTAAGATGTCTACAAAACACAACATTCTCTCCAATTTATCATTAACATAATTTATTTGTACATGGTTGTTTGCATGTTATCTCTTCCTTTGGATGAATTACTGGAGAGTAGGGATTGTACTGTCTAGAGGCCCCTAGGTGGTGCAGTCTAGGACCCAGAGTCAGGAAGACCTGAGTTTATGCCTGGTCTTAGACACTTATTAGCTGTGTGGCCCTAGGCAAGTCATTTAATCTCTGCCTACCTCAGTTTCCTCAATTGTTAAATGGGGATTATAATAGTATGTACCTCTCAGGATTGTTATGAAAATCAAATGAGACAATATTTATCAAGTCTGGCACATAGTAGACACAATACATGTTAGTTGGCTTGACTAGGCTCTCTACTCTGGGCTTATAAAAAAAGAATGAAACAATTTATGGCCTCTGCATCAGGAGCATTAGAGGCAAGAATCAGATTTAGGCATCATGACTCCAGATCCCCTTTCACTTTCAAGTCTAACACATTTTAGCAGTATTTAAAAAACATATAATGCCTGATTAAGTTATTTTCACAGTGGAAGGGAGGGAAAATTTAATGATATATGAGTAAAAATAATATCATATTTTCTCCCTTGCTATCAGTTGATACAACCTCTACTTATTTTTTTCCTATGGAAATGTGATCACCCACTCAAAGGGTCCTCTATAAATCCTAGAATTTCATGGGTAGAAGAAATGTTAGAGATCATTTTCCAGATAAGCAAACTGAGGCCACGTTAGGGAAAGTGATTTACTTCATGCCAGTTAGTGGCAGAGCCAGGTCTTTAAGACCCAGGCCTTCTGATGATAAACTCAGTGATCTTGCTACTACAGTGTGGTTATTTTTTCTTGTTTTAACTTTTCTTTGTTCTTAAAATATTTAATCTGCCCTGAGTCTGGGCACAGTGTGAAACCGAATACTTTAAAATGAATCAGAAGACTTCTAGAATGTTATGCTGAGTTTCCCTGTCATGTTCTAAATTTGTGAATGAATGAAAGACAGTGGGAATGTGATTTCTAAAGGTCAGCTTATTATTATGGAGCAGACTCTTGGCATGATCACATCATTTTTAAATGTTTGACATTTTATTCGCTCACATGCATTGAATGGTCACATCTGGGCCATTTCTTTTCTAACATTCTTGATGAACAGGATTAAGTATCTCTTCCTTTGGTGATTACAAATATCTCTTCTAGAGTGCAGTGTTTCAGGGATATATCTAACTAGGCTGTCAGGGTCATTGCCCCATTTGGAGATGCATCTTCTCCAGTCCTAGCTATAACTTGCCCCTTTCCATCATCCTTTATTTACTTGCATATTTGTGCCTCTTGCCTATTTCTGAAAACAATAAATGTAATTACTGTAGCAATGTAGATGGAAACAGTATCAACATCAACAATAAAACATGAAACTGAATACTGTGTAACTACAATGATCAGGTCGCTTCCATTGGTTCTTCATTCTCTAAGATGACCATGACATCAAAGAAGTGATGCCATGACGTGCAAATGAATTGGATTTAAGTAAGACGGGTTCAGAACAATACTTATATTCTTCTACTCTCAAAATATTACTTGGTTTTGCTGTATTATTTTTTTCTCTACCTTTTGTCTTTTTTATTCTTTAAAGACTGATTATAAAAACCAAAAGATACCCAAAAAATTTTGAGAAAAAATATCCCAGCCATACAAAGCTTGTGATAAAGATGGCTCATATTTGTATAAAGCCCTAATAAATTACCCACAATATCCGTGTTAGTTGGGTGCTGTTATCTTTATTCCAGTTTTGCAGATGAGGAAACTTAGACTCAAAGACATGAAGTGACTTGCCAATAATTAGGTAACTAGGAAATATCCAAGGTAGAATTTGAACCTACGTCTTCCTAACTCCTCTATTCACCATGCCTTTCTGCTTCTAGCCAGCTCTCCATCCCTATAGCCATGCTTGGCACCCAGGCTGATATTCAAACTTGAGACCTATTAATGCCAACCCTGAAGTCACTTCCCAACATCCTTAAATAGACCTGGGGAGCATTTACAGCTGCATTCTCTCCTAGATTAAAGTATTCAGATCCTTAACATCTTCTGTATATGAAAAAGAATATTAGCGTATAACCCTCATGAGGAAATGGTATGAGTGTGATATCAGAAAGTGGCAACAGTGTGTCTATTTTTAAAACATCACAATCATCAAGATATGACTGCTGTCAGAAGTAGCATGAGATCTATCGGAAAAGAACAATATACATAGTTAAACACTGAAATACATAAAGCTGACATTTTAAAATGTTTCTACAATTTCTAAATGTTTCTAAAATTCTATAGTTTCTATAGTTTTACAATTTCTAAAATGTTTCTACATATATGTATACAGGTATGTGTATGTATTGTGTACATGTACACATATCTTTACATATATATACATACACATACTTTAAACTCACATAAATACCATTGATTTGAACATCACTATTCTTTTTTTTTGTTATTGCCCTGATTCTCTCCTTATTTATCTTCCTGTAGGGCTAGTTTCACTACACTGACCACTAAAATTCTGCTTATAGGCTATGCCCATATTTGATAGCAGGTTGTTTACCACACACTACATTAGGAGCTGCAAAGATTAAAAAGTGAAACAATATCTATAATAAAGTGTTTTCATTCTAATGGAGACAAGAATGATATCTATTATATCTATGCATCATCTTTACATATATGTATATATATGTATGTATATATACATGTATATATGTACATGTGTGTGTGGAAAGAAGGGGGAGGGGGCAGCTAGGTGGCACAGTATATAGACTACTGTGCTTAGAGTTAGGAAGACTCCTTTTTATGAGTTCAAATCTGGCCTCAGACACTTACTAACTGTATGACCCTGGGAAAGTCACTTAACCCTGTTTACAACAGTTTCCTCATATGTAAAATGAGCTAGAGAAGGAAATGGCAAACCACTCTAGTATCTCTGCCAAGAAGTCCCCTCCCCCAGAAAAAGGAGTTATGAAGCATTGGACATGAGTGAAATAAATGAACGGCAATAACCACAACAAAAAGCACAAATATAGACAAGTGGTTAAATGCAGGGTGGTTTGGGAGGGCAGACACTAGCAGTTGGGGAAACAGGAAAGGCTTTGTGCAGAAGATGGTGCTAAAGCTGTCTTATAGGAAGGGAAGGAACCATGACTTCGATCATCCTGGAAGGAGCCAGGGCAGGGACATTCAAGAGTGCTGGCCACAAGTTCCATGGCTACTTGAATTTTAGCTATTGATTCTTTGCTAGAGGTTTCCAGCAATGCCTTCGTTGGGAGGCCTCTGCAGGCCAGGAAGGGTCTGCCCTAGCTAGCATGCCATGGATACTGGTGTTTGTTGACTGACTGACTGATATTGTTTTTAGTATTAGTGTAAGTGCCATCTCTTTCTCTTGCTTCCACTACAAGGGACCTTGTATAACCCCAAATGTTATGTAGCAGTGAAAATGAGAAAGAACTAAAGGGGATTTCTGAGTCAGAGGCTCTGTATGGTTCCTGATGGGTGACTCAATTAAATTAGAAACTCTCTTTTCCCTCAGATGGTTGGCTGTGACTATGAAATCGATTCCAATGCCACTGAAGATCGTTGTGGCGTGTGCCTGGGAGACGGCTCTGCCTGTCACACTGTGAAGAAGATGTTCAAACAGAAGGAAGGATTTGGTAAAAAAAAAAAAAAATGGGACTGAAACAGGGGGTAGGGATAAAACTTAGTGGTTACCTGGTATTTCCCCCCAATACAATCTGATTTACTAAGAACAATAAGTAGGATCCTTACTTATTTTCACTAGAATGTCATGAAGGCTCAGGGCCCAGATTAGTAGAACATTCTGCTATTTGAAATATTACTAAAATTCTGCTAATATGGAAAATATATAAGTGGCTTCTGCCCTCTTGTGGACACTTCCTTCTCCTTCCCCAAAGTGCCTCTGATTTTATTTGCTTGGGGAAGTCCCCTCACCTTTCTGAGTCTTAGCTTCCTCATCTGTATCACAAGGGAGTTGGACTACATCGTCTCTACTACCATTTCCAGCTCTAGGGTTTTATCATTTTATAATTTCTCTCAATCCATCCTGGCTTATTTTTGTCTGTCCTTCCCCATTGTCCTTTCTCATTGCCTTGCTTTAGACTAAGCTGTCCACTAAAGAGGCAGCATGATATAGTGGATAGAATATTAGACTTAGAAAGACCTGAATTCAAATCTTACCTGTGGTATTTGCTAACTGGGGAACCTTTGTCAAGTCATACAAACTCTTGGAACATCAGTTTCCAAATCTGCAACATGGTAGGGGTGGATTAGATGGCTGATGCGATGTTTTCAAGCTCTAAGTCTATGATATTATGATTCTTAGAAATATCTGGACTATGGATAATCCTTAGGTTCCAAGAGAGAAAAAAATTTATATAATTATATATTATATAATATGCTGCTCCAATTCAGATTTCTCCATAGATAAATATAGTTGAACTGCTACCTTAGCTTTGAGACTATTTCTTTGGAAATTTCGCATTCTTTGCAGAGAGGATGTGAATGAGTGAAGCAGATTCTGGGGTAACTCTCTGGGCAAGGATTGTATGATGGGTAAGGGGAGGAGGTAGGGTGGGAAGTGTGTGTGTGTGTGTGTGTGTGTGTGTGTGTGTGTGTGTGTGTGTAAGAGATCATTAGATCATAGTTATACAGCTAGAAGTTACCTTAGAGATCATTTAGTCCAAACCTCACTTTTTGTGGATGAGGAAACTGAGATTGCTACAAGTTAAACTACTAGGTCATAAGGCTAGTTTGTAGAAGAATTGAGATTTGGACTCTGGTCCTCAGACCCCAAATTCAACCCTTTTCTTAGTGTACCACCTTGCCTGTTACTGTTGGACACTAGCTACTGGAAGTCATTTCACTGTGTACACTCAAAAGATTGCCTCAGTGGTAAACAGGAGGCAGTTTTCTAGTCTCTGCTCTACCATCAATTTCTTGGGTACTAATTAAATAACTCTCTCTTTGAACTTTGGCATCTTCATCTATTAAATCAGCTAGGAAGGGGTGGTCTCTAAGGTTCCTACATATGATGAAATTTAGTTAAATTCCATATAATTCAAAGCAGCTTCACTAGTTAGATGACCTGTTGCTCTTTAATTTTTGTTTTGAAAAAGGGATATTTTGAATCTGGTTAAATTCTCAGTCCTTTTTTCTGATCCTTGAGTTTTGACTTATTAGGCTATATAGTGGGATGAAATATGATTACTTTGTTGTAGAACGATCATTGGACCCATGAAGAATGTTCATTGGAAGAATTATATTTGAATTACTTCACCAACAGAATCATTCTGTGTGAACTATAACATTTGAATTAGTTATTAGGAATGTAGTAACCCAGCAAATTTTAAGTATTTCGTGATGATTTAAAATGTTTTTCAGTTCTTTCAAAAAGCCTCCATTGTGTAACTATTTTTCATTTTTTTACATTGTGACTATGATTAAATGAATTACAAAACATTGTTTTGGGAGCTCAAAAACAATCAAAATTTGTTTTCTTCCCTCCCTTCTCTGGGATTAAGATCTTCTGTAATAATAGAGGCAATCAGGCACAGTGTGGATGGAGATGTCTTTGGAGTTAGGAAGACCTGAATTGTTTCCTACCTCTTACAAATGACAGTGGGTCCATGGACAAGTCATCTGACCTCTCAGTGCCCCCAGGGACCTCTCTAACACTACAGATCATTTTCAATCTGTATTGAAAGGAGTCTTCTCACTGAGGCTTCCAATGAAATTTGGTCTAGTAAAAAAATAAAACTTAACAGAGTTAAAACATTGAAAACCTGACTAACAATCTTAGAAGCCATGATCATTCCTGCAAATGTTTGGAAAACTGGCCACACTGGTGTCTTACTCAAGGTTCCGAACAGACTTTGACTTTTGAATAAGGATTTTTGATCTCCCTGGCTCCTTGGCCCTTCCTGAATTGATGCCTTCATCATGGTCAAGACTTTTGTCATTTATGGTCTCCTTTTCCATTTCTTGTTTAGTTGCCATGTAGAGTTCTCCAGACAACTTTTTCTTTTCACTGAGTCATGGATGCTTTAAGCTATTTCTGCACTTACTCATGTTGGCAGTCTTGCCCAAGTAAGCCTGGTAATGCACTGAAATCTTTATAAAGTGCCTTAGAAATGGAGCAAACATCCATGTTGGGCTCAAAATTCTCCATTCTGGCTGACAACACTGATTACATTGCCAGATTGTCACTTCCTCTTAAGTTGAGTAAATGTAATCTTAAAATATTGGGTGTTACTATAGAAGCCATGTACTACAACCAACCTACGCTACATAGCAATGTGAACATATGAGAGGGAAGGCAATTTATCTCTGTTGCAAAATAATGAGACTTTCCTAAACAGAGAGTTTCCTTACTAAATCACTGATACCAAAATTTTAATTGACTATTAAGGACAATTGTCTTTCCTGAGTCCTGAGGACACTAAAGATCCATCCTACATGTTTGGGTACTTAGCTACTGTCTTATATGGTTATCCTCCTGCCTCTCTCTGTATATCTTATCTTGTTTCTTCCATAGAGCAGTGAACTCTAGGATGGAAGACACTGTTTCTTATGTGTGTCATGCTTTATATTTCAACTTATATTTGGGAAGCAGTATGGCATAGAAAGTGTGTGGGACCTGAAGTTAAGGAGACCTGGATTCAAATTGGGCCTCATACTTACTTTGGGCAAATCACTTACACCTTTCTGGGTCTCACTTTTCTCATCTGTAAAATAGGATTAATAATGGTACCTATCTCAAAGGGTTATTGTATCAAATGAAACTATGTGTGTGTTTACATACATATATGTATGTACACACGTGTACGCATATAAAGAGCTGGCACATAGTAGGTACTTAATAAATGCTTGTTGTCTAACTTAATACATGCCCTGGATTTTACAGATGAGGACAATGAAGTCCACGAGATGAAGTGACTTTCTTAAGATGAAGGAGATAGTGAGTGACAGAGCAGGGCTTTGTACTTAGGTCTTCCATACAAACTTGATTTGCATTAAACTCCAACAAGAAAACTTCAAGAAAATGATCAAGTTTTTGATTTAGAGTAACAAAGAAGGCAAATTGATATCTACATGTCATTTTATTGTTTCTTTGGTGACCTGAGTCAGATTTTTAAAAATCTTTTACATCTTGCCTTTGACTAGCTAGAATACCATTGTTCTTTTTCAACATGAACAACCCTGACCAGCCTCAAGCGTTTTATAAGCTTTGTCAAAAAGTTAAATGTTATTCCTCCTTCTCTGCACATTTAGGTCTTGTTACTCTTTTTTTCTTTCCCCTCAAGGATATTTTTTAAAATCTGTGCTCTATGGTGAGTGGTGGTAATCATTTCTAAAGGATGCCAAGCTGTTACCCTGACATGGATAAATAGATGTTCCATTGACCTTTAAAGGTCATTGTCTTGGAGTTGACTTATGGTTTTACATGGCATATCATCAAGCAGTGTGCTTTTAAGGCCAGAATAATCCAGTCTTTTGATGTTGATGGTGGTACTTTGCTTCAGTGGTTGAGTATCAAACACCCAAAGGAACTATGTTACTGAACTCTCTAACTCCTCAAAGCCATGGAAAAATGGTCGTTGCATCTTTTTTTTTAAATGAAAATTTGGCAATCAGCTAAAGCAGCCAGAAATCAATTAACTTGGTTGCTGAGTACAGAATAGCATGCTCCCCACTCCCTTCCCACCAAAAGCTGTAAGAAAATGTAAGAATATAGGATCATTTCTAACCAGATATCAAAGCCATCCCCAATTTAGACCCACCCTGCCTTTCCAAACTGATCTCCCAAAATTCACTTTCATGCTCCAAACATGAGAGTTTATTCCCTCAACTTATTTAGAACAGATATATTTTCTATCCTCAATGAGTTTACAGTTTGATTGGGTGCAAGATAGCAACACAGATAGATATAATTATTTAGAATGCACACCACCACAAAAGTGAATGTTATACAAGCAAAAGGGTTCCTTGCCCCTTGTACTTCCCACCAGTTATCTCTTATCCCACCTACCTCATACATACAAAGATCAAGTAGTTTCTAACAGATATAAATCCAAGGTTTTAAAAAAAAAAGATTTTTTCTTTTTTATTTTCTATGGGTAATTAATTCTCTAAGACAATAAATTGCAGGAAAGGGACAAACCTTCATTAATGTGAGGAATTTCTTTACCGAGGAGTCTCCTATACCAATGAAATGACACGTCTAGTCCCTAACCTCATTTGCCCATTAGTCAGGCTACCTGGGGTAGAACTTCCCCAGCTCTTCATAACCCTCTCATAGGCCACAAATCTTTTGAATGTGGAAAGTCCAAAATTAGGAATTCTTCCTGGATTTGTGTTTTTGTCTTTTCTTGATTTGTCTTTATGTTTGTACTATCCCTGCCCTCTATAAGGCCTTCTTTGCCTGCTCTTCCTGGATGATTTCTATCCATCAAAAATTGAGCTCAAATGCCATTCTCTCTTGAAAGTTAGCCTTGCCCCAAAAGTCATCCCTCTTTCCTTCCTTTCCTTAAACTACTGTAGCACTATGTACCTCTCCCACTGTCATTACATATTTAACCTCTTGATTGTATGCATCACTTTACTTTTCTATTAAATCATGAGGACCTCAAGGGCATGAAGGAGTATCTTCTTTCTATCTTCCACAATACTTTGCATGTAGGATGTGCTTAACGTATATTTCCGATGGTTCAATTTACCCCTCAGAATGTTTCCTCACATGTGAAATGTGAATGACAATACTTGTACTCCCTGCCTCACAGAGTCATTGTGAAGAAATCTCTTTGTAAACCCTAATTCAATTGACAAGCATTTTATTGAGCATCTACTGTATGCCAGATATGATAGGTACTAGGGAAAAAGGACAGAAGTGAAAGTCCTTGACCTCAAGGATCATATATTCTATCAGGGAAGACAATACATATATGCAAAATAGAAACAGAATTTTTAAAAGGTAATTTATGTCACATAGTACAGTGGATAAAGTGCCAGACCTGAAGTCAGGAAAATTTATCTTCCTCAGTTCAAATCTAGCCTCAGATGCTTACTAGCTGCATGATGCTGGGCAAGTAACTCAACCTTATTTGCTTCTGTTTCTTCATCTGTAAAATGAGCTGCAGAAGAAATGGTAAACCACTCCAGTATCTTTGGCACGAAAAGCCCAAATGGGGTCACAAAGAGTCAGACATGACTGAAACAACTAAACAACAACAGTGTGTGAAGGGGGCCTTAGGGGAAACACTGAAAGCAGGAAAGATCAGGAAACATGTATACAAGACACGTCCTTTGAACTGAACTTTAAAAGAAACTGGGGATTTGGAAAAGCTGAGAAGATAATGAAGAAGAAGAAGAAGAAGAAGAAGAAGAAGAAGAAGAAGAAGAAGAAGAAGAAGA
>CM053769.1:666012349-666034641 GCA_028658325.1 Potorous gilbertii
TTTCATATTAAGATCATATGATCTTAATTCTAGAGATAGAATTTACATACATATACATATATATATATATGGGTATGTATGTGTGTATACATATATATACATGTATATTATTTACTTATCTCTGTGCCTGCTGTTTTCTTTTCAATAGAATGTAGGTTTTGTAAAGGTAAAGATTTTAATTTTTGTCTTTGCATCCTCATCACCTAAGACAGGGCATGGCACACATTAGATGCTTAATAACTGATTGTTAGGTGTACAAGCTTGTTGGATATACAAGAGGCTTCAGCACAAAACAAATGGGACTTTTTTTAGTGATGAACAATTCTTAGGAAAATAAAGATAGCATGAATATAGATATTATTTTGCGAGTGGTGCCAGTATCTTTCACGAAACAGTGTGATATATTGGCAAGAGCACTGGACTGAGTGACTTTGGGTAAGTCATTAACTTCTCCATGCTTCAGTTTCTCTACTTACAACATAATGGAGTTGTATTTGATAGTGTTTCAAATCCTTTCCAGTTTTAACATTGTATGATTCTAATCTCTCAGTGAACCACAGAATTTATATTTATCTTTTCCTAACATTTTGGGGGGTGGTGAAACTAAGACATTACTGAGCTGTGTAATATGTATCTCACTAGAAATCTAAAAGAATTGGGATTATTTGAACCGCTGTTATTTCTTATGAAACATCAAGGAAGAGAATGACAAGTTCTTTCTGTTCTGCACACAGCATGTTAGTGCATCTGGAATGAAAAGATAAGTGCTTGATTTCTTTGATGATAGCAAAGGAACGTCTGATTCAGTTGCCCAGGAAATCAGAGATTGCCTTACCAGATGTGGCCTGGCTATTTTCTTTTGCTCTCAGTATATTCAGCCAGTAACACTCATGCCTACTCTGGATTCAAGTTGTCAAAGCTTGAAGAACTACTTTTTCCCATTTTAATCACTTGGAAACATTGTATAGTTCATGATGCAGCCAGATTTTAAGCCAAAACGTTGAAACATTTTTGAAATGTCTCCTTGTTTAGAGAGAAATGAAAACTCTGAAATATTGATGTCTATGGTAGGTAAACTGATTATCTTCCAACCCTGCTGTTAATAAACCTCAGAGAAAAGCAGCCTCCTCTCATGTTGTGATTCCTCAGCCGTGAAGACTTAGAGTGACATAGATACATGGAAATGATTTACTCTTCACTAAGATAAGGTTTCTGAAGTTGAGAATCATCTAAAAATGGTGGCTTTATTTTTATAGTTTTTCTCCTTAATTCCAGTGTTTTTTTGTCTTAGACCATCACTAAAGTTTAAAGCCTTTGCTAACTCTGCATGACTTTAAGAGAACACAGGCATCATCACCTCTCCTCTGAACCCCCACATCAGCCAGGGACAAAATTTTAATTGTTTAGTCATTCCAGTTGTGTCTGACTCTTCATGACCCCATTAGGGGTTTGCTTGTCAAAGATACTGAAGTAGTTTGCCATATCCTTCTGCAGCTCACCTTCAAGATGAGGAAACTGAGGCAAGCAGGGTTAAGTGACTTACCCAGGGTCACACAACTTGTAAGTGTCTAAGGTCAGATTTGAACTCAGGAAGATGAGTTTTCCTGACTCCAGGCCTGGCGCTCTACTGCACCACCTTGCTACTGCTATGGTCATGGTACAGTGAAAAGACAACAATGACCAAACTCTGGAGTCCAAGGACGTGGGATTCGCATCTCTTTCTGTGACTTGGGCAAATCATTTAACTTCTTGGGGTCTGTTTCCTAATCTGTAAAATGAGAATGAGTAGACTAGATGGTATCCATGGTTTCTTCCAGTTCTAGAGCTATAAGCCTAAGATCTTGTGACCTCAATCATGGTTATCCCAGGATTTAAAGAAAATGAAAAAGAACTTCTGCCGATTATTGCACCAACAACTGCTTTTATCTACTGTAGGCACCTTGTTGAATGAAACAAAAATGGCTTGGTCAGGAATTCTGTGCATCTGGAGTAAACTAGCATCGCCTAAGACTATTCATCCTTATTTTATAGGTCTATGATTACTGTATCCTCAGCTTTTCCCACAGTGCTTTGCACATAATAATCACTTAATAAATGCTCTTCCTCTCTCCCTCGCTCCCTCCCTTTCTTCCTTCCTTCCTTCCTCTCTCTGTCTCTGTCTCTCTCTTTCCCTTCCCTTGCTCCCTCCATTACCCAAAGTCACACAGACAGTAGGTGTTAGAGGTAGAATCTGAACCTCAGTTTTTCTGACATTTGCCACTAATTCCACTGTGTCGCAGTTTCTCGTCTCTCATTAATGTTAATGCACAAGAGCTTCACATTTATCTCATTGAAGTCTCAGGCCTAAAGGGTTTTGCCAGTTTAGGTACAGCAAGAGCAGCGGCAATAGCAATAGTAATAAATGGCATGTACATAGTGTTTTAAAGTTTACAAATTGCTTTACAAATATCTTATTTTATACTCAAAGCAATCCTGGGAGGCAGGTAATATTATTGCATTTTGCAGATGAGAAAGCTGAAGCTTTCCTTTGTCCTCAAGCAGCACAGGCAATGCTGTGTACACACCATGGGGGTCACATGACTAGGAAATGTGCAAGACTGGATGTTTATTCAAGTCTTGCTGACTCCAGGTTGAGGAGGTTAATTTAACTTTGGAATTTGATGCATTTTTTAAAAAAGAAACCAATATCTTGGATGCGGCAGCTAGGTGGCTTAGTAGATAGAGCTCTAGGCCTGAAGTCAGGGAGACTCATCTTCCTGAGTTCAAATCTGGCCTCAGACACTTACTAGGTAAGTGACCCTGGGCAAGTCATTTAACCCTGTTTGCCTCCATTTCCTCATCTGTAAAATGAGCTGGAGAAGGAAATGGCAGACCACTCTAGTATCACTGCCAAGAAAACCCCAAAAGGGCTCATGAAGAGTTGGACATGAAGGAAACAAATGAAATACTATCTGCTGTTTGAGAATTGACTGTATCTGACCTTTTCCATTTTCCATTCTTTGTGTGTAGTGTGTTTTTTGTGGCCAGAAGGTCTGCTCTCTCAGTAACCCATGTTTGCGTTGTCTTTGCTTTTTATGAATCAAGTTAGTGTTCTTCCAGATGGGGTCAGTAGAATTCATTTGTTAAGATTTTAGTCAACTAAAGTGGAACCTATAAGGGTCTTATCCTTTTCTCATTTTGCTGGCCCCAACCCTGCAATGGACTCTCTTTTTCATTTTTATTAAATTAATAATTTGTTTTCGGTTTTCTACAATCACTTCCATAAGTCTTAGATTCTCTCTCCCTCCCTCCTCCCCTCCATCTCCAAGATGGCATACAATCTTACATGAGTTCTACACATACATTTTTATTAAACACTTTTTCACATTAGTCATGTTGCATAAAAGAATTAAAATGAACGGGAGAAACCATGAGAAAAATCAAAACAAAACATAACAAAAGAGAGAATTTTTATTCTGCTTCATTTTGTGTTCCAATTCCCTAGTTCTTTTCCTGAATGTGGATGGTATTTTGCCTCAAGAGTTCTTTGGAAATGTTTTAAGTCCTTGCATTGCTGTGAAGGGCTAAGTCTATGAGAAAAATTCCTCACACACTGTGGTTGTTAGTGTGTACAAAGTTCTCCTGGTTCTGCTCCTTTCACTCAGCATCAGTTCATATAAGTCCTTCCAGGCCCCTCTGAAGTCTTCCTGTTCATCATTTCTTATAGCACAAAGTATTCCTTTACATTCATGTACCACAACTTGTTCAGCCATTCCACAATTGATGGGCACCTCCTTGATTTCCAGTTCTTGACCATCACAAAGAGAGCTGCTATACATATTTTTGTGCATGGTGGGACCTTTTCCCATTCAAGATTCTCTTTAGGTTGTGACTATCATTCCTACTACCAAAGAATTCATGTGGTAAAGCCAAAAGGCAAATGTCTAGGGGCATAGAGATCTCCTGAAGTCTTTTCATTTTTATTAAATTAATAATTTAGATGCCTTCAATTTTGTTAAATTGGCTAGATTGTTGAAGGATATGTTGAGCAGGAAAGCTGGAAATAACAGATGTGTGTGTTTGTTGAAATCAACAAAAGTAAATTGAATTCAGTAACTTCCGGAGCTAGTTCTTCATGAGATCCCCTCTAGATCAGCTCTGATCATCTGTTTAGTAGCTAAAATTTAAAGTGACAATATTATCTGTTAATCCCTCTAACTCTTAACTGGGCCTTTGAAAACATGTCCATAGACTTCAGTACTTTAAAAGACTTGCCATTTCATTGGTTTGAGTATTCCTTCCACTGGCACAGGTTATGACTCTTCCTCAGCTTTTTATATAAATGGACTTCTCACATATATGTACCTTGTGTTTCCATATACTAGCCCACCACCTTTGTCCAGGCCCTCTAGGCCTCTTGCCTAAATTACTGCAGCAGCCCCCTGATAGGACTCCCTGTTTCAAGTCTCTCCTCTCACTACTCTATCCTCTCAGATCTGCCAAAATGACTCTTTGAAAAGATGGTTCTGACCATATTACTCCCCTGCTCAATAGACTCCAGTAGCTATGGCCTTTAGGAGCAAATATAAACTCTATTTTATGCTTAAGACTTTTCACAACCTGTCTCCAACCTGTCTTTCCAGCCTTGTTATACATTATTCCCTTTCATAAACTCTACAATCCAGCCAGACTGAGCATCTTACTGCTTCTCATATGCAACATGCTACCTCTTGTCTCCATGCTAGAAGACGTGCCAGGAAAGTATTCCCTCATCACCACTGCCTCTTTGAATCCCTAGTTTCTTTCCATATTCAATTCAGAAGCTGTCTCCCATATGAAACCTTTCTGGATCTCCCTCTCCCCACAAAGTTGTCACGGAGGGGCAGAGGTGTGTAGATGTGGGTGTGCATATGTATGTATACAGCATTGCCTCGATCAAATGCTTGTGCTACTTGAGGACAGAAACTTTTATTTTTACATCTGTATCCCCAACATCTTGCACATAGTAGGTTCTTAATAAAAGTTTATTGATTGGTTCATGAGTTGCTTTTGGTAGAGAAGTCACTCTTTTCATCTGATGGCCAACGTTCTGGTGATGGCAAAATTCAGCCAGACTTCTCTAAAATAGATAACAGTGACTATTTCTAAGCCTGCTTAACATTTTTCAGTGTGGTAGAATTTGCTGGAAATCGGTTGGCACAGGTTTTAAGAACCCAGCATCACCTTCAGGCAATCGAGGTCACACAGTGAGACTTTTGTGGACAATTTCCACTTAATAAATAAAAATGGAAAGAAAAAGAACCAATTAAGAAGGATTCTGGCCCTGTTTTTCACTTGTGCCAGTGGTTGGGGAAGTCTGTGTTCATCACTGCTGAATGTAGGATCAGCTTCTTTAAGATTCAGAAGTCCAACTGTTTCTTTTACCTTACCAGAATAGGTTCTTCAAAAATATACAGCAGAAGCAGCTAGCCAAGGTAGCCAAACGTTTGCATAGACTATTTTCTCACCGTTGGTTACATTTTCCTTTGGATACTTACATTTATGCACAAAATAACACAAATATTGTCACCACTTTGCAAAAAGAAGTACTGAAGCTCAGATTTCCCTAAGTTACACAGCTAGTAAGCAGCTTAAATCTTTGGTCTTCTGATTTGAATCTGAGCCTCTTTACCAGCCCAAGTGTCAGGATTCATCTGAGCTTTGTAGGATATAGACATAGATGCTAAAATAATGAAGCTCCTTCATGGGCACTGGGCCAGCTTGGAATTGGCTGTGATGTGGACTGAATGTTCTTTGTAAGTACAAATTTCCAAATTGCTTGTATAGCAGGACCCTTCTCTTGATGGCACTAGCCCTGTTGGGTCAAATGCGCTAATTGAGGACTGCATTGCAGGTTTGAGTCCCTCATGATCCAATTTGTTTTGTTCTACTTCATGACCATAGTGTTCTCAGCTCTGGCCAACATCCTATTAATGCCTGCATTGGATCACAGGGAGAGGCTATTAGGAAGTAGATATGCCCTGATCCAATTATCCCCACTTGTAAAAATGATAAGATTCTCCCAATGGAGTTTCAATAGCCCATAAAAAAATTTGTTTAGAATTTGATAGCATTGAGGTTTCTTAAGCACTGTTCAGGGAAGTGGTAGAGGACATTTTCTAGGCTGAGCTATTAGAGGTTTTCTGTTTAATTCAACAATCATTTATTAAGCACATGCTGTTAGTAAGGCTTTATGCAAGGCACCTGAAATACAACTGGAGCCCATGCACTCCCTCTATGTTACTCACCCATTCTTGTTTTTTCTTCCACTTAGTTATATCTCTAATGATATTCTTTTCACCACTTCTGCATAATTCTCCATCTGTAATGTGCTGTAACATGTTTACAGTGGGCCTCTCCATTGCTCTTTAAGTAATTCTCAGCTTCAGTTTCTAGAGACAGTAGTGTTCTGGGATGCCTAGAGATCTAGATTTGGAGTCAAAGGACCTACTCTGACTTCATCACTCACTATGTGATCTAAAGTCACTAAACTTCTACTGACCTCATTTTCCTCATCTGTTAGAAAAAGTTGGGGGGGGATAGTTATTGCACTTGCAGAACATTTTCTGCTTCAAATCTTCCTATAGTCCATTTCCACAAGTATTAGGCCTCATTGGAAGAACACTGGTCTCAAGTATATGGATATTTGTTCCTAAAGGCAGAACTCTACTTGTGTGATTTTCTAATTCTCCCCAGTGGTGGTTATGTTTTAAAATCCAATTCTTATCATGTAAATCTGTTGCTGGTATTGTAATGTTTCATTATAAAGAATAATTTTGTCCTTTTTGAAATCTCAACTAATTAGCAAGCAGATGTGGTGATGTATCTTTTCAGAAGGTTTATAGAGGAGTGTCCTCATTACCTAGTTTCCTTCGAGTAGCATCTCTTCTGTTTTAGGAAATTGATACCATTTTTCTGCAGGTCATTATGAAGCAAGTAAATGATAGCCCCAGCAGTGTTTTCTCTCTATGTAAGCCATACCCTCATTTAATTAGGCCTTTTTAGCAATCTCATCTCATGTGGAGTAAATAACTCTTGCCACATGTTCCATCTGTTATAATTTCAACAATGACTTAACAGTAAAGTGAGAACATGAGGAGCTGTACCACTGCTTTTGCAGGGTCCCTGTTCTCTGACATTAACGTTTCACATCTTGGTGAATGTAAAGACACTTGACCATCTGTTCTTTCCTTTAATTAGGAGTTAAAATCCCTTTATCTCCTTGGCAATGTTCTCATTCCTATTTAAAACAAGGGAGTCAGATACATTCCCTGCCCTCTGAGAGCTTAAAATCTCTAAGAGTGTGGTAGGGAAATATTAAATAACTGATAATTCTTTAATGAGAGTCATATGGCATAGTGGATAGAGAGTTGTCCTTAGAACTATCAAGACTTAGGTTTAAGCCCAACCTCTGACAAATATTAGCTGTGTGTCCCAGGGAGAGTCACTTAACAACTCAGTGCCCCATGCCAACTTTCCACAACTATAAATTATAGAACAGTTGTTGACCTCCAATGGTAAGGGAATTGCCTCCCTACTAGCTCCTTACAATGGTGAAATCAAAGAATCAGACAAAAATGAATAAATTCTTTAATTCTCTAAGGATCTAGACCTTCGTCTGTTGGGTTTTATGTCTGCTAATGCAGATCACAGCCTCTCTATGCCTTAGAATGTTGATATTTTGATCCTGTGTCCTATCAGGAGAAAAAACAAACAAACATGTACCACTAATAATTTACATTGAGTTATCAATTATACATATATACTCCTATACAATTTAATATATACATTAAAAATATGAAATAAAATAGAAATTTAAAAGGATAAAATAAAACTGAAATAAGGAATTTTAAAAAATGTATTAGTGGTACCAGAATATATTTGTTAATATTGAAATATTAAAAATAATGTGATTGAATATGTTTAATTATCTTTTAAAAATCCTGTGAATATCCTGGTAGATATGATGGACTTATAAATAATAATGGTTTGTTAATAATTATTCTATTTAGATTTTTTTAAATCAAAAGATACACAATAGTACAATGAAGTAATACATCATAACTGTCAGAAAATATAACAATTTTTCAGCTGAGGTCATGTTTCTCTATGAGAAAATACATTGAATATGCACAATGAGAAAACAACAAATAAAAGTGAATTGTCTGTGATATCAACTCAGAAGAAAGTTTTTATGTTTAATCTTTCTTTCTATACTTCTATTTAATGGAAGATTATCATATCTTAATTTCCTATCCATATCTGGGTATTTTTCTTTTGTTTTTGTATAAAAAATTTTGAGTAATGTATAAAGGGATAGAAAAGTTGGTTGTGGGCAGGCTACGAAGGGCTTTATGTACCAAAGTTCATATTTGATTCTATAGTGAACAGGTATCTAATGGAGTTCATTGAATTGGGTGGTGACACCATCATCTTGGCCTTTAGAAAAATCCCTGGTAAGGTTTGGAAGCTCATTCTCTGCCACGGGAGAGGCTGTGGTTGATAAATAGATCTCTGAAGTTTAGGAGGTCTGAGCTACAGTGGAGTAAGATGTATAGGGACTAAGTGCTAGGGCTATAAAGAAAAGCATACAAGCACTTCTGCCCTGGAGGAGCTCACTTTCTTAAAGAAAGGGGTGGGGGTGGGAGGTAATTCAGCAAAACCAGCCAACACATCAAGCAAGGCAAATAGTACATGCAGTGTTTCTCACATATAACCTCCCATTTCTGAAAAGAAGGGAGGTGGTACACTAAGCTTTTTGGAGAAAGCAATAAATGTATAAGATTAAACACCAATTATTGATTTTTTAAAAAATAATTTATTTTTTATTTCTAATATTCATTTAAATATTTTTGCATTCTGAATTCTCTCCCTTCTTCCCACTTATTTATGTAGGCAAGAAGTGTGATATCAATTATACATGTGAAATCATGCAAAACATAGTTCCACATTAGCCATGATGCAAAAAAAAATAATAATAAAGAAAATGAACACATATGCGCATTCAGACTCCATCAGTTCTTTCTCTGGAGGTGGAGAGCATATTTCATCCTAAGTCCTTCAGAATTGTCTTAGATCATTGTATTCCTGAGAATAGTTAAGTCATTCACAGTTCTTCATCAAACAATATTGCTGTTACTGTGTACAATGTTCTCCTCACTTTACTTTGCATCAGTTCATATAAAACTTCCGGGTTTGTCTGAAACCATCCTGTTCATTGTTTCTTATAACACAATAGTATTTCATCACAATCTTGTACCACAGCTTCTTAGGCCACTCCCCAATTGATAAGTATGCCCTCGATTTCCGATGAGTTGCCACCACAAAAAAGGGTTACTATATGTATTTTTGCACATGTAGGTCCATTTCTTTTTTTAATCTCTTTGTGATACAGATATAGTAATGGTTGCTGAGTCACAGGGTATGTATGCATGGTTTTATAGCCCTTTGGGCATAGTTCCAAATTGCTCTCCGGAAAGGCTGAACTAATCCATAACTCCACCAACAGGGCATTAGTATCCCAGTTTCTCCACATCCACTCCAATATTTGTCATTTTCCTTTTCTGTCATATTTGTTGTTGTACAGTCATTTCAGTCATGTCCAACTCCTGATGACTCTATTTGGGATTTTCTTAGCCAAGAAAACAAAAGTGATTTGTCATTTCCTTTTCCAGCTCATTCTACAGATGAGGAAACTGAGGCAAACAGGGTTCAGTGACTTGCCCAAAGACACGCAGCTAGTGTCTGAAACCAGATTTAAACTAAGATCTTCTTCACTCCTGGCCTGGTGCTCTGTCTACTGCCCCACCTAACTGCCCTTCTGTCATATTAGTCAATTGGATAGATGTGAGGTGGTACCACAAAATCAATAGTCATCCAGAGTACTTTTCAAATAATAGATAACTGCTTCTCCATAACCTTTGACCATTTATCAAAAATCAGTTTTTAAATTTGACTTAGTTTTCTATAGATTTGAGAAATAAGGCCTTTACCAGAAAAACTTGATATAATTTTTTTTAGTTTCCTGCTTTCTTTATACTTTTGGCTGCATTGGTTTTTGATAGTTCAAAATCTTTTTCATTTGATGCAATCAAAATTATCCATTTTTCCATCCCAGAATTCTCTGTCTTATTTGATCATAAATTCTTCCCTTATCTATAGACCTGACAGATAAATTTTCCATGCTCCTTTAATTTGCTTATGGTATCATCTTTTATGTCTAAATCATGTACCCATATTGACCTGATTTTGATATACAGTGTGAGATGTGATCTATATCCAGCTTCTGCCAACTGATTTCCAGTTTTCCCAGCCATTTTTGTAAAATAGTGATTTCTTGTCTCAAAAACTTGGGTCTTTGGATTTGTCGAACACTAGATTACTATGGTCATTTATTACTGTGTGTTGTGTATTTAATCTATTCCACTGATCTAGCATTCCATATCTTTGCCAGGATCAGATTATTTAGAATCGGAGTGGGGGGGGAACCTGATGCCCCAAGGTCAACCGTGGCCTCCTACCTCCTTGGGGTGTGGCCTTTTAACTGAGTCCAAGTTTTACAGAATAACTCCTTTTATTGAGGGAATTAGTTCTGTGAAGTTTGGATTTAGTCAAAGGGCCACACTTGAGGACCTAGAGCACCTAGAGGGCCACATGTGGCTTTGAGGCCATAGGGTAGATGATTTTCTCTTTGTAATGCAGTTTGAGATCTCTACTGCTAGGTCAACTTCCTTCATTTTTTTTTAAATGATATTTTATTGATATCCTTGACCTTTTGTTCTTCTAGATGAATTTTATTATTTTTTCTAGCTCTATAAAAATAACCATTGGTAATTTGATTGGTGTGGAACTGAATAAGTAAATCAATTTAGATAGAATTGTCATTTTTATTATACTGGCTCACTCAACCCATGAATTAATATTTTTCCAATTGTTTAGATCTTTACTTATATGAAAAATGTTTTGTAATTGTGTTCATATAGTTCCTGGGTTTGTCTTGGCAGGTAGACTTTCAAGTATTTTATATTGTCTGCAGTATTTTGAATGAAATTTCTTTCTCTTTCTCTTCCTGTTGGACTTTGTTAGTAGTATATAAAAATGCTGATAATTTCTGAGGGTTTATTTTATTTCCTGAAATTTTGCTAAAGCTGTTCATTATTTCGGCTAGTTTTTAGTGGATTCTCTAGGATCCTCTAAGTGTTGTGGCTTCATGATGTGTTCTGATGGAACTATCTTAAAGAATTCAGGGTCAAATCACCTCTAATCCAAGTAAAGATATTTTTTGAGATTGATACCTCTCATGAAACGGGCTAAGTTCCAAGAGGAATTAGCAACTTCAGAGAAAGGAAGGTAGATTTTTATAGGGTAAAGATGCAATTACATAACAAATTGTGAGTATTTAAAAGGCAGGAGGCATGGGTTAAAAGATTAGCTAATGGGGAAGGGTCCCAGCCACAGCGGAACTGTGCATGAGATTACCCATAATGCAAACAGAAAACCCCATTTGAGGGGATATGTGTGTAGGGTAATGATATTATAATAAGCCTCTCTATGTCACAAGTTCACCCAAAGGACAGCTTTTGCTCTTACTGAACAGGTACCTGCTTAGGGAAAATCCCTTCTATTATTTTGGGGTTCATATCCTGCTTGGGCATCATGGTGGTGCTGCTTTCTAATTGGCTGAGTATTGTGGTCCTGTCTGAGACTCTATGGACGTAGTTGTGGTTGAATGCATGGACACACCTGCTGTTTCTGAGGGAAATAGGAAGAATGGGTCTGGGGCAGTGGCTAGCTAAAGGCATTGTCTGGGATCCCATCACATGGACCTGCCTGCTATTTCTGTGAGAAATATGAGTTCATGGACACACCTGTTGTTCTAGTGAGCAATGAGGCATTTATGAAGTTAGGACAGTGAGTGGGGAGTGGGGTGAGTGGTTAGGTAGGGGCAGTGGGCCTACTGTTCAATGGAACCTATAAGGAAGTTCGAATATTGGGGTGGGGAGCAGCTTTATTAGGAATCCATCATAAGTATATCACCATATCATCTGCAAAGAGTGCTAGTTTTATTTCCTCATTGCCTTTTCTAATCTCTTAAATTTCTTTTTCTTCTCTTACTGCTAAACCTAGCATTTCTAGTACAATATTGAATAATAGTCATGACGCTGCACATCCATGCCTCCCCCTGGTATTACTGGAAATGCATCTGGCTTATCCTTCCTACTAATGAGATAATATCTCATTAACTTTTCCCAATTCTAAATTTTTAGGAATTTTTTTTTAATGAGCTTTTGTACCTCTTTTTCCATTTGGCCAATTTTAAATTATTTTCTTCAGGTGTATGTGTGTGTGTGTGTGTGTGTGTGTGTGTGTGTGTGTGTGTGTGTGTATGTGTGCACAATGCCTCTTTTACCAAGCTCTATTCCTAGTTTTCTTACATCACTCTCATTTCTTTTCCTAATTTTTTCTCTACCTCTCTTACTTGAATTTTAAAATAAATTTTGAGCTCTTCCAGGAATTCTTATTGGGTTTGTGTTAAAGTCATTTTTTTCTTTGAGGCCTTGTTTATAATTATTTTCACATCATTATCTTCTTCTGAGTTTGTGTTTTCATCTTCCATGTCACCATAATAGCTTTCTATGGTCAGGGTTTTTTTTTTTTAACCATTTATTCGTTTTTTTAGCCTATTTCTTGACTTGTAATAATATGTTAAAATTAGATTCTGCTCCTGAAGTGTAGGGGTCATTGTCCAAAGCTTCAAGTTTTTTTGTGCTGCTGTTTTCAGGTGAGGGTCCGTAAGTTTCAGCACTTCTAGGGTGGTATGATCCAAGGAAAGGTGTAGTAACTCCTTTCCTGGCCTATGCTCTGGTTTTTACCCAGGAAAGATTCCCCTGTAACCACAAGTGCTTATGTTCCTCTTGATCCTAAAACTGTGATCAGGTCTCCTGTTGACCCCCATTCACAAGGACTAGTACTCCTTTCTGCTTTGAAACTGAGACAAGAGACCCTGCTTCCTTGTAAATGACAATAGGTACTCTTCTTCCCCTTGGAACTATGGCTCAGAACTGTGCGGTGGGCTGCGCAACAAAATCCTGCACACTGTCTTCTGTAATCTTCTTACCACTTTTTTCACCTATGGATTGAGAGTTCCTGAAGCAACAGCTGGCTCTATGGCAGCCGCCTCCCGAGGCCTGCTGATGGTACTGCTACAGCATGATCTACTGTGGCCTACACCCAACTCCAGGCCAACCACCACCCTAGTGACCTCTCTAGTTTTCTTGGGCCAGAAAAATGTCTCACCCCAACCTTTTGTTGATGCTGATACTCCAGAATTCTATTTGAGGCTTCATTTTAAAGTTGTGTGGAGGGAAATGTTGAAAGAGTTCAGCTGAGTTGCTGCCTGTGCTCTGACATCTTGGCTCCTTCTCCCCCGCTGCTCCCATCCCCACCCCAGGAAATTCATTTGGAGCCACTCTAAACTCAATCTAATCTCCTAAATCTCTCTGAGCCATTTCCTTATCTACAAAATGAAGATAGCAATATTTGTACTATATACTTCATAGGATTAAATTATGCATGTTTGATAAGTACATCTGTGTGTTCATCCATACCTGGATGAGGTCATTTAGAAACTGATTAAAAGTTTTCAGAGAAGAGAACTGGCTTGGAAGCTACATGATCTGTGTGACATCAGCAAACTTATGAAGGGTTCTTATGATATCTCAAAACATTCCTAGTTTTTTTCTTTTATATAGTGATGCCATCTGACATTTATAGGAATTTTTGGAATATCAATAGACTATCTTTTTGTGCCATTTTAAAAAGGCCTATTTGGGTTGATGTGCACTTGTTTTTCTAACTTCCGACATTCTGAACACCTCTGCAACTGAAATTGTCTGAAACATGTACAGATGTTTTTCTTTCAGAACTAGGATTTCAGGCTGGTTCAATGTACCTGTCAAAGGGCCTTCTCCTGCATCATACTAACAGTTTATTTGTAGAGGGAACAAGAACACAGTGAGCTAGACAAGAAGGCTTAATTGGAAGAAACCAGGTTGGCTGGTTACATATTTTTAACAATTTGGTTTCTTATAAAAATAAGAGAAAAAAGGAACTTTGTAGTAATAATTGACCACTTGTGTAATAAACAGGTACAATATAATCTAATTCTTTGGTGGCAGTAATTAATGGAGGATCTGAAAGAATAAATTTCATCATGAGGCAATGTAGGACAGTGGTACTGGGTATCAGATGACCTGAGATCTCTTGAGCCCTGTCAACAAGGATAATTCTTCAGCTTTATTGCCTGTGAAGTAGACATAATAATTCATTCTAGTAGAATAATAATGGAGACTTCTGGGTCACCTGAACAATAAGATGGAGAATTAGACATTTTCTCTGATGCTCATATTTCTCAAACTTCTTCAAAATAGATTATATAAAAGATAAAACAATTTCAGCTGTTTCCAGAGATTTAGGTCACCAAAAAACCAAAGAGGATAGAAATGCCATGAATTAATGTCTAATTTGGGCTCACTCAACACCCTTTTTTCTAATGTCTACCATGCTCTGGCATCAAGAGTGCAGTGGATGCCCCAACAGAACACAACCCTTTGTCCTGACCCCCCCACAAATACCCTTTTTAGTCCCATAGAGATCCAAAGTGCAGAAATGTGGTGAACCTTCAAGACCCAGTGCTGCAGCAGTGTTTTGTGCTTTAACAGAGCTCTGCATGAGAGCAGAAGAGGGGCCACAGAGCATTTCTTTGTCTAGGATTATAATAGAATCCAGTTTTTCTTTCTGGCCCCCTAGCTCCTCCCACTGTCATAGACATCCAAACTCCAAATGGTAGAAATGAAGTCCTCTGTCCTGCTGGCCAGAGAACAAAGGAACAGAGGGAATGGGACAACATACTATATGTGGGAGGGCTGTGTGGCACACCACTAAACTTAAGGGAAAAGTCCAGCATCCACCTAGGACAAAAAAGTCTCTGGGGGAAGATACTTAGGCTGGTGAATCAAGAACTGCCCATCATGAGAAGATACTGAGGTGCTTTGAGATTGCAGACCCTAGGGAAATCACCATTAGAGAGGAAGGAGTCAGAAATTGATCAATAGGTAACAATAGAGGGAAGAGGGAGATGGAAATTACCAATTATTTCAGAAGGAGGGAAACTCAAGGACCTTGTTGATAAACCAAGAGGAGATATAGCAGAAGGAAGTATTGCCTCTAGACTGTGTAAATGAGTTCAGGCATCTGTGAATAAATCCTGTAAAACACAAGAAAATGATGAGGAAAAAGGAAAAGGAAAATCTTTAAATAAGATGAGGGAGGGAACTCCATGTATTCTGAGGAGAGCAGGGAACTGCACCACCTTGTTTCTGAATGTTTTGAAAGAGAAATGAGAGAAAAACTTGCAGTCTGCATAGCAGAAATAATTAGCAGAATAGAAAAACTTAAATCTGTGAGGGCAAATCTCACCAAAGAAACAAAAGAGATGATTGGGAATGTGAATATTTGGAAGTCAAGGCCAATATGGAAGAAGAGAAGCAAAAAACAATAGCATTAAAAGAAAGCATGCTCTCTACACAAGCAGAACATATTGATCTCAAAAATAGGATATGTAGAAACAAACTAAAGATTATAGGTCTCCTAGAAGAATATGAAAATTTTAAAAATTCAAACACCATAATGCAAGAAATAGTAAAAGAAAAACCCTCCCCTGGAACTTTTCAAAAAACAAAGTTCAAGTTATTTGATCGTGTGGAAGGACATTAACTTCTCAATCACCCAGAGTCAGTTCTGTGAAATTACAAGTTAAAGATGAGCTGTCAGTTTGCATTTGTTAAAGCATTCTCCACATTGAGGGTTCCTACAGTGGTGAAATAACAAATCATCATCATATTGAAGTTCAGCCCATCGTCCATGTCTTGGGGAAGTAGGGTGGGAAGGGAATGGCAAAAGGAAGGAATGCTAGTTAGGGTAATGGATGGCAGGAACTCTATGCTGTGAGATAATTATAGTAGCTATGGATATCTGTTCTGTGTGTGTGTGTGTGTGTGTGTGTGTGTGTGTGTGTGTGTTCATCCTTCATTGACAAAGAAGACCATGTCATCAGAGAAATAATGACATGACTTGCACTTGAATTTGTTTAGAGTGAGGGAGGGCTGTGCAGGTCACCTGCCTCACTTCTCCTCCAGAGTCATCTGAATCCAGTGACCAGATATTCATCAGGATAACTGGAGATGACCCAGGATGAGGCAATTGGGGTTGTGACTTGCCCAAGGTCACACAGCTAATGAGTGTCAAGTGTCTGAGGGGAGACTTGAACTCAGGTCCTCCTGACTCCTATCTCTATCCACTTTACCACCTAACTACCCCATGAATACCTGGATAGGAACCTTAAAACACTGGTGAATTGGTTTGTGGCAATACCACAGATTAGATTAGGCAATACCACTAATCAGATGCTAATAGGTTAGGGCTCTATATGGAGAAGCTTAAGTGCTATGAGTAAAATAAATAAAATGACATAGGGTTACAGGCTGACCCTACTACAACCTGCCATAATGACTGGCTTGACACTGAGGATGAAGAAAGAGTGGTGCTACTTTCATGTTCTGCCTTCCACATGTGTTGCCTCCCCCATTACATGAACTCTTTGAGAATAAGGACCAAGCTTAGCAAAGTGCTTCACATTTGGTACACACTTAAATACTTTTTTATTCATTCACTTATTCATTTGTTACTTCAAATGTTCTTTCTGGTTTCACCAAAAAGCATGCTACACTAGAATAAGACAGAAATACCAATGTTCCAGCTACTGGAAATGTTTCTTTGCAGATGTCTCTGATCATTAAAGAGGGCAAAATACCATGAACATGTAATGAATTGAAGGTAGGCGTGCTTTCATTATATGCCAGTACTATAATAGCAAAATTGGGAACAGAGCTCATCAGATGTAAGCAAAAGCTTTATCCTGCTTTTTTGTTAATGGTACTTTCAATTTTATACCACACAACGTATTGTAGACCAGTGAATGACAATCTTGAAAAACAAAACAAAATTTCTTCCCCAATCCTAGATTAGAGAAATTCTGAGATAAGATCAAGGGGTGGTGAAAATTTGAAGAGGGAAAATTTGAAGAACCTGAGGTCACTGAAATCTTCATTTAATGGAAATGTCATAACTATACCTAACTAATGATGTGTAAAGAAAAAAGCATCATCAGTGACTCAAAGGAGTCATTGAAAAGGAGATGGGAATATTTAGATCAGAATTCCAAAATGTCCTTTCCAAGGCATAAATCCAACTATCAGATCTATTATACTGAAGAAGTAATTTTAAAAAAGTTAACATCTGCTATAACGAGTGGTGTGTTAAAGTTAGCTAATACTTTCACCAATTGTTACATTTTCATTGTGGTATGTATATCTCAGAAATAAGTAAATTCTACAAGTCGGGGCTTGATTTATCCATTTGTTAGTAGTCAAGAATTAAAGTGATGGCATTAGTGTTAATAATTAAGATTATACTTAAAAGTGTTAATTGTATACATTTGTTAGACATTTACTATCATTCCCCTGGCTATAAGCATCATGAAATATATGTAATTCCACAGTATCTGGTAGAAAATATCTAATCTCTGCACACAGCCAGATATGTTGTAGCCATTGTCACAGTAAGAACCATAGACAACATTATACAGCTACCAAGGCATACCCTATTAGGAGACGTGTCAAATACCACCATGAAAGAGCTACCAAAGACCTCTCAAAAAGACACTGGAAGATTATGTTTATATGTAGTTGACACCTGTACTTGAAAATATGAATGCCCTGTTGCTCAATTAAAGGCAACAAAAAAGAAACATTAAGAAAGGAATCTGGCAAACAATAATATATCAGAAATTCTAAGTTCACTCAATCAGCAACTGAAATTAGAAGTTAAAAGGCTAATTAATGTCATATAAGTACTCCAAGTAGCACAGAGAACAAAATAAATAGTTTGACACCAATCAAGAACTTTACTACAGAGATATGAGAAGGGAAGAAGGCAAAAGTAAAGGAGAACTCTAAAGAAGATGTCAAAAATGGCAGATCATCTATATCAAGGGTTCTTAACCTGGGTCAGAAACATTAAAGAAAAAAAACGATTTTGATGACTGCATTTTAGTGTAATTGGTTTCTTTTGCAATAGATTTTATCTTATGCATTTAAAAACATTATTCTGAGAAAGGCATCAAAAGACTCACCAGAATGTCAATGACATACACAAATTTAAAAATCCCAGTCTATGTGGTTTTGAGAAGTCTCACACATACACAAAATGTAAGTTGGCTCAAATGAGAAATGGAAAATTTTTGTACCATTGATATGATAATATGATAAATACCAAGACATTTAGGTGAGGGAATGGTAATGAAGCTTCTCTGTAAAATTGGAGAGTTGGAAGGGCTAGATATGATCAGAAATTAGCATTAGTAATTCCAGCAGCATATGAATTAGCAGTAAGGCATTTTACCAGCTTCCTTTGGAATGGAAACCTAACCCCACCTTTCCTATTAGAATGCAACACATATCTATTTCCAAAAGATAAGAACACCCGTGAACCCTTCCCAAATATATGCCAATTGTGCCCTGTATTACATGCAGACAATTCACTACTTGTATCACTTTTCAAAATCTATAAACTTTTATAAGATAAGAATGTATTGATTGAGGAGCAGAAGTGGTGTGCCAAAAAAAAAAAAAAAATCCCCGAAGTATAAAGAGCAACTCAGCAATTCAGTAAGTCCCAAAAGCATTGTAACATTTATAAAGGAAGAATGAGCATTTTTAAAGCTTTGATTTAATATTTTATTTTTCCCTGGTTACATGTAAAAACAATTTTTAACTCTCTTTTTTTAAAAATTTGAGCTCTAAATTCTCTCCCTTCCTCCCTCCCCATACAGCTAGGTGGTGCAGTGAATAAAGCACCAGTGCAGGAGTCAGGAGGACTTGAGTTCAAATCTCACCTCAGACACTTGACACTCACTAGTTGTGTGACCTTGAACAAGTCACTTCACTCCAATTGCCTCATCCTGGGTCATCTCCTGTCATCCTGATGAATATCTGGTCACTGGATTCAGATGGCTCTGGAGGAGAAGTGAAGCTGGTGACCTGCACAGTCCTTCCTCACTCAAAACAAAGTCATGTACAAGTCATGTCATTATTTCTCTGATGGCATGGTTTTCTTCAGCAACCAGATGCCCCATCTCTTTAAAGTAACTACAGAAAGATGAACACTTTGCCACCAGAAAGAAGGAAGAGAATTAATAGATATCCTCAGAGCAGATAATGTGGTTAGAAAATTACAGAAATACTTTTGGAGCAAAAAGATATTACTTCACTGAAAAATAGTCTAAATTAATAACAGATACACAGTACTAATTAAGAATGGTTTACTTCCTGAGAACCTACGAAGCAGTTAAAATCCAAGAATGAAATCACATGCCCCTCCATGGAAGAGTTTAACCAACAATGACGATGATGATGACAGCAACAGTAGTGGTGGTGGTAGTAGTAGTAGTAGTAGTAGTAGTAGTAGTAGTAGTAGTAGTAGTAGTAGTAATTTTTCTTGCGCACCTCAAAGAAGTGTTGTGAGAATTGGGGATGATATATAAGGGTAAGTGTTATGCAAATTATAAAGAACTATGTAGATACAGGGCCAGGCTCAAAGTCAAGAAACTTGAATTCAAGTCCTGCCTATCACTGTACTGGCTATATGCCTTGTAGGCAAGTCATTCTTAGAATTGGGGACAATTCTTTAAGACTCTTAAGTTTCTGAGATCCCTGCACTAAATGAATTTGTTTAGTATAGTCCCTATCCCCTGTGACAATCATACTGCTTCCTTGAAATCCTGTCAAGGCTTGTTCTTTCAAATAGTTTGTTATATCCATCAATAGAAGTGGAAGGCAGCTCAGTCCCAGTGCTTTTGGCTAAGATAGATTATTTGGCTAAGATAGATTTTTTCTCTCATAATAGTTGAAAATGTCATTTGGTAAGCATATACGTATTATATGATTGCTACATTTTTAAAAGAATACGAATGAAAGTGCTCCTTCTGTTTCCTTATCTCTCTCTTTCTGTCTGTCTGTCTCTCTGTCTCTCTGTCTCTGTCTTTCTCTGTCTCTCTCTGTCCCTCTGTCTCTCTCTCTCTTGCTCTTTCTCTCTCTTTCTCTGTCACACACACACACACACACAGTGACTCCAGGCTTAGTTTTGTTTATATTTCTTTATGACTGCGATTCAGTTACAAACTAGAGACTGAGTGCCTGCCAAAGTCCACATCACATATGCGAAGAAAAAAAGAAAACCCTGGCTGGGAAGGCAAAGGATCAGAAGGAGGCTTGCCATGGAAGGTACTCATACTGAGGCTGCCCTTGGATGTGGACTTTTCACAGTCAGAGGATTTGTAAGCTGATGATACTGGAAGAGGCAGTCAGGTAGACCAGAAAGAACAGTGGCTTTAGAACCAGAAGTCCTAAATTGGAGCCCGAGCTCAGATATGTCCTACCTATGCAGCCTTAAGCAAGTTAGTAAACCCTAATCCATTTCCTCATCTGTAAAATTGGATTAATAACAATTACATTACCAGACTCATAGAACCATTACTAGGAAGGCACTTTGTAAAGCACAGATAAGTAGACCTGAATATTTCTTCTCATTTCCTAACACCTCTTTGTGTTTACATTGAAGCTTTTGTCTCCCATCATCCCTGCAATTGTAGCCAGTCGCTGTGCCCCACCAGTGTTCCTAGTCTTTGTACTCCTTCATAGCTGTGTGACAACTCTCCTGGCAAATCCAAAAGATCATAGAGATGGAGAGATCTTAGAATTAATGAACTTCAACTCTTGCATTTATATAGGTGGGGAAACTGAGAACCACAGAGGTTAAGATCACATAGATCATAAGCAGCAGAGTCCGAATTTGCACCCAGCTCCCTTCCAAATCTAGCCCTCTACTGGTCATTCCATCTGTTCTCTGTAGCTACTTTCCACTCAGTTCTCATCCCATCTGCTCAGCAGGTGATCCACTCATGGTCCTTTATAGTATAACAATGAGGTTTTCCTTCAGTTATTAGAACTCATCTTTATCAGAGGAGCATTTTGCCAACACTAGCCCATTTGAAGATGTGTCTCTGAGTGGGTTTTTACAACTAAAAACTCTATTTTTTTTTTAAACTTTCCTCTGTACAGTCCCCACAGACCTAACTCTTGTACAAGAGAGTAAAGGAGTTCTTTCTCCCTGAACCTTCCAAATGAGTCTTTGTTGTCAACTCCACATTTGCTTATGGTAAGACATTGTCAAGTGACTCCTTTCTCCTCCAGAATCTGAGAAATGAATCTCCTAACCATGCCAGCAAATATCATTGGATTTAGAGGTTTGAGAGATCACCCCACTGTCTCCCTAGTTGTTCCTCTATCCTTCAGGGAAGTTGGGATGAGCGATTCAAATTACTCATGATCACTTTCTGGAGTTTCTAGAAAAGGCAGGAGCTTGGAAAGACTTGCATTGAAATAATAAAGAGTGAAATGGTCAGAGCCAAGAAAACACTGTATACAGTAAGAGCAACATTGTTCCAATAATAACTGTGAATGCCTAAACTATTCTGAGTATTATAAATACTCAGATCACCTACAAAGAACCTGTGAAGGAAGATGATATCCCCTTCCAGAAAAAGAACTGATACACACACATGCCCATGCACATGTGTGCACACATGTGTGTAGGTGTGTGTGAGTTAAATGGTGGCCTTATTTGGTGTGGGGTAGGGAGTGAGGAAGGGAAGGAGACCATCTGAAACTTAAAATGTAACCAAAAAAATTTTTTCAAAAGAAAAGGGAGGAGCTAGAGTTGACTCTCTCCAGGGTAGGAGTTAGAATACTTGAAGCACTTGTACTTGCTATATTTCCAATACTATGCTGATGACTTCTCTCGTCAACGGAAGTAACCTGAGGTATGTTCAAGGATATGTCGGTAGAGAAAAGCTTTGGGCTTGGTAGGTTTTACTAAGCTGGAAAAGTTTCATGTGAGATCCAATGATAGGTTATCATTCAAAGATTGACTTGGCTAAGTTTATAGAGACTCATCCTCAGAAGTCTGATTATTAAGTGATAGTCATAGCAACTTATAAAGCACTGTACAATGTGGTCTCAAAACCTTAGTACAGTTTTAAGCATTAATAGCTCAAAACATCACTAGTACTTTGGGGTCGTCCTGTATATTAAGAAATC
>CM053769.1:666035141-666063676 GCA_028658325.1 Potorous gilbertii
AATTGGTACATCTTGCCAAAAGTCACACAGCAAGTTAATGCTAGAGGTAGAGCTCTGAACCACATGTTCAAAATATAGTGGAATATAGTGGAAAGAGCATGTGCCATGACCTCTGATCCTTTAATGCTGCATCTGCCAAGTCCTGTGTGATCCTGATTATCACTCCTTGACCTTTGAATTGTTTCTTTCTGGTCACTTGCAGTACTTTTTCCATTGACCCAATAGTTCTCAAATTTGGCTATAGTCTTTCTTAAGGTTTTTATTTTGGGATGAATGGTGGATTCTTTCAGTGCCTATTTTGCCCTCTGGTTCCAGGATACCAGGAAAGTTTTCTTTGATAATTTCTCAAAAGATGCTGTCTAGCATCTTTTGTCCTTTTGATTATGGCTTTCAGGTGGTCCAATGATTCTGACATTGTCTCTCCTTGATCTATTTTCCAGGTCAGTTTTTTCCCATGAGATATTTTACATTTTCTCCATTTTTTTCATTTTTTAAAATTTGTTTGATTTATTCATGATGCCTCATCTAGACATTAACTTCCATTTGCCTGATTATAACTTTTAAGGTATTGTTTTTCTCAATTAGCCTTTGTACTTTCATTTCCATTTGGCCAATTGTACTCTTTAAAAAGTTATTTTCTTCAGTGGATTTTTGTTTCTCTTTTTCCATTTGACTAATTCTACTTTTTAAGCAATTTTCCAAATTGTTGACTCTTTTTTCATGATTATTTTGCATCACTCTCATTTCTTTTCCCATTTTTCTTCTACCTGTCTTATATGATTTTTAAGTTCATCTCTTTTTCAATTTTTCTTCATTGCTTTCATTTCATTGATAAAAGTATTTTAAATTCATTTTTAAATTCTTGCTTCATCTCTTGTAGGAATTGTAGTTGAATTTGTGTCAGAAGCTGTGCTTTTCTTTGAGATTTTACCTGTAGAATTTTGGGGTCATGTTTTTTTCTGAGTTTTCACTTTGAGCTTATCTGGCAGCATAATAGCTTTTAATGGTAGGGGTTGTGTTTTTCTTTGTTGGTTGGTTTGCTTATTATTGTAGCGTTCTTCCTGACGTCAGACTTGATGTTAGTTCTGGGCTGGGGTGTTGAGTGTGGTGTTGTTCCAGGATCGTGGGAATAGGCTGGGCACCTGTAAACTTTCAGTGCTCCCAAAGTGATCTGATCTGAGACAAAATCTGATTGTAACCCCCTGGCCTGAGCTCTGCAAGTTTCTGATCTGAGTTTGGGTCTGTGTAGGAGTAGACTGCAGCTGGACTCAGCCCCAGTCAGTTACCTGGAAAGCTCTGATGGTTCAGGATGATAGAAATACATTTTCTCTTTTATTTTGGGATTTCTGCCCTGGTTATTCCTCTGCAGGATTTAGAATGGGTTAGAGATGCTAGAAGTAGACCCTGTTCTTCTTCTGGAATCTGAGCCACACAGCAACTTGATCTTTGCTAGGTGGACAGCCCAGGACCTGTGGTGACTTCCTATCCCTAAATGGCACTTACTCATTTAAGTGGCCTAGAACTAGGTAGTGGGCAATAAAGTTTCCAGTTAACACCTGTTCCCACACCCTACACTGGTGCCCTGATCTGGATCTGGAAGCTCTTCTGCCTTTAGATTGATGTGCTTTGCACAGTCTTGGGATCCTGGTCAGACCCTGATCTCATTGTCCTCAGTCTGTCTCTCTATGCCAACCTGGACTGGAAAAATGACTCCCTCTGACCTTTCCTTGGATCTTCCCATCCAAATTCAAGCTGGTGCATTTTCTAAATGTGTCTGAAGGAACTGGAAGGCAAGATGGATTCTGTACTACTTCCTGCTATTTTGCCATCTTGGCTTTCCTTGAAGATGTACATTTTCATGCACAGCCAATCTCTGGGTTTGCTTTGCTTGACTATACTTGTCATGGGCTTCTCTTTGGGAGTGAGGAGAGAGACATGGGAGGGGATATTAGTAGGAAATTATAATGATGAGGAAAAATAAGATAGAAAAAAATAACATATGAAACTTTTTTTAAAACGCAAAAAACAGAAAAAATTGAGATAGGGACACAAACAAGCAACTAAGTTTTATTACTATTGCGTTAAATTTAATATACACTTTAAAATCCAACCATATAAGTTGATAATTTCCTCTTATTTTGTTCTTTGTGTGTTGCAATGTTCATGTTTGTTGACATTTATTAAATTTATTAAATTCATTAAAAAATTATTAAATTTATTATAAAATTTATTAAATTCATTATAAAAATTATGAAAATTTAAGCATATACTCATGATACAAATGTGAACATAAATGTACATATATGCATCATGTATTTATACACAGTTGGTTCTACTTTGTATATATGTAATATATATATATTTGTTTATATCATAAATGTATTTATCTTAGATTTGAGTATTTCTGATTAATATCTGAGAAACTGTTGTAGACCTTAGAGATTCCAAGGTGAAAACAAGAATCCCCAGAGCCTAGTAAACTGTGTTTTCATGCCAAATAAACACCACCAGGACCATTTTGAGCAAGAAATCCAGTTTGGGACTAAATTGTCCTTTTTCCCTGTAGACTTTTATCTGTTTGAGTGAGTAATTATCCAGTACCCTCCTTGATTTGTAGAGATGCAACTCAGTTACTAGGCAACCAGCAAGTGACTACTTCCATGGTGTCAAGATTAGCCTTGCTCAGTATCACATTCATTAATCTTTTTGTGCCCTAGGAAATTTAGGGCCTTTATCATTCTGGGGCTCTTTCTTACCACCTACCATCTCTCTCTCTCCTCCTCTGAATGCCCTTGGGAGATATGCTTGAAGCCAATTTTAAACAAGATAAAGATGGTCTTCTCTGGTAGTGTTGCTACTAGGGAATAATCTCTCTTTTCACATAAAAATGATCTTCATAGACTGATAAGCAGCATATTTGGGGGAATACACAATGTTTACAAACATTGGACAGTTTTTTAACTTTTAACAATCCATGGAAATAAATGAAAGGGAAGCATTAAATACCCTTTGAATTCATAATTTTGGTTTATACTGTATAGGCTGGAGGCAAAAGATTCTGCTTCCATATAGCCCTTGTTTATAACTATTCATTCAACAAATACTTGTGAAGTGTGTTCTTTCTGTTTTGTTAGATTACAGAGAGGCTATCTGGTTTAGTCAACAGAACATCAGCTATAAAGTCAGGAAGATATGGGTTAGTTGTGTAACAGCGGGCAACTAATTTTACCTCTTAGTTTGTCAGGCAACAAAAGTTTAAGACTATAATTTATAGATAAACTGCCCAAGAGAAAAAAGTTTGCATGCTAGGATTTTCTTTTATTAGTGAAGGCAGCAGTGTGGTATAGAGCAATGGACTGGGTGTCAGAGAGGCCTAAACTCAAATTCCACATAAGACATTTAATAGTTTTGTGACCCTAGGCAAGTCATTTAAACTGTCTGTACCTCAGTTTCTTCATCTTCAAAATGAAGGGATTCAACTTGATGATCTCTAAGGCCTTTGCAGTTTTAAAATCTCTGAGCCTATAAATTGATAGGCTTGGAACAAGAAGGGGCAGGGAGGGAAAAGAGAGAGAGACAGAGACAGAGACACAGAGACACAGAGAGAGAGACAGACAGACAGACAGAGACAGAGAGACAGACAGAGAGACAGAGATCTGTGCTAGGCGATGAGGGTCAATACAAAAGAAAGAGAAATAAGATATAGCCCCTCCTCTCACAGAGCTTTGCAGCTTATTGGAGAGGTTTTTAAAAAGTATTTGCATTTAAATAGTATTCTATGAACATTTTCTCATTTGATCCTCACCACAATGGTGTAATGGAGATGATAACAGAGTGTTACTGGAAAAGCAATAAACCTTTATAAAGCAAATACTATGTACCAAGCATTGTGCTAAGCCCAAGGGATACAAATACAAGAAAAAAGGAAGATGGTCTCTGTCCTCTAAGGGCTTCTGTTCTTATAGTTGAAGATAACACACAAAGTGGAATTAGCAATACACAGGGAGACAGGTGGAGATGGGGGTGGAGGGGCAGGAAGATCCCCACCCAAGGACTTGGTGTCAGAAGCACAGTGAGGAGGAGAGTAGAGATTGGTTGCCCTGGGTCCTTCCCTAAAATAGAGGCCCCAGAAGAAATTTACCAATGAGAGAACAGAGCCAGAGAATTGGAGGGAGTCCACTGGGAGAAAGTCCAAAGGTGGATAAGGGTATCAGGTTAAGAAAGCCCCGGGTGCTAAGGGATGAGACTATAGCTGAGGCCTGGTTTCAAAGTCTGGAAATTCTGATTATGACATTATAGTAGCATGGCATACTTGGTAGATCTCTGGACTTGGAATCGTAAAGATTTGAGTCTAATTCCTTTATTTGTATCATACTTTCTGGTTGTGTATTAACGAATCAGGGTAAACCTGAGTCTCATTTGCCCATTGTAATGCCAATGTGATACCCATAGCAGCTGCTATGAATATGCATATGTATTTCCAGAGTAGATTCACAAAATATAATAAACTCTCTTCCTCCAAGACAAAACCAAAATATTTATTTGCAACATCACTATTAGGATACCAAGAGGTAAGATTTAGCAAGGTACTCCTGGAAGACATCTCAAGCATTCTTTCTGTTAGGTTTCCTCTCTAGCAATCCATTAGCATTCTTTTTCATTAGCATTCTTTTCCATTAGTTCTCCTGGAAAGCAAGTTCTGCTAGGTAAGTGCCTCCTCTACTGGACTCAAAGTGATTCAGATGTATCACATCCGTGAGCTGGGCCAGAGCTCTAAGCAGGTTACATAGGCCTATGAATGGATGGGGAAGATCTTCCTATTCCACTAACATTACACTCATCTATAAAATGGGAATAAAAATACCTAGAGTATTGATTCCCACAGTTATTATCAAGGTCAAGTGAGGTAATAGTGTTTTATAAGCCTTAAAGTGACATACATGTAATGTTCTTTCTTCTCCATGTCATACTTTACAGCTCTACAGAGTATGTCTCAAACATTCCCTGGGTGACCAGGCTGGTGTTTTCCCTTTAAATTTCTAAATTCACTTCATACCTTATGAGCTGGAGGCAAACTGGGATTTTGCCTTTGTAAGGCCCTTGATTACAAGCATTGTGTTTACTGAAGAGCAGGGATCCAATTGGATGGTGAACACTATAAATCTTTACTGTTTTCAAATAATGAAGAGAGCTGATGCCATTAAGACACTTGGCCTCAGGATCAGTTGTTTAAGTGAGCTGCTAAACATAGGTCTGGAACTCAGGGTCTTAAATGTAAGCCAGTGTAAATGTTTCTTCTTCCTCCCCATCCTCCTTGCTCCATCACAGGCCGCATGATCCAACTACAGTACCAAAGGATCCCCTAGTTATAGACAACCCTGGGCCTCTGAGCAGCCTGGGCAAGCCCTCATTCACTGTTCCAGAGAGCATCAACTTAAGTCTGGACATTCAGATTTGAACAAGACAGGCACTGTAGCTTGGGCAAACCAAAAGGAAAATTTCTTGGTAATTGAAGTTTAGGGCCAGTCTTGTACACAAGCAACTATCTACAGGATGTGGTTTGAGGGGCAATAGAAAAAGGCTCCTTCAAAAAATCCTGATCAATTTCTAGTCGTCCTCTTAAAAATTTTTTTCACTTTTTAGGTAACAAATTATTTTTATTAACCTGCCATTTAAACTCTGAAAAATGAAGCTTTAAAAAAAAAATACAGCCTTATACTCTGATAGACATATAAACCATGTTCAAAAATGTCTCTGTTTTTTCACTTTCAGTTCATCATTTATCAGGTGGTGAGGAGTACATTTCATCCTCATTTTTTTGAATTCTTGGTTTATCATTGCTTTGTTCAGTATTCTAAGGTCTTTCCAAGTTGTTTCACTCTTTAATGTTTCCATGGTATAAATTGTTCTCCTAGTTCTGCATCAGTGCAAAAAGGTCTTCACTTTCCTCCAAAGCTGTCCATTTATCATTTCTTATGGCACAATAATATTCCATTATATGGACAGATCACAATTTCTTTAGGCATGCACCAAGAGGAGGCCACCCTCTTAGTTTCTGATTTTTGGCTTTACCTTTTTCTTTGATTTCTTTGGGGGCATAGGTCTAGTCGTGGTATAGCCGGATGAAAGGTACGCAGAGTTTAGTAATTTAGGGTCATGGTTTCAAATTGCTCTCCGGAATGTTTGCAACAAGTCGCAGCTACACCGCCAATGCTCTGGCATATCTGTTTCCTCATAACCCCTCCATTTTTGCCAGTCTGATGAGTGAGAACTTGTGAGGTGGAATCTCAAGGTCGATTTAATGTGCACTTCTTAATTATTAATAATTTTGAGTTATTTTTTGTGTCATTATTGATAATTTATATTTCTTTGAAAACTTCCTTTTTCTTATCCTTTGACTATTTATCTATTGGGGAATAGCTCATAGTCTTTTAAAATTTGAATGAGGTTATTGTTTACCTATCTTGTAAATAAAACCTCAATTGCCTCTTTCCTTCCATTTTGACTGCATTAGATATATTTGTGCAAAAATGTTCCATTTTATATAGCCAAAGTTGTCTTTTTGTCTTTGTCTTGTGTGATCCTATCACTTATTTAGTCTGTCCCTAGATCCAAAAGGTAATTTCTTCCTTGCTCCTCTAATTTGTTTATGATATGATCCTTTATATTTAGGTCATATATCTGGAGCTAATATTGGAACATGGTGGGAAGTACTCATCTAAACCTAACTTCTGCCAAATGGTTGTCTTATTTTCCCAGCAATTTTTGCCAAATAGCAAATTCTTTTCCAAGTAACTTTGGTCTCATTTCTTGTCATTTGGTTGGACATTTTACCATTAGACTTTTATTCCTCAAGGTCTTGAATATTTGCCCATCTTCAAGACTCCTTTCTGAATGGAGCTGGGTACCTTGAGCTAGGTACTACTTCAAGTCATCATCTTTTAAGTAGATGGGCAGCTAAATGAGTGTAGATTTTGGCTGCTACACTCAAAAGGGAGCAACTTGGATTAAAGGTATTGGTTACAAAATAGAATTGTGCACAAAAGAAAACTTTGACCTTTTTGCTTAAAGCTGGTCCTGCCCTTTGAGGAAAATAGCAAGTGCATGAAATATGTAGAAAACAAAAAGCAGTACGCCATAAGGTGCTAGATTTTTGTGGTTCAGATGATAAACAGTATAGATATGGAAACAGAAATGGAAGGTTAAGGAGGAAATGGATCCTTTTCTACTCTTTTCCTTACCAACTCCAGAAATGTACCCATTTGTCTGTATCATAAGGTAGCATTATATGACTAGGTAACCACAAAAAAACCTTGTGACATGTGACTATTTTAGCATCATAGAACAGTTATGATGTCACAGGATGCTGTCCCAGAGACTGAAAGGGAATTCTAAAATTGCTCTATACAGCACATTGTTAAGCCCACATGACTACAGCTAAATGTTCCCTGGTGTTTGCTAAACTGATAATATCATTGATAATATTCCATTGTTTTATAGAGAAGGAGTGGGGATAGTCAGGCAAATAAATAATTGCAAAAGATTTTCAACAGGAGAGGCTGATCGAATTTTAGTGCTAGACAGGACTATGGAGGTCTTTTAGTCTCCTATTCTCATTTTAGAGTGAAGTGACTTTCCTGAGGGCTCACAGCAAAGAAGTAACTTAACCACAATTCAGTCATAAGTTTTCTAACTCCAAATCTAGTGTTCTTTTTGCTACCATGTGATTTTGAAGCACTCTTTTTGGGGGGATGAACAAGCCTTTTTTATTCTCAGACCAACAAAATCAACGTACCCACTGATACATTCAATATATGTAGTTTTAATGTTATCCCTTTAGGTTTTGGGTAATATATTTTAATTTAGAAGTTAACAAACACCAAATAAAATGGGCATTTCAATTTACATAATAGAACAGAAAAGGAAAATTGTTGATTAAATTTCAGTTTACTCTTATACATTTTTCTTCTGAAGCATGTAAGTTCAACATGTAGCTTTGAAAATATCTTGCTTGTCTCTACTTCTGACATTCCTTCTTTTCTTTTCTCTGTTTTTTTAAAAAGAGGCTTTAACAAACCATTTTTCTTTCATTTCTTTCTTTTTTCTACTTTATTCCTAATCCCATCCTTATTGTAAAAAGAAAAAGAAAAATCCTCCTAACATATAATATGCAAAGTTAAGCAAAACAAATTCCTCCCTTCACTATATGAAAAAAGTATTTCTTATTCTATACCTTGTGTCTATCATTTGTCAGGGAATGAGAATGTGAAGCATGTCAAAGGGAAGAAGTCTTAATAATAATTGATACTTGTGATATTTGTGATATAATAGTGATCTTTATGGAAGAACTTGTCCACTTTATCTCAGTTGAAACTCAAGACAAATCTTTGAGGTAATCGACAAGGAAATTGATAGCAGAGGTTTTAAGGAAATTGTCCAAAGTCCTGAAACTAGTGTCACAGGTAGAGATGAACACTTGTTCTCCTTGAACTCCAGATTCCATGTTCTCCCCTCTATGCCAGGGCGCCTTTCAGGAAGTCCCCTTCTTGCAAGAGATGGATATGTGCATTTGATTTTCAATACAAATTGATTTTTATTGACCTTGGAAAGAAAGCATGATGAAAGGACTCTCCAAGTGAAGGATGCAGCTCAGAGAGGCATTATCCTTTATATCCTTCTAAGTGCACTGGAAACTTTTCAAGAGTACAGACAATGAAGTTCTGGCAACTCAGTAGAGGAAACATGGTAATGGAAAGAGGCCACAGTGACTGAAATGATGAGCTCTTTGTAAGACAAGGCATTTTTGAACTTAATGTCTTTTTTTAAAAAATCTGTTTGAGGCTTCTGGAAAAGTACACTGCTTCAATTTTCCCATTTAATTAACTAGTCTATTTACAAAATGCTCCTGGATATTGGCCTGGTTTTTGAAAGTGATTTTCTTCAGAAGCCCTCAGTAGCCTTTGCCCTGTGCAAAGGAAAAAATGAAAATCTGGGCTCTGACAGTCACTCTAGCAAAATTTAAAGAACTTTCTCTCATGGAATAGTCTTCACTGTATGCATTACATCATCTCATTAAACTTCAAGAGGTCATGAGATTTAGAGATAAAGGAGACTTTAAGGATTCGCTAGTTCAATTCTCTCATTTTACAGGTGAGAAAACTAAGACTTAGTTAGGGTAAGTGACCTGCTCAAGACTTTTGGGTGGTAACTGGCAGAGCCAAGATTAGTCAATAAACATTTCTTAAACACCTACTATGTGCTAGGCATTCTGTTAAGTACTGCAGATAGAAAGGAGGGCAGAAAATAGTCCCTGCTCTCAAGAACCAGCAGAGGAGAAAACATGTGAACTACTATGTATAAACAAGTTATATATAAGAAAAATAGGAAATAACAGAAGGAAGACCCTAGAATCAAGGTAGGATTTTAGCTGGACATGAGGGAATCCAGGAGATAGAGATGCAGAAGGAGAGCCTTCTAAGGGCTAAGCAGACAAAATGTTCAGATTCTGGAGATAGAGTGTCTTATTTGGCGAACAGGAAAGAGGTTAGTGTCATTGGATAGAACAGCATGTTGAGGGAGGGAGAAAGTAAAATATGAGAAGTTTGGAAATGTCCACTGTTAATTTTCTCAAACAACAATATCCCTAAATGTTCTGTGTTGTAAAATGAGATTTGTTTCTTTGTTTTGTTTTGTTTTTTTTAATGAGACTAGGGTGCTCTCTGAGGTCTCTTCCAGTTTTTAACATAGTATAAATTTCCTTAGGATGAAAAACTTCTGTTGAAGTCCTATTCAACTAAATTCAACAAATATGTAATAAACAGTGGTCACATTCAGGGCACTATGCTGAAGCAAAGATGAGATGGCCCTACCTTTAAGGAACTTACAATCTATCAGAGGAGCACAGGGTTCAAGTAACTGCTGTACAAAGGAAAAAGTAGGAAGTATGCAACAGATGATACATGTTATACAGGTACAAATTTTTCTTAATTGTTGAAGAAAGGAGAGACTACTTCTAGCATAGAAGATCTGGATAGGGTTCAAGGAGAAGGTAGGATTTGGATTATGTCTTCAGGTAACACTCAGATAAAGAATGATTTTAAGAGACTTAAGTAGGAAGAGGACTAGCTGAAAGGAATGGTAAAGTCAAGAAAATGGAATTTCTTTCAAGGAGGTTGAGTGGTTCAGTTTAACTTAAATGTATCACTAGGGAAAAAAAGAGAAAGTAAGATAAAGCTGGAAAAGCAGATTGGAGCTAGATTTTAGAGAGCCCTGAATGAATGTTTGGACTTGCTAGTAGGTATATAGGCAACCATTTTTTAAACAGGAAGATGCTCAAGCAAGGCTGTGCATTAGGAAGATGATATATATAGTAAACCAGGAGGAGAAGAGATTGTAGGAGAGGAATTAAGCCAGGAGAGCACAGCAATCATCCAGGCAAGAGGTAATAAAGATTTTTTTTCTATAAATGACAGTGAAGACAAAGAGTAGGCAACTGATTTAGGAGATTCTAACGATAGAAATAATGGTGCTTAACAATTCTTGTGGAAACAAGGGAGTGTGAAAAATCAAAGATAGCTCCTGAATTCTGATTGTAAATTACTGAGAGGAAATGGAGTAGATGTGGGGGGAAAGATGAGATTGTTGCTAAGCATGTTGAATTTGGGGTACTGATAGGACCTTCTAGGAGACAGTTGAAAATGTGGTTTGAGGTCAAGAGAGACGAGAGCTGGTGATGTGGTTTTTAGGAGACCTCCTTATAGAGATAATAGTTAAATTATGGATGTGAATGAGATTATTAAGAGGGAACTTCTAGGAAATGGGTTCTTAACGTTTCCTATATTACACGCACCTTTGACAGGGCTATGGGCCCCTGCTTTCAAATTCATAAAATAAAGTGCATAGGATCGTAAAGGAAACCAAAGGTTAATGAAGAAAAAATGGTATAATTCTTCTCATCCAAACTTATGGACCCCATATTAAGAACCCCTGGAAGACGAATGAGTGTATAGCTTATAAAATATGTTTTAGAAGATAAGAGGACAAAAAGTCAGTGAAAGAAATTGAGGCCTGCTAGAGAAATAGGGGAGTCAGGAGAATTGAATGAACCAAAAGAAAAAGAGAGTTAAAAGAAGAAACGAAAAGTGGTCAAAAGCACAAAATGTTTCAGAGAGCTGAGGTGGGGGGAGTGTGGTGAGAATATAGGTGAAACTTTTCATGGAATTTAGTGATTAGTTGTTTAAAAATTTTTTATTAAAATGTTTTTATGAGTCAAGCACTGAAGATACAAAAAGAGAAAAAAAGAAACAGTCCCTGCCTTCAAAAAGCTTGCATCATATTAGAAGAGACAACTTGAAAATATTGAAGTATATAGGTACATATGTATATATATGACTTCCAGTGCCAAGATGGTGGAGTGAGGAAGGAACCCTCTGAAGCTCTCCTAAATTACTCTACAAACAATTGGAAAACTGCCTCAAAAATGATCCAGGAGCAGGGAAGCAGCTTACCTGCATAGCAGGAAAGGTCTGTCTCACTGGGATGGGAGAGGAGGAAAGTCCAAGAACTGCAAACAGCAGCCAGCCTCACAGGAGGAGACCTGCAATAAGGCTCCAAGCCTGGGCCAATCCACCAAGAAGGCCCTGCCCTCCTGCAAACCAGCAGCCCCCTGAGCTAGTGAGCAGTCTGTGCAGAGCAGCAAGACCCCACCCCAGTGACCCCACCCCTAGCAAGGCTACCATGGAGGCCTCACCCCCATTTCTAGACTGTAATGAAGCCTCACTCCAGGGCTGGCCAAGAGCAAGACCCTGCTCCTGGGTCCTACCAGCAAAGAGACCCTGTTTCCATAGCAACCCAGCAGCAGGGCACCACCCCTGGGGCAGGCCAGCACCTAAGGGAGGTCAACAGGGACCCTACCTCCTAGTACAAGCCAGTGAAAGCAAGCAGTTAAGCTCTGAAGTTCAGTGAAAGCCAGCAAAAGATCAAGAGCCTCAGCACAAAAAGCTTAGGTCAGTGCAGGACCACAGCCCAGTTCTCACACTAAAAACAACAAGTCACAAAAAAGGCAGAAAAATGAGCAAATAAAGTACTTGATTATAGAAATTTACCATGGTTACAGGGAGGATTAAGGCATTAACTTGGCAGATGACAATAATGTCAAAATGGCTATATGTGAAGCCTCAAGAAAAAATGTAATTTGGTCTCAAAACCAAAAAATATTCCTGGAAGAGTTTAAAAAGTGTTTTTTAAAGCAAATGAGAGAAGTAGAAGGAAAAAATGGGAAAAGAAATGAAAGTAATACAAGAGAATTCATGAAAAGAATAAATTGCATGGGAAAAGATAAACAAAAATTTACAGAGGAAAAGGAATTACAAAAGCTCACTGAAGAAAATAATTCCTTAAAAATTAGAATTGAGCAAGTGGAAACAAATGACTCTATGAGACATCAAAACACTATAAAACAAAATTTAAAAAGAAAATGAAAATGTGAAATTTCTCATTGAAAGAACAACTGAATATGATCTGATGCTGAGCAAAAGGAGCAGAACCAGGAAAACTTGTACACAGCAACAACCACAGTGTGCAAGGATTTTTTCTGGTAGTTTAAGAAACTAAGGTTAGAACTTCATTGCAATGCAAAGACTTAAAAAATTCCCAATGGTCTTTTAAGGCAAAATGCCTTCCACATCCAGAGAAAGTACTATGGAATTCAATTACAGATTGTAGCAGATCATTTCTTTTGTATTACGTTTTGGTTTGTTATATGATTTCTCCCATTCATTTTAATACTTCTATACAACATGACTATGGTGAAAATGTATTTAATAGGAATGTGTAGAACCTATATAAAATTGTATGCCATTTTGGGGAAGAAGTGGTAGATGGGGGGCAGTTAGGAAGGAGGAGGGAGAGAAAGAAAAATGTCTAGGTTGTATGGTAGTGATTTTGGAGCACTAAAAATAAATAAATGAATAGATAAATAAATAAATGAAAGAAAAAATAACTGACCTAGAAAATAGATCCAGGAGAAATAATAGAAGAGTTATTTGATTACCTAAAAACTATGTTAAAAAAAAAACAACCTGGACAACATCTTTCAAAAAATTATCAAAAAGAAAAGAAAAAGCTACTTGATATATTAGAATCAGATGGCAAAATGGAAATTAAAAAGAATTCATTAATTGCCACTTGAAAAAATCCCAATATGAAAACTCCAAGGAACACCGTAGTCAAATTCCAGAGCTCACAGATCAAGGAAAAAGTACTGTAAGCAGCAAAAAAAGAAACAATTCAAATATCATGGAGCTAAAGTCAGAATTACACAGGATTTGGGAGCTTCCACATTAAAGAACTGGAAGGCAAAGGAGTTAGGATTACAACCAAAACTGAATATAATCTTTCAGGGGAAAATAAACATTTTAATGAAATAGAGAACTTTCAAGCATTCCTAATTAAAAGACCAGAGCTGAATAAAAACTTTGACCTCCAAATACAAGACTTGAGAAACACACAAAAAAAATAAGAAATTCAATAAGGTGAAACTGTTTATATTTCTATTTGGCAAGATAACATTTGTACCTCTTAAGAACTTTATTACTATAAGAGCAATTAGGAGTATATATAGACAGAGTGTGTGGATATAAGGTGACTTTGATGGAATGATACCCTCCAAAATAAACACAATAAAGGGATGAGAAAGAAAATTCACTGGAAGAAGAAGGAGGGGGGAGATGGGAGGATGTAAATTATCCCACATAAAAGAGGCTTGAAAGAGATACAGAGGAAGATGGAGAGGAGAGATGGTGGGCAAAGTTTAGACTTCACTCTCATCAAAATAGGCTCAAAGATGGCACAAATTCAGTTGGATACAGAAATCTATCTTACTGTATAAGTAAGTAAAAAGGAATGGGAGTACTGGAGGAGGGGTGATAAAAGGGAGGGTTGGGTAGATTGGGGATGGTGGTGATCAGAAATAAAGCACTTGTGAGAAGGGAAAGGGTAGGGGCAAAGAGTGGCAGGAATAAATGAGGGAAAAATAGCATGTAGGGAAATACAGTTAGTTATAAAAATAAATGTGAATGGGGTAAACTCTCCCACAAAAAAAGTAGATAGAGTGGATTTAAAACCAGAATTTTAGACTATGTTGTTTACAAGACACACAGGTTTATGGTATGGGGCAGGAACATAGTTTATTATGCTTCAGCTGAAGCAAAGAAAGCAGGGATAGTGATCCTGATCTCAGACAAAGCAAAAATAACAATAGATCTAATTTTAAAATATAAGGAAGGAATCTATATCTTGCTGAAAGATACAATAGACAATGAAGTCATATCAATACTAAATATATATACACCAAATGGTATGGCATCTAAATTTTTGAAGAAGTTGAATGAGCTACAGGAGGAAATAGATAGTAAAACTATACTAGTGGGGGACCTCAACTTTCCTTTCTCAGAACTAGATAGATCTAACCAAAACATAAACAAAAAAGAAGTTGAGATGAATAAAATTCTGAAAAAGCTAAATACAGTAGATCTCTGGAGAAAATTGAATGAAAATAGAATGGAATATGCCTTTTTCTCTGTAGTACATGATACCTACACAAAAATTGACCATGTATTAGGACATAAAAATCTCACAACCAAATGCAGAAAAGCAGAAATAGTAAATGCATCCTTTTCAGATCACAATGCAACAAAAATTAAATTCAATAATGAATGAAGGAGAAATTAAACATTAATTAGAAATTGAATAATCTAATCTTAAAAAAATAAGTGGGTCAAAGAACAAATAATAGAAGTGATAATTTCATTAAAGAAAATGACAACAACAAGACAACATACCAAAATTTATGGGATGTTGCCAAAGTAGTACTTAGGGGAAATTTTATCTCTTTAATTGCTTGTATCAATGAAATAGAGAAAAAGCAGATCAACAAATTGGACATGCAGTTAAAAAGAGAACAAATTAAAAATTCCCAATTAAATAACAAATTGAAAATCCTCAAAATCAAAGGAGAAATTGATAAAAATTGAAAATAAGAAAACCATTGAACTAATAAATAAAAGTAGAAGCTGACTTTATGAAAGAAAAAGCTATAAAATAGATAAAGCATTGGTTAATTTGATTTTAAAAAGGAAAAAGGGAAACCAAGCTACTAGTATCAAAAGTAAAGGAAGCGAATTCACCTACAATGAATAGGAAATTAAGACAACTGTCAGGAGCTATTTGGCCCAATTATATACTAACAGATATGATAATAAAATGAAATGAATTATTATCTGCAACAATATAAATTACCCAGATTAACAGAAGAAATAAAATACTTAAATAACTCAGTCTTAGACAAAGAAATTGAACAAGCCATCAATGAAATTCCTAAGAAAAAAATCCCCAGGACCAGATGGAATCACAACTGAATTCTACCACGCAAGTTCTACCGAATTCCTTTTATGACACAAATCTGGTGTTGATACCCAAACCAGGAAGAGGTAAGACAGAGAAAAAAATTATAAACTAATTTGAATATTGATGCAAAGATTTTAACTAAAATTATAACAAAGAGATTACAGCAGTATATCACAAAGATCATGCACTATGAACAGATAGGTTCTATACCAGGACTGCAGAGCTGATTAAATATTAAAAAACTTAGCATAATTGACCATATCAATAATAAAACCAACAGAAATCATATAATTATCTCAAGAGATGCAGAAAATGCCTTTGACAAAATATAGCACCCAGTTCTATTAAAAATACTAGAAAGCACAGGAATAAATAGCTTACCTTAAAATGATAAGCAATATTTATCTAAATTCATTAGCAAGCATTATCTGTAATGGGGATAAACTAGAAACCTTTCGAATAGAGGTGAAGCAAGGATGCCCATTATCACTTTTATTTCATGTTGCACTAGAAATGTTACCTACAGCAATAGAGAAGAAAAATAAATTGAAAGAATTAGAAGGGGCAATGAGTAAACAAAGCTATCACTCTTTGCAAATGATATGATGTCGTACTTAGAAAATCCTAGAGAATCAAGTGAAAAATTACTTGAAATTATTAACAATTTTAGTAAAGTTACAGGATACAAAATAAACCCAAATAAATCATTGGCACTTCTAGGTATTTCCAACAAAGTCCAGCAGCAAAAGATAGAGATATTCCATTTAAAATAACTGTAGACAATATAAAATATTTGGGAGTTTACTTGCCAAGATGAACCCAGAAACTATATGAACACCATTACCCAACACTTTTCACACAAATAAATTCAGATCTAAACAACTGGAAAAACATTAATCGCTCATGGGTAGGCTGAGCCAATATAATAAAATGACAATTCTTTCCAGATTATCTGTTTATTCAGTGTAATACCAATCATACTATCAAAAATTACTTTATAGAGCTAGAAAAAATAATAACAAAATTCATCTGGAAGTATGAAAGTTCAAGGATATCAAGGGAATCAATGAAAAAAATGTGAAAAAAAAAGGTGATCCTGCCATACCAGTTCTCAAAACGGTATTATAAAGCAGTAATTATCAAAAACAATCTGGTACTGGCTAAGAAACAGAATGGTGGATCAGTGGAATAGATTAGGCACAAATTACATTATAGTAAAGGACCATAGCAATCTAGTATATGATTAATTCACAGATCCATGTTTTTGGAACAGAACTTTATTATTTGACAAAAACTGCTGGGAAAACTGGAAGACAGTATGGCAGAAACTAGGTAGAGACCAACATCTCACACTGTATACCAAGATAAGGTCAAAATAGGTACATGATATAGTTGATACCATAAGCAAATAAAAAGAGTATGTATAGTATCTGTTGAATTTATAGATAAAGGAAGAATTTAGGAACAAAGGAGATATAGAGAGCATTACAAAATGTAAAATAGATAATTGATTATATAAAATTTAAAAATTTTTATACAAACAAAACCAATGCAACCAAAATTCTAATGAAAGCAGAAAACTGGGGAAAATATTTGCAACAAGTATCTCTGATAATGGCCTCATTTCTCAACTATATAGAGAACTGAATCAAGTTTATAGAATTCCAAGTCATTCCCCAACTGAAAAGTGGTCAAAGGATGGGAATAGGAGTTTTCAGACAAAGAAATCAAAACTATCTTTAGCTATATGAAAATATGCTCTAAATCAATATTGACTAGAGAAATGCAAATTAAAACACCTCTGAGATACTACCCTTATACCTATCAGAATAGCTAATATGACAAAAAAATAGAAAGTGCTATATGTTGGAGGGGATGTGGGAAACTAGGACACTAATGCACTGTTGGTGGAATTGTGAACTGATCCAACTATTCTATAGAGCAATTTGGAACTATAACCAAAGGATTGTAAAACTGTAAATACACTTTGATCCAGCAATATCACTACTAGGTCTATACCTCAAAAATATCCAACAAAAAGGGGGAAAGGGCCTTATTGGTACAAAAATATTTATAGCAGTTCTTTTTGTGGTGGTCAAGAATTGGAAATTGAAGGGATGCCCATCAATTGGGGATTTACTAAACAACCTGTGGTATATGATTGTAATGGAATATTATTGTGCCATAAGAAATAACAAGCAGGATACTTTCAGAAAAGCCTGAAAAGACTCACATGAACTGATGCACAAGGAAATGAACAGAACCTGGAGAATATCATACACAGTAATAACAATATTGTTTAATAAAGAACTATGAATGACTTAGTTATTCTCAGCAATACAGTGATCCAAGACAATCCCAAAGGACTAGTTATGAAGAATACTATCTACCTCCAGAGAAATAACTGGTATTGTTTGAATACAGACTGAAATACATTGTTTTTCGCTTTCATTTTTTTCTTTTATTAGAATCCTCTTATACAAAGTGACTAATATGATAATGTTACATAACTGCACATATATAACCTATATCATATTGCTTACCTGAGGGAAGGGGAAGGGAAGGGAGCAGGGAGGGATAGAATTTGGAACTCAAAACTTTATATAAAAGTGTTTAAAAATAAAACATGCATATATGTAATATATATATTTACAGTGGTACAGAGATGGGATTGAAATGGTAGAATATCTTATGTGTGAAATAACAAGGTCAGTTTGCCTAGACCATACTGTTTGTGAGGAGAATTAATAATAATCTTGAAAAGCCAGGATTGTGACAAGTTGGGAAGGGTTTTAAATGCCAGGTAGAGAAATTGTATTTGATCCCAGATATAATAGATGACTGGAGTTTATTGAGCAGGAGAAAGATATGGTCAGACTTATGCATTAGAGAAATGTTAGGTTTGAGGAAGGTGAATTGGGAAGACAGAGACTTGAAGCAGGGAGACTAATTAGGAGGCTATTGCAAGAGCCCAGAAGAGAGAGGATGAAGACTTGAACTAGAACGTTTGTCATGTGAGAAGAAAGTAGAATCAACAAGTTTTGTCAAGTGATTGGATATGTGGGATGAGTTGAGGATGACAACAAAGTTGTAAAACTGGGTGACTGGAAGGATGTTGATGCCTTCAATCCCAATAGAGAAGTTAGAAAGGGGGTAAATTCTGTTGAGTTTGGGGTAGCTCTTGGACTTCCAGTTGGAAATGTGCAATTGTCTGTTGTTGATGTAAGTTTGGAGCTCAGGAAAGTGATGAAGGCTGAACATACAAGTGGAGGAGTGTAATTAAATCCATAAGAGTTGAGGAGGTCGCCAAGTGAGATAATGCAGAGAGAGAAGAATGCCCAGGACAGAGCCTTTGGGGTGCACCCACAGTTAAAATGGGGTATTGAATATTAAGAAGTAGTTGATGATCTTAGGGCAATCTCATTTGAGTGTTGGGAGCTGAAGTCAAATCATGTCAGTCTTCTGAACAGTGTAGAAAGCAACATCATTTGTTGATGAGGAGTAGGGGAGATATAAAGTTAAGAACCTGAAGATGGAGAAGAAAGTTTAGAAAGGTGACTGCAGGAACACAATAGGAAGTCATTAAGTAGTGATTAAAAGGACAACTGAGTAGCAACTGGAACTCAGCTGAGATTGGAGACCTGAATTTATAATGGAAAATATCAGTACCATTTAGTTGAGGTGCTGCTCTGCAACACTCGGCAACTTGAGAGGAGAAGTAGAGAAAACCTAGAGGGTTAGTTCCCAAAAATTGAGAATGAAAAAAAGAGAAAGGAAGAAAGAGAAAGAAAACAAAGCCAGCTAAGATGCTTGGGACTGTGACAAGTAGTTTTGGGATGTCTGGTCAACAGATGAGTCGACAAATATTTTTAGGCAACTGCTCTATGCCGAGCACTGGAGATACAAGTACAAAGGATAAATAATCCCTGCTCTCAAAAACTTAACCTTCTAATTGGGGTATGGCTGAATAAGTGGATAAATGCAGCTAGATCATAGGTGATAGGGTGTCAGAAGAGACAAGGATCTGGAGATGAAGACAGTGAACAGCTTAAATAGAAGTGAGATTTCAAAGTTAAAGGTTCAGTCAGTCAAGTACCCACTGTGTGTGTGTCAGGCACTGTGCTGAGCAGGGGGATACAAAGAAAGGCAAAGTATAGTCTCTGCCCTCAAAGGGCTCACAATTTAATGGGGGAGGCAATAAGCAAAGCGATATATACAAACAACCCAGGAAATAATTAGGAAGCATTGGAATTTAAAAGTGTTGAGAAAGGCTTCCTGAAGATGGGACTTGAGGGAAGTCAGTAGGGGGAAATGAAAAAGAAAGGATGGAAGTTAGCCAGAGAAAAGGCCCAGAGCCAAGAGATGAAGTGTCTGTTCATGACAAAGCAAGGAGGATAATGTCATTGGATTAAAGAGTGAATGTAAGTAGAAGTAAGGTGTAAGGAGACTGGAAAGTTATGTAGGGGGAAGGGAATGCTCAGTCATGAAGGGCTTGAAAAGTCAGAGGATTTTGTATTTGCTCCTAGAAGGGAGCCAATGGAATTTATTGAGTAGTGGAATGACATGGCCAGACTTGTGCTTTAGGAAAATTACCTAGGCAGATAAATGGAGGATGGAGTGGAGAGGGGAGAGACTGGAGGAAAGCAGACCCACCAGCAGGCTATTGTAATGGTCCAAATGTGAGGTGATGGTCTGCACCAAGCAGTGCAGTAGCAGAGGAGAGAAAGGAGGGTGTCTTCAGAAGATAGTATATAGCTGAAATTTATAGATCTTAGCAAGAGATTAGATATGGGGGAGAGGTGAGAGGTGAGAGATGGTGAGGAATGGAGGATGACATCTAAGTTATGAGTATGAAGGCATGGGAGGATGCTGTTGTTTTTGACAGTAAAAGGGAAGTTAAGAGTGGGAAAAGGTTTTAAAGGGAAAATAATGGGTTCTGGTCCTGGACATTGTTAAGTCAAGCATACAAAGCATAATTCCTTTATAAAAAAATTTCTCTCTCTCGTAGATCTACCTTGCAGCAAGGACAAGCTATCATCCAGTTTCTGCCAGACACTGAAAACTATGGGCAAATGTTCTATCATCACCCTACGAGCTCAGTGCTGCTACACATGTGCTAGGCTTCACACCATCCAGCCTCGAAAGCAGAAAAATCGACTGGGCTTCAGGAAATCCAAACTGTTCTGAAGCCAGAATCCATCCTCCACCAAAGACAGCAACAACCTGCTAGACATGATGAGTTCTGGGCTCTGGGTTAATCTTATAGAGGCCTCAGTTCATTTGTTTTATTTTAATCTGGGTTGTTTAAAAAACATCCTGTTGTGTTCCTCTCTCCTAAGGGATGTTGTTGAACTGTAATATGTGCTGGTCCCTGGCAGAAAAGAGAGATGTCCAGCCAAGTTAGTGCTATTTTTTACAGGGCTTAACTTCTATGAAAGGTACCAAATTACAAAATTCTATAAAGTCACGTGTGTCCTCAAAGAAAGTAAGGGGTCCCCTATTTCCATGCTACCTCTGGCATGCCAAGACAGAGAACTGTGGTTAAAGAAGGTGCAATGAAATCCTACTGATTTCCCTTGATGAGTTCATCCTGCCCTCTCACCTGCCCATCAAAGCATCTTCAGAGGGACGGTTTGTAGGTTTTACCACCTACTCCTAACCCAGACTGAAGGAAAAGCTTTATCTTACTAATAAACAATGGAAAGTAAAATGGAAGGATTAGTATTTCCCTGGGCCAGTTGTCTTGAGTCCTCCACCTATGTGGATTGTGTCTCTATCCTGAGGTATTAGACTAATAAAAATAAGCTTAAATTGAATATTGAGAAATTGAGGAAGAATTTTTAAATATTGGGAAGGACTACCAAAGGTGAAGAAAAAATAAATAAATCTGGTTATCTGAAATATACAAATACATATATATGTGTAATTTTCATTATAAATTAAATCTGTTTTTATTCTTTCTTCTGCACCAGAAAAAAAAAGGGGATGGCTCTCTTCTACCTACCTGATTCTATCTCCATGCTTATAAAGTGATACCCTGTGCAAGTTAGTATAGATACATTAGCAACCCTGAGTTGAAGAGTTAAATGCTAGAGAATGGTCTGTAAAAGTGAAATTAAAATTTCGAAAAGAACAAGGAAATTGTGTAAAAATAGGAACCTGGTGTTAAATTCCCCAGTGTGATATAAGCAGCTTCCTCAATTATCTCCTCAGAGAGCCTCAGCATTTAGTGGCATATTTTCCAGCTAGGCATAGACTAAACTGCTTTAGGAAATGAATGAGTAATACCTGTTAGTGCCAATAGGAAGTTTTTTTTTAAGTTATTTGTTTTTTCCTGAGGACTGAAATTTATGGTTAGAACTGTTATTTTGGGAAGCTTTTGGTAGAGTGTTCACAAAATAAACATGAGAAAGGGTTGTGGTGGGTAGTATAAAGTCTATAGCTTCAATGATAAAGACCAATGAAACTTCAAGTAGGCCCTCCATAAACACTTGTTTAGTTCAATTCAACCAGCCTCTATTATGTATTAGACTTCATGCTTGAAGTTAGGAACATAGAGGCAAAAATGAAATATTCCCTGATTTCAAAGAGTTTACATTGTACTGGAGGGGAATCAAACATGAATACAAGTTAAAGTTAAAATATGTATAACTACAGCATGGATAAAGTAGTCTGATCCATAGCACATATTTGTGCATATATATTTATATGCCTTACAGCTATTAAATAATAATAAAGACTAAAAAATTCAGAAAAATACTGTAAAAAGCAGACCTTGGAAGAGAAACCAAATTTAGATAAGACACTGACTCTCCCTTGTGGAGTTTATAGTCCTGTTGTTTTCACTTCTTGAATGGAATTGATCCATGGACCTGCATCTCAGATAGCATTATTTGAGTCATTCTCGACTCCTGGGGTAGAATAATGGACTGCTGTTTCCTCTTTCATCCCTAATTGACACCGATAGCAATTGTCATAAGATGTAGCAATTTACTGTTCAAATAAATTGATTTCCCATGTGAAGTCTCATCCGACTTGAGCATCGGTAGACAATTAGTTGAATTGGTTAGAGCCCATGATTAAGGAAGGATGAGAATGTTGGGTTGGTTTCTGAATATTCCCTGGAACAAAGAGGACTAGGAGAATAAGTGTGTGTGGATCAGTGTAGACCCCACTAAAGGAATGAGAAACAAGTGTAAGCCCCTATCTCTTGGCAGTCATCATTGTTATTTATCTTTGTGGAAGGGATAGCACATTCCCAGACTCAACAACATTTCTACTCCAATCAAGTATTTCATCTTCTAAAATGAGGCAAAATATCCTCAGCTACAGTTACCCATATTCCCATAGAACATCTGTTCAGTAGAATGGTGCTATTGAATAATGGTGCTGATATCTGGATGGTGGCAGAAATAATATATTCATATATATGTATAGATAGATATAAAGTGTGTGTATATGAAACTATACATACTTTGTACAAAATGATACTTAATGGTGTTGCTGGCCAATTCCAGTTCTATTACTTTGATATTATGTGCTTAAAGTTCATGTTATATGCTTTTTATTTTATTTTTTAAGCTATGAATGTTGAATACTCCATGTCCTGTAAAATGAAGGAAAAACTGATGGAGTTATATGGGATAGGGCCACATTTTAAGGCAGAGGACAAAATGAAGGGTAATTACATTTGCTGTTGTCAGGGAAACAAGCTTTTCACAGTAATCAGTTTAACCCTGACAATTTCTAGAGGTGATGGGAATGGTCATGGTGGAGGCAGAAGTCTAGAAAATGTAAAGTGGAAGAAAATCTCCTGCTTTTATTTTTGTGGTGGAAAATTTGCCAGACTTTGTTCCCAAAGTATTTATGAGTATTAGTCATCATGACTGTTAATTAAATAATCCAGTTTAGCTAAATGTAACCTGACCATTTTTTAGTCTTTTTTGTCTTTATGCTTAACCATGGGAGTCTAATAAATGACACAAGGGATCTACGGCTGTGATCTCGCCTATGACAGTCTTTCAGTATTGATCTATTACTGTTGTGCTGAATTCCACAGGCTTAACCCTGACTATTTTCATGAAAGTAAAGGTGATATTTAACATGTATTCAAGGAGACTATACATTATCTGACCAGATGAGAGTAGTAGCGAAGGAAGAGTTGAGTCCTGCAATCAAAATAAGCACAGGAAAAATCTCCATGAATCAGAACCAGAAAGCAGACATATACCATATATCATATATCCACTTCCTAGAGCCATACTCAACAGAAGATTAGTTGTTCATCTGACACACCTACTTGGACAACAGTACAAAAAAAAATCCTAAAATATGAAAGAATATTTCATATATTAGGCAACTAGCCACACAGATAAGGGACAACCAAACATTCAATGACTAATGAGTGGACAGATTTCAAAGTTGGTGTCATGAGAGGTAACCTCAGGTCAATAAAGATGGGACTGCATATTCTGGAGGCAAAAACCTGACCATTTTCCTCACCAAGTATTCTTCTGAAACTCAAAGATATGAAGCAGGATTGGTGCTAACAATTTTCTTTCTACTTTAAAGGATTAAGTGATAGGTTTGGAATTGAGATTCAAGGATATATACATAGCTCTTGAAAACCAGAAAAAATTGTCTGGTGCTGAAATAATACTGTAGGAGAAAAAAATACCAAAATACTTTTATAGATGGATCTGACTTTACATGCTGATTAGGGAGGTTTCCTGAAAAGTTGTCTGCAAATTCAATTTTTGTAAATCAAGTCATGTAATAACTATGTAAGTTAGTGATTCAAGTCAACCTTATGCTTTATGTGTTTGCAAAGTAATGAATTATTTTATGCTACCAATGATCATCTAATTAACTGTTCTGTGGGTTTGAATTTTTGTATAATGGGTTTTATTAAACCAGGATTGACCTTTATCTCAAATCTTCGCTAGCTTCCAACTGAGATGTTTTTAGGGTCAGATATAGAAATTACTATAAAAGTTTCACAAAATTTTCAGGTAACTTTTAGAATATCTAAGAATTCAGCATAACTTAGAATGTCAAACAATTTAGTATCCCAACCCCTCCCTGAAGGCTACCAGTTTGAAACGCTAACTAGCCCACATGTCCCAACTTTTCACAAGCGTCAGGTATAGTGATGGGTCTGGAGTCAGGCAGACAAGTTCAAATTCAGCCTTAGATACTAGCAGTGTAACCTTTGACAACTCACTTAACTACTGTCTGCCTCAGTTTCCATAACTGTAAAATTAAAAATAATAGCACCTATTTCCCAGGGTAATTGTGGAGAGCAAATGAGATAGCATTTGTAAAGAATTTAGCACCGTGACTGCACAAAGTAGGTGCTTAACAGATGCTTGTTCCCTTCATTCCTTCCTTCAGATTTCCCAGTTCAAACATGGCTTGGTCACAAAGATTGCAGATTTTCAATCTTCTACTGTATGAGTTCAGGGCAAAGCCTAGGAAAAGTATCTGGTGCTCAGTGGCATGCAGCTTCAGGACACAGACCACAATTACACATCTTGCAAATAGAATGGTGCTGCATTGTATCATTTGTATTTCATGTGACCCCTTCAGTTGACATTGCCAATGCCTTTCTTGTCGTTATTAATAGTAATGTTATTTAAAATTCCTTGGTTGGGGAAGCACAATTCTACCTGCTTTTATCCTCAGGAGCAAAGGGCATAGTTGTGATGATACACACAACATACAGACTACATTGCCCTTCCTGCTGTGTGGCCTTGTAGATTCCCCCTTGCCAGTCTGCTTAAGGGATGTACTTACACCTTGAGATTGAAAAAAACAAGACTGTAATGGTAACCTGCCTTTCCAGAGAATCAATAAATGGCTGCATTCACTAGTGGTGTCTGCGTGAATCTTTTGTATATACAAGATTGTCATAACACTGATTTTGAGGCACTTTCACGTACAACGTATTTGCTTTTAGATTCTCATGAGTGCATCTCATTGTCACCCTAATATTCTTCTGTTATGAACAATGACTTGCAATCTATAAATAATTTTTATATATTTTGATGACGCAGTCATAAGAAAAAGAGAGGAGTAAGGAATTGCTAGGGAACGTGGAAGGAAGGAGGGGGAATGTATCATACATAATCATGGTATGCAAGAAAGAGTATATAACATATGAAAGGTATAGGTGTTGCTCAAACTTCACTTTCATCTAACCTGGTCAAAAGGAAGCACAAACTTTGGTAAGGAATGCATACTACTCCACCTCCATGAAGATAAGAAGGGTGTGGTGAAAAGGAAGCTAAAAGGAAAGGAAGAAGGGTAAGAAGAACCTGAAATAAACAGAGAGCAAAGACAATGCAATTGAAAAAGCTTGAGGACAGGAAGGAGGGAAATGCATAATTATTGCAGTTGTGAATGGAATGAATTCACAAAAAACAGAACACATTAGCAGAATGAATTAGAAAACAAAATCCAACATTGTGTTTTTTTAGAAAACACATTTGAAAGAAAGACTTTCATAGAGCTATAATAGAGTTGGAGCAAAATCTACGATACCTGAGCTGAATAAAAATATAGACATAATTAAAAGTGGGGCAGCAAGGTGGAGCGCTGTATAGAGCACTGGGCATGGAGTGAGAGAGACTCATCTTTCTGAGTTCAAATATGACCTCAAATATTTCGTAGCTATGTGACCCTGGGCAAGTCACTTAACCCTGTTTGCCTCAGTTTTTTCATCCATAAAATGAGTTGGAGAAGGAAACAGCAAACCACTCTGGCATCTCTGACAAGAAAACCCCAAATGTGGTCACAAAGAGTCAAACGTGACTAAAAGTGAAAAAAAAGAAGTGATAAGAAAACTACATTTTGTTAAAAGGTAACATAAACATTTGGTATTTAACATAAACACACTGAATGACATAAGATCTAAATATTCAAAGGAAAATCTAAATGAATTACAGAGATAAATAGTAAAATTCTAATAGTGAGAGATGTCTCACTACGTGCAGCTCTAAAATAAAATTAAAAATAAAAAAGAAAGCAAGGAGCTAATTAGATTTTTTTAAAAACACTTGATGTGACACACTTCTGGTGATTATCAAATGACTCTAGAAAGGAACCTACATATTTCAGACTGTTCAGGGTTATGTATCAAAAATAGATCTTAGGATATAAAAACCTCACAAAAAATTCAAAAAAGCAGAAATATTATACACATCATTTATTGATCAAAATGTAATAAAATAAAGCTCAATGTAAAAATACTAAAAATAAATTGGAGAACATATAACCTAAAGAATTGATGGGTCAAAGAACAAATAAGAGAAATTATAGATAATTTCATTAAAGATAATGAGACAACATATCAAAAATTTTGGGTATGCAGACAAAGAATTCCTTATGGGAAAATATCTCTCTCTAAATGCTTTCATTAATAAAAAAGAAAGAACTGATAAAGTAAGAATGCAACTAAAAAACTAGAAAACAAACACATTTTTAAAATCCTAATTAAATGCCAAAGTAGAAATCCTGAAAATTGAAAACAAAACAAAACAAATAAAACTAGGAGCTAAGGAAAAAAGTAGAATAGGTAAGTCATTATCTAATTTGATTAAATATTTTTTGACCAGTAAAATCAAATTACTAGTATCAAAAATGAAAAAGGATGATTCACAACAAATGAAGAAGAAATAAGAGATAATATTAGAAACCATTTTGTTCAACTATATGCCAATAAAATGATAAATGAAATAAATAAGTATTTAAATATAAAATATCCAAATTATCAAATCAAGAAAAGAAGAGTTTAAATAACCCAATATCAAAGGAAGAAACTGAGCAAACCATAAATGAACTTCCGAAGGAAAATGAAACTCAGGACCAAATAAATGACTGTACCAGTGAATTCTATAAAAATTCAAAGACTAATTAATTCTAATTAAACACAAATATAAGCAAATAAAAGGAAACAATTCTAACCAAATCCTTTCTGTTATATAGATTATGTCATGATACCTGAACCAGGAAAAATCAAAATAGAAAATGTGAACTATAGATTAATGTCCCTAATGAACACTGACACAAAATTTTTAAATCAAATATGGGCAAAGAACCAAAAACAAAAATCCAAAACACATCACAATTATTATCCACCATATCTAGGTTGGATTTATATAGAATGCAGTGTTAGGAAAACTACAAAAGAATATTAATAATAAAAACAAGAAAAAATTATAGGATTTTAACAATCAGGGCAGAAAATACTGTTTCTGTTTTTTTCAAAGAGAACACCAGAAAACATGAAAATAAATGGACCTTCCCTTAAAATGATAAATAATATGTATCAAGAGCTCTCATTATATGTAATGAGGATAAATTTGAATCCTCTCTAACAAAATCAAGGGTAAAAAAAAATATCCATTATCACTACTTCTATTTGACATAGAAGCTGGCTAGAGAAATAAGAAAAGGAAACAGGTAATAAACAGGTGAATAAGAACAAAATGATCACTTTTAAAGATGAAATGATTCTATATTTAAGTACCATGGAGAGTTAACAAAAAATTTTAGAAGAGTAATTTCAAAATTTCAGGCTATAAAATAAATCTACACAAATCGTTAGCATTTTAATAAGATACTAATAAAACCTAGAAAGAAAAGAAAGAATATAAATTCTACTTAAAATTACTAAAGATATACAAAATGCTGGGAAGCCTACCCACCAAGATATAACCAAGAACTATGTAAAACTACAAAACAGTATTTTCAGAAACAAAGACAGACCTTAAATAATTGAAAATTCTCAGGGGTAGGGAGAGTCAGTATAATAAATTTATTTTTTTTATTTTTACTTTTTATTTTTTTTTACATTTGTTTAACTTTCGTTTACATCTATTTTCACAAAATTTGGGGTTCCAAATTTTCTCCCCATTTGTCCCCTCCCCCCACCTCAATACACGGAGCATTCTAATTTCCCCTATCACTAATCTGCCCTCTGTTCTATCATCCCTCCCTTCCCTTGTCCCCATCTTCTCTTTTGTCCTGTAGGGCCAGATAACTTTCTATTCCCCATGACCTGTATTTCTGATTTCCTAGTAGCAAAAACAATACTCGACAGTTGTTCCTAAAACTTTGAGTTCCAACTT
>CM053769.1:666064176-666141240 GCA_028658325.1 Potorous gilbertii
CCTCACTCACACATCTCCATCTCTTATCTTTCCAGTGGTCACTCTCCACCCCCAAATAGAATTATTTTTTCCTCAAATATTTTTGGAATCCCTATCTTCATTTCAAAAGACAATAAAGAACTAATTGTGCCTGAATACAAATCAAAGCATGCTTTCTAAAACATTTTTTTATTTTTCTTGAGGTTTTTTTATGCTTCTTTCACAACATGACTACTATGGAAATGTTTTGCATGACTACACATGTATAACTCATATTGAATTGCTTGCCTCATCAGTGAGATGTGGGATGGGGAGGGAAGAAGGGAGAGAATTTGAAACTCAAAGTTTTAAAAATGAATGCTAAAAATTGTTTTTACATGTAGCTGAGAAAAATATAATACTAAGTAAAGAAGAAAAAACCACAACCTAATAAACAAGTCTTTTTGTGATCCCCTCAAAAAAAAAATATTTCTTACATGAGCACGACAGGGTATTTTCATCGGCTGAATATCCTCTATTTTGCTACAAATTTTCCATGACACTTATTTATCCTGGAGGAGTTTAGTTACAGCAGCCTATAACAAAGTTCCAATCCTTGAACCAATATTTATGAATTCAGTTAATTCAAACTCAAAATCTCTAGTGGCCAAACTGATTTGTGAAACAGACTTAGAAAGCTATGCTTCTGTCCCCTTACCATCTTATCCATGATAGCATTCTGCTCACCACACACACATGCACACACACATACACACACACACACACACAGAAAAGAGAGAGAGAGGAGAGAGAGAGAGAGAGAGAGAGAGAGAGAGAGAGAGAGAGAGAGAGAGAGAGGAGAGAGAGAGAGAGAGAAAGAGAGAGAGAGAAAGAGAGAGAGAATGGAATTTCATTCAAAATCACCTCCATGTCTCCACAAGAAACAAAGCCTCTAGGTGGAGAACTAACAATACTGATCAACTAATAGGCAACTACATCTTTCTTTTCATCCCCAGGATAATGACAAATGAAATTCTACAGATTTAACTGTGACAACTTATCTTAAAGAGACAGCCAGACAAAACTGCAATCTGTTTTCAGCTGATTGTCTTGCATCTGTTTTGGATTCCAGACAATAGATGGCCTAATAAAGCATGAGACTAAATTAACCTGCTTTGGGCTCATGTGAATTTAGAAATGGATTAGTTATATGTTGCCTGGGTACCCAGGCACATACTGGTTGCTTTATGATATGCTAAGGAGCACAAGAGCCTCACAAACAAAACCTTCTTCTATTTGCTTGGTGGTTGGGGAGCAGTTTGCCCTCATGAAAACCACATGGCAGGAAGGTTGGAAGACAAGTAAAAAGTTGCCAATGAACACAATAACAATGTGCTCCTTAAATATGCCATTGCAAGCATATGGTTTTTTAAGAAATTCAATCAAGCAGAGACTATTTGGGGTAAAGAGTTTGGCAGGAAGGGAAGGGTAAGGTCAACACTGCACCCTGTCAAGATCTCAATTATCTACTGCAGAGATTGTTTCAGACAAATAATTGTCAGAAGCCCCATGGACCTACAATGGAGCCATAATGTATACACTGGAGGTATTTCCCTGCTACTCAAGACACATTTGCTCATTTCTGTGTGGACAATTCCAACAACCAATTTTATTCCACAAAGTAAAATATCCTTTGACCCAAAATCAAAGAGAGAGGGAAAGGTCTTACACACTATGTTAATCATAGTAGTACTTTTTGTGGCAGAAAAAACCCCCAGAAAATAAAGTATCAATTTGGGAATAGCCAGACAAATTTTCATATATAAGTAAAATGGAATGTTACTGTACCACAGAAAAGGCAAACATGAGGATACTAAGATTTGTATGAACTGATACAGAAGCAAAAAAAAAAAATAGAATCAAGAGAATAAGATACACAATTGCAAGAATATAAAGAATTACAACAGCAAGAGATATAGGAATTAAGATTAATTCATTAGCCAGGTGTGATGACCTACACTTGAAGTCCTTGCTGCTGGGAGGCCAGGAGACTGCTTGAACTCTGGTGGGGAAAATGGGAAGCATTTCTATAGCACCTACTACACCTAGCACTACTACTAGCACCTACTAGGCACTTTACAAAGCACTTTACAAATATTTCATTTGATCCTCACAACATTGAGAGATGTTATTCTCTCCTCTTTACAATTTAGGAACTAAGACAAGCAGTGGTCAAGGGACTTATCCAAGGTCACACAACCAGGAAGAGAAGTTAGGTCTTCCTGACTCCAGGAGCAATTCTATATCCACTGTACCACTTAGCTAACTGCCTCTTAGGTTCTGAGTTGCAATCAATGAAGTGTCTACACTTAGTTTGGCATTGAGCTTCTGGGAGCAGAGGGTCACCAGACTGCCTAAGAAGTGACCTGACTTAGGGTCAGAGCCAGTTACAGCCCCAGTGCTGATCAGTATTAAGATCAGATCTGAGTATGGCCACTAAACATCCAGCCTGAACATGACAGAAGATTCATTTTTGATACCTGTAATAATAGCTTTCATTTTAGAAAAGCAAGGTTGAAACACATTTCCCTTCTATCAGTATAGAAACTGGAGACTAGAGACACAGAGTATTTCACTCAATGTTGGCTCATTCTTCATAATTTTTTTTTCTTGGTTATAAAGGAAGGATTCACTTGAGGTAGAAGTATTGGTAAGTATCAGTGATACAAAATAAAACAAAAAAAAATCAACAAAACATCTTATTTAAAAGAATTTGCCACGGTCTTCATCCTATTTTGATTTGCTGGGATAAGCAGCATCTGACTCTGAGGAGAGTGTAAGGGAATCCCTGAAGGTATTATGTTACTCCAATCAACCTGACAAGATTATATTGTATGGGCTTTTGTCCCCATCAGGGACCTTAATGGGTTTTTGTGTGTGTCATGGAACCTTTTGGCAGTGTGGTGAAACCTATGAATCCTTTATTATTTTAAATGCATATAAAAATGTATAGGATAAAAATTATATTATAATATTACTATTAAAAATATACATATATTTTTAAATGCAACTCCATAGACATTAAATTAAGAATCCCCGGCTCTAAGACTTAAAACTATTCTAAGATTTCTGGGATATCCTGTATAACTGGTTGAAACTTACTGAGGTTTTAAGGATTAAGAGATTCTTTGTTCTAGGAATTCTTCATAGAGATAGAGAAGGGATCGGTAATTCAAGCAGTCACAACAATATAAAAAGAGGTGGTCCATTAAGAAGACCAACCTAGACAGATGTGTATGGAGGGAATGTGGAGGATAGCAGTTGGATGACCAGAAATCTGCAGTATAGAAAAGAAGAGGTCCTATACTAATTCCAGTTGCAATGGATCTAAAGTTACTTCCTCTCTTGGGATGAGTCATCACCCCTTGAAACAGGGGAATAGAGTGATGGTCAATACATAGGAACTTCAATTAAAGTTTGAAAAGGGGGTGGGGGAGAGGATTGAGCCAAGACAGCAGAGAAAAGGCAGGCACTCCCCTCAGTTCTCCCAAATTCCCCTCCAAACAACTTTAAATCACTCCTCAAAACAAAGTCTGGAGCCATAGAACCCATGAAAAAAGACTATGAAAACATTTTCAAGCCCAAGACAATTTAGAAAGGTGGCAGAAAAAATTTGTTGCATTGGGGTGAGAGTAGAACATACCCCAGGGCAGGTTGCATCAACAGTAGACCTTTAGGGGAACTGAATCAGGGACCAGCCGCAGTTGCTTCTAGAGCTCTCAGTCTACAGATGGTAAGAGTTCATGTCAGAAGAGTACAGGGGTTCCTTTGCTGACATTGGGTATAGGACTTTATTGCATTACCCATACACGGATCAAGGTTGCAGTCCTGGATCATAGTCTCAGGACACAAAGGAGCAATAGCGCACCAGATCTTGTAGCCATGGGGGAGTGGGGATGCTGGGCACAGTTCCAGGGTGGAAAAAGTGCTTGTGATTGCTCACAGACACAGCCCAGGTTGGTAGAGTAGCAAATACACCTCTCCTTAGATCATACCATCTTGGAAGAACTGAAAGCTTACAGACTCTCAGAATTAACTATGAAAACAGCTGCATACATGCACGTGAATGCACACACACACACACACACACACACACACACATACACACACACACGAACCTGATGGTGCCCTCTCCACCCTGGAAGCAGAGCCCAACTTTGGTATAAAGCTAAAAGTCAAGGAAAAGGTTGGAAGTATGAGCAAGCAACAATAAAAAAAAAAAAGATCCTGATCATAGTAAGTTACTATGGTGACAGGGAAGATCAAAACACAAACTCAGAAGAAAATGACAAAATCAAAACTGCTACATCCAAAGCCTCAAAGAAAAATGTGAATTGGGTTCACATCCTGGGAAAACTCAAAGAGGATTTTTTAAAAATCAAATAGGAGAAGTAAGGGGAAAATTTGGGAAAGAAATGACATTGATGCAAGAAAATCATGAAGGAAAGAGTCAATACCTTCTTAAAGTAGGCACAAAAAATACTCAGGAAAATAACACCTTAAAAAACAAAGGCCAAAAAGGTAAAAAAGAGGCACAAAAATCCAATGAAAAGAAGGACTCCTTAAAAAGTCAAATTGGTCAAATGGAAAAAAAGAAGAGAAAAACTCCTTAAAACACAGAATGAGTCAAATAGAAAAGAAGGGGCTAGATCCAGAAGTCAAGTGAGCTTAAAAAACAATCCCCACTGACTAACAAGGCAAGGTAAGTTATGGTAGATAAGTAAGGGTACCTCCTGGGATTGATTGTTTACATCCAAAAACAGCTACGTTCCTAAATGGGTGCTTTAACTTTGACCTCAAGGGCACTGATAAGAGCTCTAGGGTTCCCTCATACTTAATCACCAGCATAGACTCATTGCCTGGGGCCTGAAGTACATTAGATCCAGATTTCAAGGGACTCAAGCTGTGGAAAAGTAGATCTCTATTCCAGTGAAAATAGGAAAGACAGCAGAAACCAAGAAAAATTAGAAATTCATGAATTATCTTTTATACATATTTATCTTTATATATAAAACAAATATATTTTATGATCATTGCTCAGGTAGATTCATCCAAATTCTTTCTTGGTAACCTCATCAAATCTCATGCGTTCAATTTGAGATCTATATAGCCAACCCCCATCTCTTATTTTGAGCACTAATCTGGCACAACCAATCACCCATTGAACATTTCCCCTAGAGAGACTCTAGTTATCTCAAGCTCAATATCTCTCTACAACTCCATATCTGATCCTTTTTTCCAAAACACAACTCATTTTTTTCCTTTTTGAGTCAACTAGGTGGTGCAGTGGGCAGAGTGCTGAACTTAGATTCACAGGCACTGAGTTCAAATCCAGCCTCAGATAGTATCTGTTTGAACCTGGGCAAATCACGACCACTCTGTACCTCAGTTTCCTTAAATATAAAATAGGAATAATAATAGTACTTATCTCAAAAGGTTAAGAATATCAACATAGATAATATTCATAAAGTACTTAGTATTGTTCCTGGCACATAATAGATGCTTGATAAATATTTATTCCCTTCTTCTCCCTTAAACCCATTCCTCTTCCAAACATCTTTTGTTTCTGTATAGGGTACCACTATCTTTCTAACAACACCAGTTCAAAATCTTGCAGTCTTTCTCACTTTCTCTCCTCTCATATATCCCATCAGTTGTCAGGTCTTGTTAATTCTACATCGACATCTCTTATATCTGTTCTTTCCTCTCTATTTGCACAGCTACCATCTTAATTCAGGTCCTTATCATGTCTCACCTGTGCTACTACAATAACTTTCCAAATGCTCCCCTTTTTTAAATATCCCCATTTCCCACTAATCCTCCACACAGCTGCCAAATGGAGCACGTCTGACCATATCATGTTTATGATCAATAAACCAAAATGATCCCTATTACTTCTGAGATCAAATACAAGATCCTCTGGCATTTAAAACCCTTTATAACCTGGCTCCAACCTATTTTTCCAGATACATATACATATGCATGTGTGCTATGTACATGTATATATGTATATACACATATATGCATATACATATGTGCATATATATATGCAAACATCTATGACATGTGTAGATACAGTATATATTATGTAACATTCTATTATATGCTATTGTATATACATGTATTATATTATAATACTATTATTATATAGCATATACTATATAATATATAATATTACATAATATATTATATATAAATATATCCCCAGTGATGTCTATAATCATTCTTTGTCATGTTCTCTATCACTTGAGGTCTTCAAGTAGAAACTAGTTGATCACTTATCAGGAACGTTTTAGAGAGAATTCTTGTTGAGGTACATGTTGGAATATAGATGCCCTCTGAGCTCTCCTCCAGCTCTGAAATTCTGCAAATTTAGTGCAAAAATTTGAGCAGTAAACTCATCACCCTCTCCACTCAAGAAAGTAGGGATCTTCATGTCCAAATCTGCCTCTAGCCACCTCAGCTAGGGACAAAGCAACATATCCCATAGAAACTATCATTTTCTTCAATCTAGAAGGAAAAGAATGGGCAATGTGATAAACTTTGAAAGGATTCAGGATGTGATAGAAATCAAGGGTGAAGGTAGAGAGGTTCCTCTTGGCAAAAAGAAGGACAATAATATCCTATGTGACTGTTGTAAAAAAGGTGAGAAAGGCAAAATTGTAGATTAGTTGTGAAGTATGAAGGAGGTTGGCTAACAATGGATGGTCTCAATCTCAGCAAAGTAAAAGATTATGTCGCCTGTTGAAAAAGAAAGAAGCAGTTTGATTATAGGATCATTTATGGACCTTGGTTTTCTTCTCTGTAAAGGAGGAGGTTGGGCTAGATGAGTTCTAAGATTTCTACTGTCTCCAAAGTACCATGATTCTCCTCCTGAACACTGTGTGAGTTAGGCAGCTATGAATTATTAACCCCATTTTATGGATGTAGAAATAGCTCTTAAAAGACTAGATTTCTCTTTTACAAGATCACAGTGCATTTAAGAAACATATCTTTCTCCCCTGCTCTTAGTGACAGCTTTCATTTGAGCACTCAGTAAACACTTGTTCTTTGAGGTAACTACCAGCTGGGCTACACAAAGGGAACAAAAAGCTTTGCCACCACTGCTGCCAGGTCTCAGTCATAGTTCACTGGCAGAGAAAGAAAGGTCAACGAGCCAACCAGATTGAGGGACTGGAATGGAAGACGGTGAGAACTGACTATAGATAACATTGAGCCATGAGGGGATATGGAAGGGAACATAAAGGTCTAGTTAAAGCTACAGGCAGGACATACACTTACCTAGAAACCAAATTATCTCTTGGCTAGCCCTAAATCAGGGTAACTACTCCAGCTGCTCTGATTGAGGAATCTCATTATCACTGCAGCTTCTGGGCAGTGTATCAGAGAAATCTACAGTGAAATAAAAAGAGGCAGCTCCCTCTGGTGGGTGATGATGATGATGATGATAGAAACAGCCATGTGCATACCATCAGCCTATAAAATAAAACCTCCATCATATCCAAGGCAAAGAGGAGAAATCCACTTTCCTCCCAGCTGAAGATATCCTTCCATTTGCCCTTTTATGACTTTCCTCCCTAGAGGCTGCCCTAAGTGTTCATTGGGTCCTGCAGGTAATGAAAAGAAGAGCTGGTTGAATAACAAAAGATTTTGTTTAGAAGCCTGGCTTCTGACTAGTTGTGTTACAGTAGACAAGGCAGGTTCCCATTCATTGTTTTCCTTAGTAAAATCAGAAGGTTAGACTAGAGAAGGAGTTTCTAACCTAGGGTCAATGAACTTGGTTTTTAAATGTATTTTATAATCATATTTCAGTAAAATTGGTTTCCTTTATAATATGTATTTTGTTTTCTGAGGAGTCCTTTCTGAGAAGTCTGTAGGCTTCACTAGACTCACAAAAGGATCCATAATGAAAAAAAATTTGAGAACCCCCAGAGTAGCGGATCTCTAAAGTCCCTGCCAGTTTTAAAATTCAGGATTATATATGAAACATGATGATGGGTGTCAGGCAGGAGGGCATACAGCAAGATTTGACCAGGGCTGGCATTGCTCCTCCGAAGACCCTTCCTGTGGGAATCTAAAATTCATTTGTACTGAGATTCAAATGGAGAAGACAGGAGGAGAAAGCAGAATGGATGGCTAATGGAAAAGAGTTTAAGAAAATCTACCTAAAGTAAGGACTCCATGAAAGAGCTAGACTAAAATATATGTGAACAAATGGGAAAGGAGGAAGGGAATGTGACTATGGCCACTGTTGAAGGAAGCCTCAGAATCTTTCACAACCTGTAACTGCATTTCATTGGAAATTGCTGTCACCTTTTCAAAAATTAGCAGATGCTTCTCTGAGTATGATTTTCTCCTTGGAGTTATGTTCAGATAGCACATGCAGTCAGAAGGTGTTGACATTATGAACTAACTAGGTGTCAGCTTGATTTTCTGGCTTGGCAGAGAATCAAGTAAAACATCACTTAAGAGGTATGTCCTGTAAAAGCCTTCTTTCCCCTGAAGGTCAGGCTTAGGAGTCATTGGACCTGCCTAGGCAGTGTGACATTTACCTAACTACTTATATATAGACTTGCATAACTTATTTGTAAAATTGACCACCTCCAAGATGACCCTTTTCTGTTTCTCCTACAACTCCTGGAATTCTTGCCTTTCCAAGAGTGAGATAAAGAAATCTAAGGAAATATCTATTTCTTTTCACAGAATACAGTGATCAAATCTACATTTGCTAAAGCAGTTTTAAATCCAGGCAAAACTATAAAGTAAGTTGATGCCTATTTCCTTCCTTCCCTTCTTTCCCATGCTTTCCTCCTTTATGTTGCTACCTTTTCCCCTTCTTTTGATATCTCTCATTCTCCTTTCCTCCCTGCCTTGCTTTACTCCTTCTAGAAGAGCTGGAACCTGGGCTGGTCGTTGACTAGAACTGGAATGTCTCATACTGCAGAGTGAGGTTTTCTGAGCTGGAGAGCAGGGAGAGGGTGAGGGCATCAAAACTTCAGACTTTCCCTGCTCTCCAGCTCAGAAAATCTTACTCTGCAGTATGAGACATTCCAGTTCTAGCCAAAGAACAGCCCAAGTTCAAGATTGAGAAGTTCTTAATTAAATTTGAAGGCTAAACAGAGGAGCTATGTCATATGTCAATGTCCTAAGCACAAGTTGATACCATAGGGAACACAAGTGAAGAGATACACTCTAGAACAGAGAGAACATTCAGATGACAGAATAAGGAGGAGGGTTTGCATTTCTTAGAATCTGAAGCAATTTTCAGTACCCAGCATTGAGAACCTGTATGTTTTTATGCCCAGCTGCTTGCTACTATCAGCATCACTATCTTCTGGAGAACTGATCATCAATAAAGAGTGGCCCTTAACTCCCTTTTTTTTGTGTTCTGCTGATTCATTTCCTCTCCTCCTGCCCCCAACTACTCAATGCCTACCTGTGGTCCATTATTAGCCCAGAGCCTCCCACATAGGGCTGCCCACCCTGATCTATCTATGTAACTCGAGTTCTGGACCTTTTCTGACCTTATTTCTCCATCAAACATTTTCTACTTTGTGTTCAATTCCCTTAGCATCATGCTCTCATTTAGGACAAATCTAGGGTTATAGTCTATGAATATAAACTAATTGAAATAGTGTTTTAATAAGACATAATTATTTAATGTGTCATCTAGAAAATGTTTTTAGCAGTCTTTCAAGTCTTAATAAAAAAAAGAGTAGTAGTGGAAATTTTAGGATTCCTGCAGGATTACCACTGACCCCCAGAAGTACTCATCTGTCATTAGCCCTCAAATCTCAAAAGACAGGTACTTACTGCCTATAAGGAAGATTACTCCTGTGTGTGATGAGGAGTCCTCAGTGTGGTTGTTTGCCTGAATCTCCTACAAACTGTTCATATCTCTAAAACTAATCCCCTCCAAAACAATTTTTTCTTTTGTTTTAAGCTTACCAATTAACCATGCTACTTGTTCTCTTTCAGAACAGAAAGTAAAAGAATGAATATTAACAGCAGCAGCCAATAGTAGCAGGAGCAAGAGGCTATTGTCCTTAGACCTCAACAGAGGACCAGAAACAGCCTAATTATGTGGCTCTCCCAATCACCCTTTCTCCACCCACTGCCTAGATTCACTTCTTAATAGATAGCATGCTACTAATCCATTATACTCCCCACTACCCATCTCAGTGATTCTGAATCCTCAGTTGCTGGTGAATAAACCTATTCCCTTTCCCCAATTGGCTACTTCCTTATTTTTCTCCATTTCAATTCCACCTCTCACAATATCCCACTAAATATCTGCCTGCCTATTCCACTGCACCTTATGAAATCCCTAGTCAATAATTATCAAATTTTTTATCTTGAACCTCTTCCTTTCTCACTTTTTTTGTTTATTGGCTCCAGTTGGTGTGCTAGTAGACTGACTTTACAAGGGGAAAAATGTACATACAACACATTTTAGAGTTTAATTTGTATTAATGATGTTTTATCTGTCACTTTAAGTCCAGAAATTGTTTTAAAAACAATAAATCAAATCAACTTTTCAGTGTTAGCTGATGTCCTGGTAAAATGCTCACACTGAAACTATAATAGGCTTTCACAAACTGCTTCAAACTGGTTGTAGCATATCCTTTCTGATGGCAACATTTTCCTTTCCATGATTTCTACTACTTGCTATAATTTCTCTCATATCCCTTAACACTCTGGGTGAGGTGGGAGTGTTAGAATACTCTTTGCTTCCCATTATCACTGACAGACTCTCCTTCTATCATCATCATTTAGGCAAATCTTACTCCTGTGAGGTTCACATTATCCACACTGAAAACTCAATCCATATCCCAGTGTCTGTTATCTAATACCAAAGTCATTATATTTCCTTTTCAAAGAACTCATTTCCTGGCTCATAATTTTTTCTCCTCCCCCTCTCCTGTCCTCATACTAGAAAACTTCAGTATACATAGTGATGATGTTTTCCAAATATTCTAACTTTTGAATTTCTTAATCTAATCTATTCAATTTCTATTACCCATTCCTCCATATCATCACCCATGTGATCCACTTTCATGCTTATGAACTCTGAAATTCCTTTAGTTGTAACTATAACATTTTTTTTTATCATTCTAGCTTTCCCTGTGTTGTATGATACTTCTAGCCCATTTTTTTTTTGTATTCAACATGATCTCCATTCCCTGCCCTTCTCATTTCTTCACTAGGCTACTATCCCAAGTGCTAACTACCTTCCTCCTGTCCCTATCTTGTCCTCATAGTGAACCAACTTAAGTCTGTATGATTCTTCACTCTAGAGTTTGCCCCTTTATCCTCAACAAGTACACTTTATTAAACCTCAACCCTGAATCACTCCAACCACCTGCATACTTTGCTCTTATTCATGTGCTGCAACATGAAATCATGAAACTATGCTGACTAAGTATAAATTTTTTAGTTAATCTTAATTGGGCACTCACTGAAGCAAGGCAAAAAATATTTTGCTCTCTAATTGATTCACTATCAGACCAATAAACAAACACTTTTGTCTCATCTGAAGTCACCCATATGACTCCTTTCAGTTGAAGCCCTTGTTTTATGTTCTTCATCAAAATAATGGAGGCCACTGGCCAGGGGCTCCCTTTTTTCCCCATTCTTCACATATAATTCAGATATCTTTCCTCATTATCTCTTTTCACTCTTGCATCAAATAAAGAGATGATCCTCATCCTCAACAAGGTCAGCTCCTTTATATGCACCTATCTCTCCCTTTCTTCTTTAGAAGATGAAACTTATTTATAATCCCAGTTCTCTGTTATCTCATCTTCAATATCTTACTGTCTACTGGTTTGTTCCTTGATGTCTATAAAAATCTCCGCATCTCCTCTAGTCTTAAAAAAAATCTCTTTTTTTCCATCCCTCAGAAATACCTTCCTATATCTCAATTGCCTGTGACTAAATTCCTGGAGAAAATCATCTACAATAAGTGCCTCCCCTTCATTTCCTTTCACTCCCTTCTAAACTTTTGGCGATACAACTTTCAACATCATCATTTAACTGAAATTTCCCTCTCCAAAGTTACCACTGGTTTCTTAATTGCCAAATCTAATAGCCTTTTCTCAGTTTCCATCTTTTTTGACCTCTCTGCAGCATTCAACACTGCTGATTGCCCAATGTTTCTGGGCACACTCTCTTCTCTATATTTTCATGACAATGTTCTTTAATTCTCTTCCTATACAATATCCTTCCTATCCTATCTCTTTCTATCCATTCCTATCCATTAACTGCTTCTCAGTATTCCTTGCTAGTCCTTCATCCATGTTACATCAACTAAATGTGGATGTCCCTCTTCTCTATTCATTCTATACTACTTCACTTGATGATCTGATCAGCTCCTATGAGTTTGGTTCTCATTTCTACACAGGTGATTTCCAGATGTATGCATCGAACCTTCAATGTCAATGTCATTCTAGACTCCTCATTCTCATTCACCCCACATATATAGGCATTTGTAACAAATACTGCCATTTCTATCTTTACAGCATCTGTTATATAGGTCCTTTTCTCTTTATTCATTCAATAATTTAAGTCTCATTTCATCAAGTCTCTCCCCAATCCATTCTATTTTCCATTCAGCTGTTAAGGCGATTTTTCAAAAGTACAGGTCAGGTCATGTCACCCCCTACTCAACGAGTTCCAGTGACTTCCTAGCATCCAGGGATCAATTATAATGTGTAATGAGAAGGGGAGGAAGAAAAAAGAGAGAACAGAGAAAGACCATCATCATCACCATAATATTTTTCTCCTGCCCTCTGAATTTGCTTTATAACCACTCTTTTCCACTTTCCTATGATATAGGTCCATGTTTTAAACCTTTCCATAGAGAGAATAAAAAAGGAGGAATGGCTAAGTCAAATGATCCACAGATCATATTCAAAGATACAATCATTCATACTGGATAATCTATCACATTTCTAGCCTATTTCTTAGTCTCTCCCTAGAGTGAGCAGCATTCCATACTGTCCTGCAACCTCAGAGACCAGGATTAGGGAAGGTCAAGCAAAGTCCACTATGAGGAAAGAGTAAGTCCCTATGGAGGCACTAATAGAAAAAGTGGTGGAAAGTTCCCCTGGGTTACAGTTATTCAATCTTGCCACAGTGTGAGAAAATCAGATGTTTACATTTGCTGAACATCAGCAAAGTTTAGCTGTTAATCCTGTTATTAAGATCCATAGCTTTAGTCTGCCATTCATCACTATAAACTTTATTGGCCTAACTAGGCAAACTTTTTTTAATACGATGTTGAGTACAGTACTAACTTATTCTCCATCCTTTATTTGAGTCATAGCGAGCCCAAATCAGAGAACCAGTATCCCCAGCTTTAAAATTTTTAAGGGAAATTTGATAATGAAATACTGTGGAAGTCTCTGAGTACATGATTTCTGAGGTATTTCAGTGCAACTCATTCTGATTCATTTAATTCATTTCTGATTCATTTTAATGGATCCCAGAACAAACTGTCCCACCTATTAAGTCAAAGATTATTTCTAACAACTCTTTCTTGACCACGGATCATTTTTTACCAAGAGTCAATAGGGCATGTTGTATGGTGAAAAACAACCCTGTACTCCCTTAGGGGTATGCTTAGACCCTGCAAAGAAATTCTATGGTAAAGTAGAAAGTTTTTTTGTTTTGTTTTTTGTAGCTTACTAGTCAAAATGCAAGAAAAAAACAAAGATTTGTTGCTGACAAATATACAGAATAAAAGAAGGAATTCAGGGAAATAGATGGAGAACAATACCCTTACCTTTAGTTCATGCTCAAATTCATTTGCATACTGAAGAGGATCATAGGAATCCCCTCTGTCTCTGCCTCTCCCATCCCCTCATGGGGTATCATCCCTTACCCAAGGGTATTCTGCCCAAAGGAAGATAAATTTTGATGACTGAAACCTACCTAGTTATCTTGAGTAGATAGATTTCTTTCCTCAAGATCATGCCTTAAATTCAGTTCACTCTGGATTTCATTGATTGACCAACAATAGGCCCCTTCTCAAACACTGCTTAATGGTTAATTTGGGGGGCCTAAATGGCTCAGAGTGAATATAAATAGTAATTGTTTCTCTTTGGGGGAGCAACTCTGAGGGTCTTCAGCTCCCAGGTTGATTTTTTTTTTTTTTGATTAATGGCACCATCCCTAGACTCACTTCTTAAGCTGACCTGATTACTAAGTGGGCATTGCCTCACTCAAAGTGATAATTCAGAAAGACTTTAGCTTAAAAAGGCCAAGGTCTCCCACTTCATCCTGGACCATCTCCAGTTGTCCTGATCTATACATCTGGCCACTGAACTCAGATGGCTCTGGAGGAGAAAGTGAGGCTAGCGCCTTTGCACAGCCCTCTCTCTTAAACCCAATTTAATTGCAAGTCATGTCATCATCTTCCTGATTTCCATTTTGAGAAAAGACAAACCACAAATTGTTGTCTAGAACAAGATTTATAATCTCTGACCAAACACAGGACTCAAAAAGAAGACAAAAATCTTAGCCTGACTTTTGTTAGCTGGTGATAGCTATAGATAAAGAGCTATCAGCCTGTACTTTTCAGGGGAAGAAAGTCTAATTACTATATCCTAGCAGAGTGGATCTGAGGTAACTGGTAGGTGGCCCCAAAGAGTTGAATGAGATGGTATGAGGAAACAATGGGCAGAAATAATGTGCCCAGTAACTATCATGAAGCCATGTGAGACTAGTGAAGTAATTCTCAGCTGAGATTACCATACTTAGCAACCATCATAGAATCATCAAAGACCGGTTGGACAATAGTCATTACAAGGTAGGCCCGGGGTGGGGAGGAGTGGAAATCACTGGAATAATACACAGAGGCATCAAGCTAAGAAGCATTAAATGTGTGCCATGCTATGTGCCATGCTAAACACTGAGGATATAAAGAAAGCTTAAAAAACCATCCCTTATATCAAAGATACTACAGGAATGGGGCGGAGATAAGGGGGAACAACATACATACAAACAAGATATACACAGGATAAATTGGATATAATATTAGAAGATACTAATGTGAAAGAAGAATAAGCAAAGCCTTCTTGTGGAAGGTAGGATTTTAACTGTAACTTAAAGAAAGCTAGGGAAGTCAAGAGATGAAGATGCCAGAAATAGAGAAGTCTAGACAAAGGACAAAGTCAGTAAAACAGTAAAGTCAGAAGATGGGAAACAACATGGCACTCAGTGTTACTTCACTGCAAAATATGTGGAAGGCAGGAGGGTGTATGTGACTAGAAAGGTAAGGAGAGGCTAGGTTATTAAAGTCTTTAAAGGGAGATGAAACTCGGGTCCAGTAAGAAATATGGGCATGGGGTGATATCACAGGCCAACAATAGTGATCCTTTAGCAGAAGTATGAGTTGCTCCCATGTGAATGCTCTGGAAAAATCTGTTACCTGCATGTGTACCACTTATTTATAATCACTATGGACACCTGCTCTTCTCAAAGATACTGTGTGAATTTGTGGGAGAGCATGACCCAGGTTTATGAAGAAACTTTTCCATCATCTTTTTAATATGCTATCTCATTAAATGCCTCTGCTCTGAACTGGTGCTTTCTGGCTAACTAGGAGAAAAAGTAAATGCATTTGGGACTGGAAGTGTACAGTTCTGAGGTAGATGTGAACTCACAGAATACCTTGAGCATGGGTAGCTATTTTTAGACCTCAAATATGGAAAGGTGTAACAGCAACATTTCCTGAGCAGTAAAATGTTGTGATACAAATGTTACTGAATGCACAGATAATCAAGGTAGCAGAAGTGAATAAACAGAGATGTCCACTTCACTAATGTTCACTTTATCATGTATGCATATATGGTTCTGGGAGTTTTCTTGAGTGTGTGAGTATGTGTATGTGTGAGTGAGGAGTATGTGTGAGGAGTATATGAGGATGTGAGTAGCATGAGTATGTATGAGTATGTGCTTTGTGGTTCCATGGTATTGTGGTGGCACAGTCTCAAAGAATTCAGTCAAACCATCTCTAATCCAAGTTTAAGAATTTAATGAGGATTGACGCCCCTCAGAAGTGGGCTGAATTTCAAGAGGAACCAGTAATTTAGTAAGACAACACAGGCAAATTTATAGTATAATGATGCTGATTATACAACAGAAATTATGAATATTGAAAGGGCAGGAAGGGTTTGTTAAGAGATTAGGTAATGAGGAAGGGTCCCTTCTATGGTTCAGTGGTCAAACATCCCAGTCATGATGTTTTCTGATTGGCTAGCTATTGTGATCCTATCTTGTCAATATGTTATTATGGTCTTGGGCTAAATGGATGATGTCGTTGTGGTTGAGTACAAGGTCACACTTGTTGAAATATGTGAACTGGATCTGAAAGCAGTGTCTAGCTAGGAATAGTGGCTTTATTTTGTCTGAGGTGTGGTTAAAGTCAGATGGTATGATTCAATCTAGGCATGCCTGCTGTTCAGTGGGGCCCATAAGGGAGTTAGAATATTGGGACTGGGGGTAACTTTATTAGGATTCCATTGTGTGTGTGTGTGTGTGTGTGTGTGTGTGTGTGTGTGTGTGTGTTTGTATAAGAGAGACAGAAAAAGTTAAAGAGAAAGGCAGTTAGGTGCCACAGTGGATAAAACATTAGACTTGGAGTTCAATTCCAGCCTCAGATTCTTACCAGCTGTGTGACCCCAGGCTACTCACTTAACCTCAATGGCCTGCAAAAAGAAAAAAAGAAAAGAAAGACAAAGAGAGACAGAAAAGTTTGTAGCTGGATATGTATATCTAAATACATGTGTATGAGATGAAAAGATCATGCTAAAGACATTGACTCTACTTGGGCAACAGAGAGTGTGATATAGGAGAAATGGCAGTGGGCTGGACATCAGTATATCCTTGTTAACATCCAAGATCTGTCCTGTAGTAAGAAGTGGGTTTGAATCCCACCTGGGCACACTAGCTTTGTGGCCTGATCATTTAACATCACTTAGCCTTAGTTGCTTGTTTGCAAAATAGAGATTCATGTCGGTCCTGACAACTTCTCAGAACTGTTGTGAAGACAAACTAAGACTATGCACATAAATCATTTTTTAATTATAAAAAGATTTTTACAAAGAGATATTAGAGAGCCAATCCCCTCATTTTACAGAGGAGGAAACTTGTCCCAAAAAAGACAAGGGACTTGCCCCAAGGTCATGTAAGGAGTAAGTGGTAAAACCTTGATTTCACTCCAAGCCCCAGGCTCTTTTCCATCTACCATTTTGTCAGTAGTTTGTAAATTATTATTATTTTATTAAATACTCTCCAGTTGGCATTTAGGCTTTGCCAAGTCAAACCAAAAATAAAAGTAATTCATTTGGTATTTCAAATAGAGAGACCAGAAATTTTTATTGGTTTCTCTCATTGACATTTTCTATTTAATGTAGTAGTAAGATTCCAGGCCCACTTGAGAGAAAGATGCCCTTATATTCCTTTTCCACCCTTACTCACCAGTACTGACTTTGGAAAAAAAAAAGGAAACCCTGGTGTCCATCAATAGCACTACCACTGACTTATGGGCATATCTGACTTTGAAAGGAAATATGGTGTAATGGAAAGCACATGAGACAGAGCAAAAAGAGACCAAGTTTGAATCCCAGACTTGATATTGAATTTTTTGACTATGGCTGTGTTGTGCATTTTGCCATTTGGAAACTGGAAATAACAATATATTATCTGCCTCACAGGGTTGTTGTGAGGGAGTACTTTGTCATTTGTACATTACAATCATCTATCTGTAGAACATTACCAAAAAATATGAGTTATTGTTACTGACTGTCATTGTGTTGCAGAAAACATATTTAACCAAATCTAGGTACTATATTAGTGGAGGTGATTCCACCTGGTGATCTTTTACAACTAAAGTATTAGCACTGAATTTGACATATTGAGAGTTCAGTCTTTAACACCCCAGGCTGCAGCAGCTACATCTTTTGGGGGCACAGAGGGGATTTTAGCATGCTCGATCTAATAGCTGGTGATTAAGTAGGAGATTAGAAGAAGCCATGACCCAACTGCTAAGAGCAACCTCTGAATTAAAATTAATTTATGTAGTTACGATAGGCCAATACCTGAATTTCCATCTAGAGAAAATCCATTTCTATCTTTGTTTCAGGTATATGTATAGCCTGCAGCATGTGTTTTAGAGGACCTATATGACCATTGGGGAGGGAAGAAAATAAGTATAAGACATAGTTTCTGCACTCCAGGAGCTTACAATTTAGGACAAATAACTATAACTCAAGGCAGTTGGCAATAAGCGTCTGAGCAGAATGTAACAGAAAGAGAATCAGATATGAAGTCAAAAGACAGAAGTTCAGATCCAGAATATGATACTTCCTACCAATTTGAGCCCAGGTATATCATTCAAACTCTCTGGATCTCATTTCCTTCATCTGTAAAATGAGTTTACTCTAGATGATCTCTAAGGCCCCAGGTTGTTTAAAATCCTCTAAGGTAATTGATGTCTTTTCTTTGCTTACGGTTTATTTTAAAACCAGCTCTATTAATTTGCATCCACCAAACATCCTTCCTTTTATCAGCAACTTCTTTACCTCATCTCCTTCCACTTACAGCAAAAATATTAATATAATTGTAGACTATTTTTCTCTAGTATTGTATTGGCTCACATTTATCTAGGTAACAGATTATTCTGACAATAACCAATAATTGTTTATATGAATATTATTGGCATCCCCATTTTTATGCAAGATGAAACAAGCTCGAAAAGTGGTTGATTGGTCCAAGGTTATACTAACATCCTACCATATTATACTAAAATCCTACATTATCATGAATTCCCAAAGATTACGCCAAAGGACAATCTTTAATAGGGCATAAGTTGTAAAGATTTTGAGTACAAATTCCTCAATAGAGCCATCATGTGCCTACTCTCTGAGGACAAATCTAGGTAGAGAGGCTCATCAGTAGATGTTTAACTATCAGGATTAAAATCAAAACAGCTATTAATGAAACAGACAAAAACAAAATGATTCAAAGCTTTCTATGGCAGTTTTGAGCAGTAGAAAAGGAAGCAAAACGTAGTAATCCAGGAAACAACTTGTCACTAGTTTTAAAAATATAGAAATGTTACTAGAATGGATTTGATTTTTAAAAATCCAAAACAATTGAATGCCATAGCCCAATGTTTAAAAAAATCCAAGGAAAAAAACTACTTAGAGAAAAATTACCAGGGGAATTACATTGACACAAAGAATATCTAAAAAGTAATGTGGAAATTTGACTGACTTCATATTTATGATGGATTTTGTATTTCTTTTCATCTCAATGGATAGGAGAAAAAGTGGTGGAATGAAGAGAATCTGAAACAGAATTGAATTTTTTTTAAAAAGTGTCTGAAAGAAATGAAATGAGATTTTTTTTAAATGGAATTATGAGTTATAGAAGAATTTTAGAAGAAAGAATTTGAACTAGCTTAACAGAAAGTGGAGAATTTCACCCCAGTAATGGAGTCTCTGAAAATTAGAACAGATAAAATGGAACTTGTTTACTCCATGAACCAATAAGAAATAATAGAATGAAAAGGAAAAGAATGAAAAATATTGAAGAAAAATAAATATAAGCTATCAAAAAAAAAAAGAAATCTGAAGAAATATAACCCTTCATCTCTCAATCTCCTCCAAAGCCAGATAACATATAAAAAAACTCATGTTATAGTACTGCCAAGATTTACTCAGACAGTAAAGTGAAAATAGAAAGAATGTACTGGTTACCTCTAAAAAAAAAAAAAGGAAAATATAACTCATTAATGTGAAGATCAAAAGCCAAATCTTTAAGGTAAAATCATGTTATAAACACACACATACATACATGTATATATATGTGTATATATACATATATATGTATATGTGTATGTATGTATATATATATATATATATATATGTATACACACAAACACACATTCAGAAATAAAGAATTTTAGTCCCAAACAAGCATAGTCAGGATCACAAAAATCTTGTCAGTGACTATTATAACAAGGGAAAAAAATCATGGGAGTAAGACATTCCAAAAAGCAAAAGATAACAGCTTAAAACCCAACATATCATACAAAACAAAGTATGTAAGTGGGGAAACAGACCTTTAATATAATAGAGGATTTTTCAGACATGTAAAGATGAGAAATGAATAGAAACTTTGATTTCAAACATAGGAGTCAAGAGAAATCTCAAAAGGTAAAGACGTTTGAACAAATGAGAGAGGCTATATAATCAAGAAGTATTTACAATGTAATAGATAGAGAAGGAACAAGTATCCCTACAAAATTCTAATGTCTTCAAGAGTCACAGAGGGAATGAAATAAGACAAATAAAAGGACTGGAACAGTTTTATTGTGTGCTGATGCCCTTAAAAGGAAAGAAAATGAAGGAGGTAAACTTAGAATTACTTATAAATGGAATATGTAAGAAGAACATACAAACATGGAGGAAGGATGTTGGGTAGGGACAAGGTGACAGGAATCTTATCTGAATCTAACAATGGTGAATTGGATACACCCTCATACATACATCACCACCACCACCCACAAGCCCCCCCCCCCATTTGGTATAATAACGAATTAAATTTGATAGGTAAATAGACAAGGATAGAGAAAGACAAAAGGGAAGATAAAGTTGGGGAAGGTATAGTCACAGGCACAATAGAGTTTAACTTTACAGAGTAATGCATAAATGATATATTAAAAGGAAATCAAATGAAAGAAAATGGCAATCCAGGTCTGGGTGGAAAGAAAAGGAGAAACAGTGGAAAGATGGTTAAACTATAGATTACTCATGCTGATCACATTTCTTGTCTTTCACTACCCTTTGCTTTGGAAAGAGAGGAATGAAAGGCAAAGGACAGAAAGGGAGGCAGATATAAAAGAAGAAAATTCACAAATAACAGTCATAACTGTGAGTGCACATGGAATGAAATCACACATAAAACAGAGGATAGAAGAATATATTGCAAGAATTTATTATATCGACCTCAGATAAAGTTAAAGCTAAAACAGATTTAATCAAAAGTGAAAAATTGAGTCAGTGATATTATTCAATATTGTTTTTGACCACTTGTACCCATTTGGACTTTATTCTGGTATACACTGTCAGGTGTTGGTCTACGCCCACTTACTGAAAAATTCAAACTTAAATAAAGATTAAATAAAATTATTTTTGTCAGCATGGAGGATGAATAGAATATTGAATACATTGTCAGCAAGACCTAGATTCAAATCCTAACTCAAACATCTGTAATTTACGTGATTCTGGGCTTGACTAATCTAAGGGATTAGACTTAATGACTCTCAAGTCCTTCCCTAACTCTATGAGCCTGGGAAAAAGAAGTTTCATCAAATAATATCGCAACAATAAAATAACATAAAATTGTTGGGATTCTATCAAAGCAATCCTGGGGGAAATATATATACATATATACATATATACATATATATATAACACTTAGATCAACAAAAGAGAAAGACTACACTAATGAATTGTTTATGCAACAAAAAAGTAGAAAAGCAACAAATAAAATACCTAATCAAAAACAAAACTAGAAATTTTGAAAATCAAAAAAGAATTTAACAAAACTGAAAGAAAAAAATTGAATGAACAAAGCAAGAGACTGGTTTACAAAATCTAACAAAAATAGACCAAAAGACTAATAGAAAAAAAAGGAAAAATTACCAGTATCAAAAATGGAAAAGGAGACTTGAGAGCAGATTAAGAGGAAATAAAGAAAATTATCAAAAATTACTTTGCCCAATTATGTGACAAAAGTTACTTAGGTGGATGAATGTTTATGAAAACCTAAAATATACAGATAAATTGTACAAGAGAGAATTGAAATATCCTAATTTCATAAAGAAATAATTGAACAATCTATAAATGAATTACCAAAGGGGGGGAAAGGGAATAAATTGATTTATATATGAATTCCATCCAATATTCAAATAATAATGCCATTTTTATGTAAATTGTTGGCAAAATATACAAAGAGGACATACCATCAAATTATTTCTATTTCTACCAAATTAATTCTATATGCTATAAATACAGTTGTGAAATATAAACCAAGGAGAGGAAAAAAAACTGCAGACCAAGATCCCTAGTGAATACCAACACAAAAATATTGAGTAAAGTATTATTAAAGACTACAGTAACTAATTATATAGTATAAACAGGTTGAATTTATATCAGGAATTCAGGATTGCTTCAATAGTAGAAAAATAACATCATATTAATTACCAAACCAATAAAAATCAATCACTTTTGAAAGATTCTGTAGGGAAAAAAGCTTGACAAAATACCAATTTCTGTTTAAAAAAAGATAAAGTGAATAAAAATAAACATGCCATCCCTTAATTTGATAAATCTGTAGCATTCAGTTTTTCTAATAACATAGAGGTTAAAGAAAAGCTGTTTACTGTCACCACCATTACTTGATATAGTTCTAGAAATGCTAGTTATAGGAATAAGACAAGAAAAATAAGCACAAACCAAGAGGAACCAAAATTATATCTACTTAGAGAACATTAGAGATTCAACTATAAAAGAATTAAACAATAACTTGAGTAAAGTATCAATATGTAAAATAAATGCATACAGATCATCAACTTTTCTGTTACCAATAAAACCCAGCCAATAAAGAAAGAAAGAGAAATTCCATTCAAAATAACCACAGAATGGGTTATACTAATAATGGGTTACATAAAATATTTGGGAATCCACCTACCAAGAAACACACAAAAGAATTCTATAAATACAACTTTTCAAGTAATAAACAGAGACCTTAAAAAGTGGAGAAAAATTAATTGCCCATGGTTGGTCTATTCCAATATAATAAAAAAATAACAATACTACCCAAATTAATTTACTTATCTAGTGCTGTAACAAACTACCAAAGAATTACTTTAAAAACTTAAAAAAGATTACAAGAAAATTCATCTGTAATTAAGAATCTCATGGGAGAAAAAGAAGATATGATAGGGACCTAGTAATTTCAAGCTTCAAATTAATCTATGAAATAATCATCATCAAAACTTTTTAGTACTGTTTAAAACATAGAAAAACCCACCAGTGGAATAGAAGGGGGTGAAACGAGGAGGGGAGAGGAAGGAGGGGAAGGAAAGAGAGAGTAAAGGGCAGAACATATTTACTGGGCAGAGTAGGCATTCCATAAATATTCCATCAATTTAGGGTTGGAAACAACGTTAGATATTACCTATTCTAAGGCCTTTATCCTATTGATGAGGAAACTGATGGCCAGGAATGTTAACTGTTAAAACATAGCAGCAAAACCAAGACCTCTCAATTCAAATCCAGTGTTCTTTCCACCCCACTACACTGTCTCCCCAAAATGAGCTACTGAATTCATTTCATAAGTCTTTTTCCCCCATTTACTAGACTATAAATAAAGAAGAGACATGCAATTAGAAATATTTGGTTTTATTACTGGTTTCTGAAATGAGTTAAAAATTCTTAAAAAAAAAAAAAGACAGGATGGCAGAATAATAAAGGGGAGAGAGATGGAAGGAAAAGAAGAAGAAGAAAAACATCATGGAAAACTTTAGAAAATTTAGTAACCAAATGATTTGCAAGCCTCCTATTAACCATCAGTTCAATTTCTTCCTCAAAGGACTTGGAGGGAACTGGCAACAAGCCACCAATGTAACTGGCTTGGTCTCCTTTCACCTTCTGTCCCCGGAGCTCTCAACAAAAATGTCAGCTCCCACTTTGCAAGTGATTAGTCTAATCCATGCAAAGTGTAAGTTAAGTACCCTAATTTACAATTAATCAAGTAGATGGATTCACTAAATGTGGTAAACCAGATACTTTCTTTAAGTAGCCAGTTACAGATGTGAAAACAATGACACCCAAGCAGAGTATCTCCCAAACATTAATGAAAGTCATCTTGGAAGAAGCTCATTTCCCTCTTTATGTGATACTGATTTCATTGTTAATAGGCAAGAAAAGGGGAAGGAAGCATGTTCCTATAAATTTTCTTTGGTAAAGAGGAGCATTTTGTTTTTTAAACTTTTTTTTCTCAATTAGGACGAAACAAAGTTTTAGAAATCAAATAAAGAGACAGCATCCTGAAGGATGAAACTGAGGTAATATTTGTGAAGTGCTTTGCAAACCTTAAAGTGTTCTTTAAATGCTACCTCCTGAGTTCAAATCCAGCTTCAGTCACTTACTAGCTGTAGAGTAAAAAATATAGATAGGTTTGGTGATTACGAGTCAATCAATAAGCATTTATTAAGCACATACCTCAAGCTAGACACTGTGCTGGAGGTACAAAAACAGACGTGAAAATAGACTTGTCCTCAAAGAGCTTACTGTCTAGACATTGGAGGCTAAGGGTATATAAATATATGCAAAATAAGAGATAAAAGGCAATTTGGGAGAAAGGAATTATCAGTAGATGAACTAGGAGGGTTAAGGAAGTTTTGTCCTGTTTTGTTTTGTAACTAGACAGATTTTGGGCATATTTGTTCACAGATGGGAGGGAATGAAATAGAAAGGGAAGAGGTTAAGGATGAATGAGAGAGAAAAAATGAGAGAGAGAGAGAGAGAGAGAGAGAGAGAGAGAGGGAGGGAGGGAGGAAGAGGGAGGGGGAGGGAGGAAGAGGGAAAGAGAGGGAGGGAGAGGGAGGGTGAACTATGACTGGTACAAGGAGGGAGGAGAAAGGATCCCTAAGGACACGGGGGAAGGATAAACTTCTCTGGCAACCAAATTTTGACATAATTTTCCATAAGCCCTCACGACTAAAAGTGTCAAAGGCCTTGGTCAGATCCACAAATGTTGTGTACAGACCTCTGTTCTGCTCCTGGTATTTCTCCTGGAGTTGTTGGGCAGCAAACACCGTATCGACTGTTCCTTGACGCTTTCTGAAGTCACACTGGCTCTCAGGTATATGACCATCTTCCAGGTGAAGGATCAGCCTATTAAGGAGGACTCTAGCAAGAACTTTGCCAGCAATGATGATAGAGATAGATAATGGAGGCATTCTTGAACTCCTGGGGGATAACCTCCTCTTGCCATATAACCTGGAAAATTTCAGTCAGCTTTTGTATGAGCAATGGTGCCCCTACCTTGTAAATCTCAGCTGGAATAGAATCAGCACCAGGTGCTTTGCCACATGAAAGGAGAGTAATCGCCCTCAAAACTTCTTCAGCTGGAAGTTCAGCTAAGGAGGAATTGACTTCAACCTGAGGTAAATGGTCAATGGCCTCAGCATTGATTGATGATGGTCTGTTGAGAACACTATGGAAGCGTTCAGCCCATCTCTCTAGAATCATGTCCTAATAACTAATCAATGTGGCTCCGTCAGCATTGAGTAGTTGTGATGCACCATAGGTTTCTGGTCCATAAATAGCTTTCAGGAAATCATAAGAGCCCTTTGGATTGTTACTATCAGCATAAAATTGAATTTCATCTGCCTTCTTACTGAGCCAGGAATCCTGCATCTCTCTAAGCTTTGCTTGTACTTTGTTTTTGATGGAATTAAATGCTGCCTTCTTAGAGGTGGATGAACTATCCTGCTGGTAAATCCTGTGGAGTTCACATTTTTCATTTAGCAGCTTCTGAATTTCCCCATCATTTTCATAAAACCAGTCCTGGTGTTTGTGAGTGTTCTGACCCAGATGAGCAAAGGCAGTGCTGTACACCAAATCTCTGAGAGCTGCCCATTCCTTTTCTGCTCCACTGTTGCCAACTGTGTTTTGGCTCAACTTTCCCTCCAAGTCAGCAGCAAACTGTTCATGCTCCAAGAAGAGCTCTCATTTGTTGACATTAATTCTTCTGGTAGTCATTTTGCCTTGGGGGTGGCACCTTTGAAGAATGTGAATATTTAACTTGGAAGGGATAAGTCTGTGATCAGTCTAGCACTCTGCACCACATATTGCCTTTGGCATTCTCACATCTTATATGTCTCTTCTCTTTACAATCACATATTCTATTAGATGCCAATGTTTGCTGCAGGGGTGCATCCCTAAAGTTTTATTGAGTTTAGGTAAACAGAAGATGGTGTTGGTGATGAGAAAGTCATGCGATACATGAGTCTTCAGCAGTAAATGATCATTGCTGTTGCTGTTTCCAACTCCATTCCTCCCTAGGACTCCCTGTCAAGTGTGGTAGTCTGACCCTACTCTTGCATTGGAAGTGTAGGGAATGCTCCTGAACAGTGGTATCAAACTAAAATTAAAACAGTGACCATTAAACCACATATGAGGATCCCTGCAGGCTATATACTGAGTTAGAAACCACACATAAATATATACATATATAGGTATACATACATATGTACAGTTATTAATACATCAATGCATTAAAATTACATAGAAACTACATTTTAATCTGACATGGGCCATGCTTGGAAGTGTTGTGGCAGGCATTGTGCTCAGTACTGGGGATACAAAGAAAAAAGCAAAAATAGTTACTCAAGAGCTTAAATTCTAATAGATAAATTGATTCAGGTAAAACAAAATTGTCCATAAAAAACAAACCAGGCAGTTTTTTGATGAAGAAATCAGAATTATACAGTCATATAAAAATATACTCAACCATTATTCATTAGAGAAATGCAAATGGAAACAACTTTGAGATATCATCTCCCAGCTCTCCCTTTGATTAAAATGATAAAGGAAAATGACAAACATTGGAAAAGAGGTAGAAAAAAACGGGCCACTAATACACTGTTGGTAGAACCGTTTCAATTGATCCAAACATTTTGGAAAATTATCTGGAATTATGGCCAAAGAGTTACAAAGCTTTGTATACCCTTTGACCTGGCCATCTCACCTACTAGGTCTGTTTCATAATGTGATTAAGGAGAAAAGAAAGGACATTGTATGTTCAAAACATTTATAGCAACTCACTGTGATCGCAAAGAATTGGACATTGAGAGAATGTCTGTCAGTTGGGGAATGACTGAATAAGTTGTGGCATGTGATTGTGATGGAACATTACTGTGCTATAAAAAATTATGAACTGGTTGATTTTAGAGGGAGAAGATGTGCATGAAATAATGAAGAGTGAAATTAAGGGAACCAAGAGAGCATCACATACGGTAAGAGTAGTAAAAGAACAACTATGAACAGCCAAGTTATTATAAATGAGCATTAAAAATACTCAAATCAACTCCAAAGGACCTATGAAGAGAGATGCTATCCACCTCCACAGAAAGAACTAATAAAAGTATGCATAGTATGGTTTCACATACACACGTGTGTATATGTGTATGTGTGTGTATATATATATATATATATACAAATATGTATATGCATATTTGTATATATGTATACACATATTTTACACATATTACATATATACATATACATGTATGCACCAGATGGATAGACTGGGGTGGGGAAGGAGGCAAGGAGAAAGGTTGCAATTTTAAATGTAACTAAAACAAATATTTTTAAAGAATAATCCAGTATATATAACAAATACATTCTCAAGTGAAACCCAAACCATTTTAAAATGTAGTTCCTATCTGATATTACTGTGTTGATGTATTAACTTAAAAAAAAAGAAATATATCAACATGTGTGGTTTCTTAGTCAGTGTGAGGCCTGCGGGGATCCTTATATACAGTTTAGTGGTCCCTGTTTCTAGTTGAGTTTGACACTATGACTGTGGAGTATTAGGTATTTTCTATGATGAAAAAATATAATGAATACTTGATTTTGTAATATTTCACATAGGTTTATGTTTAAAGATGATGTTTTGCAGGTAAGGACTTCAAGATCCTTCCTCCTTCCCATTTGGGGCCAGGATCCTTTTTTTTCACCTGTTACCCACTAGGTGCCCACAGTCTCCTTATCCTTCCTTTTCCTCAACCTCTCCTGTCCTCAGTGTTCCTCGCTGTAAAATTATCTTTCTCAAGATACATCAAAATTCTAGTTTCCTGAGTTCCTTGCTATAGGCCAATTACAGAGTTATATGGTAAATATATTCAAATCAGCATGTTAATAGCTGATAAAAATTTAATGAGTTCCCCTTCCTGAGAGTATTTGCATTTTAAAGGGGGAATATATTAATTATTATGGTACAGCAGCATTAAACTTGAAGATCCAGACTTAAGTCAGAATCTGTAACTCTATAACTTACTGCTTGTATGACTTTGGTTAAGTGACTTAACACCTCCCTAGGTGTTGCTTCATCTAAAAAATGAAGGTTTGGAATGAATAACCTGAAGGTTCTCTTCCAACTTCTGATCCAAGACACTATAGATTCAAAGGAATGCCTCTAATGGTGGAATTCCAGGTATCATGATAGACCAGGAGAAGAGTAAGCTTTTCCAGGGTATTTTCCCCCAGTTTTTTCAAACTCAGCATTTTTTTTCTCTTTAACAGAAAGCCAAACCAGCTACTGACTACCTAGTAACAGCTAACATTTGGATAACATTTTAAGGTTCTGCAAAATTTTATATATATACATATATATGTATATATATACATACACACATGTAATCACTATATAAAACACTTTATATATATTATCTAATATATATATGCCATTTCATATATATATATCATCATATATATTTATATGTACCCATAATATATACACATGTGTGTGTATATATGTGTGTATGTGTATATATACACACAATCTTATGTGATCTTTACAACAGCCTTGGGAGGTAGGTGCTATTAATATTCCTGTTTTATAGATGGGACAACTGAGGCAAACAGAGGTGAAGTGACTTGCCCAGGGTCACACAACTAGAAATGTAGGCGGTAGAATTTAAACTCAGGTTTTCTGGCCTTCCAGTCATCTAATTTCCATATGCCATGTGATTTTATTGTTTTTCCATTAGTGGTGAGGTATTTGTGCTGATGGGTCCCCAGTCTTCCCCGCTGTGATTCAGGCCATGCATTAGCAAGATGAGAACTGAATAAAGTAACTGGGCTTCAAGAGAATCAGGACATATCTCACTTATATGGGAGTCTAGCAAACAGAGCGGACTGGTACCAGAGGATTCAAGTATGGTTCAGATAAATCATGCAGAAACTTTCTCACAATCCTAGCTGACAAGGCAAAGGTTCATTATTCGGATTAAGGAATCTTCAGAATGACTTGGACCGCATGTTTATTGGCCAATCTTAGCCTGGGATCAGCACGCTGAAGTGGACAAGGCACATCAGACTTGGAGTGAAAAGACCTGGGTTACTTTTAGCCCTGTGACTTTAGAGTAAGGCTGTCAACCTCACCAAACTTGTTTCCTCTCTTTCCTATAAGAGATAATTAAATTTTCATTATCCACTTCATAGATGTCAAAAAAGAAAAAGCTTTTTAAATCTTTTTATTGTGGTTGAGTCATTTTTCAGTTGTGTCCTACTCTTTGTAATCCCAGTTGGCTTTTCTTGACAAAGTGCTTTGCCATTTCTTTCTCCAGCTAATTTTACAGATAAAGAAACTGAGGCAAACAAGGTTAAGTGACTTGCCTAGGGCCACACAACTAATAAGTGTGTCTGAGGCCAGTTTTGAATTCAGGAAGATGAGTCTTCCTGACTCCGGGTTGGGCACTCTGTCCATTTTTGTAAGTCTTAACAGCCTATATAAACTTGCTTAATTTTTATTAAAAGTTGTAAATCATACAATGCATAAGAACTGTTGTTATACTCTAACAAGAATATATTTTTCTCTTACCTCCTGCATAATCAATCTCTGAAGGCATAAGCAGGATTCATAACTGCCCCGTTCTGTATTCACATGTTTAATGGGAATGAATGTCATTCCTATGCCCCCAGCTTCTGACATGGGAGCATTAATTATAGTTCATGAACTTTTGTCTAAGTAGCAAGATGTGAGCTTGGTGGTACTATCCCCTAACCTCCCACCCCAAGCTCCCAGAATCCCTTGGCTGTCTCTGAGCTCTGCTTAAACACTTTCAGCAGTTATTTTTCAGTAGACTGCTCACTCCATTTCAGGTAGATCCATTTTCAGGCAGTGTGGTGAACTGGACAGAACAATACAATGGATTCTGCCATTTCCTACCTTCATGATGGGCAATTCCTTTCACCTCTCTGACCTCAATTTCCGTAACTATACAATGAAGGGGTTGGTCTAGATGAACTTTCAGGTCCCCTTCAAACTCTAAATCTATTATTGTTTAATTCAGATTTTTACTGAGTTATTTAAATGGGTCAGAAATCTGTCTCCATCCTTGTAACATCTTCTAATAGGTTCTTGTTTCCTTCCTTACCTCTGGCCTCCTCTCCCATAGCCCTAATGCAGAAGCAGTCTTATTGTTACTCCATAAGGTGGTCCTTTGAATGCTGGAGTCCGGTTGTCAGCTTCTCCAGCAGCTTTCTCTTTCAGGAACCTAGCATCCTTGACTATCCCTCCATCCTGAGTCCTTCTATTGTCCATGCACAGGCTCACACCTCCCTCGCACCCCATCGTACGCCTGCTACAGCACTGAAGAGGGGAGACCATCCAGCATGCAGGACTTAGCTTCCCTTAGTGTTCCTTCACTCAACAGCCCTTTCAGCATTAATTACTTCTGGGGTGCAAAAAGCTTGTAACTTTGACAGAAGTACAATGTTTCTAGAAAGAAAAGTTGTCAGTCAATAAGCTTTTGTCAAGAGCCTATAATTAGTTGGGGATACTGAGCAAAAGAAAGTCTCTGTCCTCAAGGGGCTCACAATCCAATAACACTGGACCTTTTTTCCCTAGGCTGTGACCACTGAAGTACATGCTTTTTTTCCTTCATGATGGAGAGAGAGATTGCAGTTTTTTGAGGTAGATTGCAGATAAGCAGATTTCATTTGAACAATGCTAAAAAAAAAATTAAATTCTATTATGCTATGGGGGTAGGGAAGAAATATGCAGAGCATAGTTCAAATGCTTTCTTTTGAAGTGTACCTAACTGGAGGCAAGGTTGTTTTAATTGGTTTTTAGTAACATAATTTAACCTTGCCTAGTGAATCCATCCAAGGCAGAGTACAAGATTGCCCTCTGCTGCCTGAAGGTAAAATTGTTTCTTTGCTTTCCTAATTTGCTGTGCTTGTCCTTCATTCTTGACCATGACATCAAGATGATGCCATGACTTGTAGTTGACTTTGAGTGAGGGAAGGCTGTTCAAGGTCACCAGACTCACTTTTTTTCTAATTTACATGGTGTTGGAAACACAGAAAGCGTTATGGCCAATCTGGATTTTAGAGATCACGCTAGCCTGATCTCTGCTTTATAAATGAAGATGTATAATGAGTTTAGTGCTAATAGATGAATGTGAAGCTGAAGGAGGATGAAGAGAAGGAAAAGAAGTAATCGAAGCCAGCATGGAAGATAGATTATTTAGCAACTTGAATGATCTGAAGTCTCCAAACTTGGGAAATATATACATACATACACACTCACATATGTATTGTGCACATACATATATATGTGTGCATGTGTCTCCCACTAGTACCCTCAGGGACCAACTAGAGGAAATTTAATTTTTCCTCCATAGCTATTCGAATACTTTCAGAATCAGCATGGCATGATACATAGATGTGTTAAGACTTGGTGTCAGGAAGAGCTAGGTTCAATTTGTACTAACTGGGTGACCCTGGGCAAGTTATTTCCCAAGATTTTATTTCCTCTACTGCAAAACTGCAGCACCCCAAGGTTGTTGGACCTCAAGTAAAACTTTAAACTATAAGAAACTATATTTTATGAATGTCTATTTTTCATATTATTGGAAATGGCTAACATGCCTTTTCTAAGTCTTCAGTCGGTTTTCTGAACCAACCCCTTCCTAAAATACATAGCCCAGAATTGAACAGAGCACTCCACAAATGGTCTGTCTCAAGCTTACTCAGTCCAGGACACAATACCATGCTTTTGCACCCTGAGATCACAACAGCCTTTTTAAAATGCAGCAGAGCATTCTAATATTGAGTTTACAATCTCACCAAAATCGAGTCCTTTTTCACCCAAAATGCTTTTAGTTTTACTCCCACTTTCTTGTATATATGAACCTGTATTTTTGAATTTAAGTGTCAAGGACTTAGATTGGCCCATTCTTCCAGTTCTAGTTTTTCAAGATCTTGAATGCTGTCATTCCATTTGCTATCTCTCTCTCAGCTTTGGATCATAAGGAAATTGGAAATGAATGTCACCTCTGTCTTTATCCAAGTCATGTTCACCAGCACAGGGAAAAAGGTTCAAAAGAAAAAATGACCTTGATAGTGGTGCAAATGCAAAACAATCCGATTTGGTAGAAATACAGTTTATAAAATCCTACATTGTTAAAAAAAAAAAATCAATTACGGAAGTACAGTACAAGGTTAAGATCAGATCTGACAGTATTTTCTGTGAAAAAGATTTGTAACTTTTAACTGACAATGAACAGACTGAAAAGACCAGGCTAGATTAATGGAAATAGCAACAAGATGAGAGAATGAATGAAAAAGCTTACCATGTTCAAGCACTGTACTAATACAACAGAAAAACAGAAACAGTAGATTAAGTGCCCCAAAGGAGTTCAGTCAAACAAGGGAGGCTACACAGATGATGTTTCTTCCATACATCAGCTGGAAAGATCTGGTGGCAGTCCTTAGTGCATAATCCATTTCTGTTTTTGACACATTTGATAGTGAAAGGAAAATAGTCTCATTGGACTCTGCTGATTTGATGTGTCTGATTCTCACTCTTTAAAGAGGGAAACTGAAATACTGGGGAGATCCTATGGTTTCCAGGAGGATGAAAGTTCTGGGAGTCATGTAATTAATTGGCAGAACAAAGGAAGGACCTGAGGACATTTAGTTGGGACTGGGGACTGAACATTTTTCTCCAAACATTTGAGGTGTCATGCAGAAAGCAGACCAATCTGGGCTGCTGTATTCTCCTTGAGGGCAGGGTCTGTCTTTTGCCTTTTTTGATATCTTCAGTGCTTTAACACAGTGCCTGGACCATTACAAGCTTATAACATATGCTTGTCAACTGACTGACTGATGCCCAGAGTACTGTGATTTGGTCAAAGTTCATACCAGGACCTAGGCCTTCAAAGTCTTGGTTTGGAACTCCTTCCACTTCACCAAAGTTAATTTTATTATGCTTAATAACAACTACTGAGTGTGCTGAAGTTCCTTTTAAGTTATGTTGATACCCAAGGCCATAGAGAAGCCTGAACAATTTTAAAAACTACTAAAATCAGGGGAATGCAATGTTACATACTGACTTTAGAATTCCATTAGAAGTGTTAATGAGAAGACAGTGTTCAAATCTGTAATGCACTTTAGAAAGAACTTTTCCCGGAGTTGGTCTGTGATTACACTAATATGACACTATTTCTGAATCTGAAAGTCTGAAAGACTATCCCCACTTTTAAGGTCAAAGAGAGTGCATTCATTCCATCATTTATTCATTTCACAAACATTATGGAAGTACCCCTGCAATGTATCCGATTTATGGTTGTTCAGTCATGTCCAACTCTATGTGACCCCGTGGACTCTGTCCAAGAAGACTTCCTTGGCAAAGAAACTGAAGACATTTGCCACTTCTTCCTCCAGCATGCCCCAATTTTTCAGATGAGGAACGGAGGCAAATAGGGGTTGACTTGCGCAGGGTCACGCAGTTACTAAGTTGTCTTGTGGCAGCACTTGAATTCAGATCTTCCTGACTTGAGACCCAGCACTCTATCCACCCAGCTGCCCCGACATGGTATATTAAAGACCCAGGAAGAAAGGAAGGTAAAAGATGCTTGTCATCAGGCTCAAAATCAGAGTAAATAATTCTCAATAACCCTCTTCAACATAGAAACCCAGTTTGTAAAACTCTCATAGGGTCAAAGACTGAGGGCTGGAAGGGACCTCAAAGGCTGGTTGGTCCAACCTGTCTAATGTATCTTCTAGCTCATCATACTGCGTAGTTCAATGAGAACAACTTAAAAGCCAGGGAGCTTCTGGAGGAAAGAGAATATTTAACTCATCTTGGATATGCCTCATACAACCTTTGTCTTGTTGAATGAGTAGTAGGTAGTTATGCAAGAGCCTTTGATGATACTGGGTATTAAAACAGCTTTTCTTAAGATAAATTTCCTGTAGTTTCCCTTCTCAAAGCTCTCAGATTCACCTCCTTCCTTTCTTTTTCCACCACTCCAAGTCTATCTACCTCAAGTCTGGTTACAGGAGCAGCCTTCTAGAACTTTTCTCCTATCCTAGGTGCTTCTTGATCTGAAAGGATATAAACATCAGAATAATTTTCCTCAAAATTTCTTTACATAATTTCTACTGCTGTGGAAAAATTTAGAATAACCCTCCTCACCCCACAAAAACAAGAATCATCTATTGGGCAAGGTCTCATGTGGTGGTCAGGGAGAAGGTGATGGTTCAAAGTAGACTGTCCTTGCCCTGGAGGGCTTTTACGTCTATTTACAAAGATTGTATGACTGCATGAAAAGGTAACAGTAGAATATTATACATACTTAGAATGAACTTGAGGTAATCTAATCCACCCTCCCATTTCAGATATAAATCCCCTCTTATAATAATGCCCGAGAGACGGGTTTTATGCCATTTTGGCTTGGGAACTTTACTGACAGTGCAGCCCTACAAACTCTTCCTCCTGAGCTGAAGTCTAGCTCCCCTTCCCCTCCTATCCTGGTACTAGTTCAATTCTGCAGTTCAATAGATATTTTGTGGAATGCTTAGTGTGATTAAGGCTTCAGTATAAGCCTCTAGAACAACAGACCAATGGCATGCCACTTTCCTCCTTTCAGCATTGATGGCAATTCATATACCAGTTCCCTCAACTGGTAACTCTGGTCTCTGGTCAGTGTGCTTTGTTTGTTTCCTTTAAAAAAATATGGCACCCAGGACTGAAAAAATGTGCCTACAAAAGGAGAGGACTAGACTATAGGACAAATGAGATTCCTTCCAACTTTGTACTTATCAAGCTTGATTCAGATGTCTGTTCTGTTACTAATCTTTCCAGATTTATGTCTGCCAAGGACTTGATGGGTATGAGTTCTAGGTGTTCATACAAGTTGTTGATTTATAAAACAAAACTGAATAAAACAGGACCAAAGGACAGAGTATTCGATTCTGAAGCAAATTCAGTCATCCCTGTGTTTTGACCTCTCAGATACTCACCTGTGAGTAGCCCTATGACTCACATGATATGGCATATTTATAGTATAAACACTAAGCACTTTAGGAACTAAAATGAGAAAAGAGAAATTCAAGTGGAGAGACCTCGAAAGGCAGAAATATACAAGTTAGATTATAATAGACACATAGGTTTTAAAATACTTATGGAGGAGTGACAGACACAATAGTCATCCAACAAATACAGTAACTTTGTTTTGAGCAGAATGGTTTATATAGAGTAGTGGGAAATTAGAAGGGAAAGGTAAACTGGGATCAGATTATAGAGGGCTTGAATGATACACAGTGTGTCAATGAAAATTAAATACAGCAATGTATAGGAAGGAAGAGATTGGCAGCCTACTGTACATTGTGTCATTTTCACTGCACTCCATCCTCCAACTCCGTAGGCTTCTCCACGGACATCTGTTCTTATCATTTACTTTTCTAATTCTCTCACTTGTAATGGTCTCCTTCCATCCAGTCAACTCACCTCCGTTAAGTGGCTTATCCTAATCATGTCTTTATTCTGTATAATATAGGAAGTATTTCACTTTATGTTGCTTTGTAAGGGTCCTCAGCTACATCTTAGAGTGCCTTCTGTACAGCAGATGCTCAATGATTGCAAGGGTTTCCTCTTCCTTGTTTTCTTAACCACAGCTTTGGAGAAGTCTAAACAATCTTTCCAAGACTCCTAGGTAGGAATTCTGATATTCTGACAAAAACTCAGTAAGTACCTTGAGTAAACCATTTGTTACCTTATTATGGACAACAGAATTTGGGGAGTTTTCCCTAGAGTGGGGAAGTAGAGATAGTCCCGGTCTAGGATATCTTGGTATGTATTCATATGGTCAACCTATCTAAAACGTAACCTTTCAAAACTAGGTACTTATCAAAGCATCAAATTACCTGAGGCCAAGGCTTAGGATGTTTAAAATTTTAAATATTCATTATAAAATTTTAATAAATTCTTAGAATGAAAAAGTTCATTTTTTTATTAAAATGAGAATTAAGTTATTATTCTTTTATGCTCCTCTCCTTCACCTCAATAACAATTTATTTTAAAACTGAATGAATCTCTTTGCCTGATTTTTTTGTTGTTGTCAAAGGATTTTGTATTTGGCTTGATATGTAGCAAACTCTTTTCATTATTTAATTTTCTACCACTAATCTTACCCTACATAATTTTCAAATATCAATTTAGGTGAAAAATATAAATTTATTCATTAATCTTATTTTACATAACATTTTCCCTATCAATTTGAAGCATTCCTCATTTTATTTTCAGTGATCAGATATTTAGGAAATCTAATCAGTTTTCAGTCTGTCTGCTTTATTAATCAAATGTTTCAAGTATATTTATTCAGTGTCTAAAAACAGCAAAAACAAGGTAAGGAGGCTCACCCTAAAAAGTCATCTAAAATCCCGAGCAGGCAATGCAAAGATATTTCTTCTAGAGCCAGTAAAAACTGACAGGTTATACAACCTATACAAACTTAATGTTATTTGGAAAAACAGAAAAACCTGGGGACTGGGGTAGGAAGGAGAGGAAGTCTTTCTTAAAACTCTTCCTCTGCTTGCTTGCTTCGAGACTGTTTCAGCTGCTGCAACCTTTCAATTGTTTCAGACACCGTGCGTTCTCCGTGCACCTTGTTATCTCTTGTACGGATATTCACAGTTCCACTAGCTTTCTCTTTTTCACCAACAACTAAGAGACACAAAACATCTTCATTAGACCAGACCAAGAACAAATCTATAAAGATATTTAGAATCAGTTTTATAACTTCCTTAAAGGGACATCAGAGACTATCTAGTGACAAATTTATACCTTAAGGATTCAGTGAGGATAACTGAGAAAACCACTGTATATTTTACTGGTTCTATCACTAAATATGCGACCCTGGACATGTCATTTCCCTTGTAACAGTTCTCATACATAAAGAAGGGACAATAATACATGTATTATCTAACTTAACATGTAACTGTGGGGAAAAAAGCATTTTATAAATCTTAAAGTACCTTGTAAATGTAAACAGTTGTATCTAATTGAAACGAACACTATTCACCAAGTTTTGCCCCATCAAGCACTGAAGATAATCTAACAGAAATACCTTGTGTTAAGTGAGAAATATAAGGGATGAAAGGATATAAAATTTGAACTAACTCTTAGATATCGTGTTTCTATACATCAAAATATTCCATTATGCTATGTGAATTACAGAGATCTGTAACAAAGCTATAAGGCTCCCCAAATCAGCTGAGTTAAAATGCACAGGACTTTTGATCAGCCTATTCAGCCCTCTTCCGGTGTTCAGCCTCAACCCAATCCAGTTCTTTAAAGGACTAGGCGATAGCCTTTAATATTCTTTCTCATTTTTACCTAGAATGAAGTTGTATTGTGCTAGCTGCGCATTTCGGATCTTCTTGTTCAGCGTACAGCCTGGATCCAAATCAACGTCAGTCACTAACTTAGCGTCATGGAACTGTTGTTGTACCTAGGCAAGGCAGGATACATTTTAGAGTAATTCAAACTTTATTTTGATTAATGATTTTAGAACCCTCTTTAACTTGAATCTTCAAGAAGAAAATATGGAAAATAACACAAAGAAAGTTTGAAGGACACACTTAATTACTTCATTAAAACAATACTAAAAACTATGGGAAAAATAACTCAAAATATTTTCCTCTATAAATGAAAGCAGTTGCTGTATTAACTGATCACTTTATGAAATACTAAGTGCAAATTTTTTGGAATACACATCCAGCTGTATCATTGATTATGACCAGGCCAGTACCAGCTTCTATTTGGCATCTATAAAATGGCTCTAACCCTTTCTATAGGACTGCTTTCTCTACTGAATGCATTATGAAGATTCACACTAACTGTTCTCAGCTGACTCTTAATGGGAACATGTTGTTTTGTTTATTTTTTTACAAAAAAGCAAAAATGCTGAGTATCACAAAAGATGGTAACAGACTCTATTTTAAAGCCGGTGAAGGAACTTCATCTAATTGATAAAATCTGGCCAATGGCAAATTACCAGGCAAGGTTGTCTCTCAATCCAATTATTTCCTTGACACCCATATATACACAGTAATCTAATTAAATAGATTACTGAAAGTAATTTAAACAAACTTGAAGAACACATTCTAATTACTATGTTTAAAGAAGTATTTATAAACAGTTCTTTTCATTACAAACACAATTTTTCCTTTGAAAACAAGATGGGCATTAAATGAATGCAGCTGCTGTTGCTATAGGCAACGGTAAGTTTAGTGCAACGAATTTCAAATACAATTTTAAAGAAATTTTTAGGCTTGCAAATGGTAATGTGTTGAATAGAAACCATGCTGGAAAGCTCTTTGTAGCAGATTCTCTTCACGACACCCCACATCCTTGCCACTGACACATCAGTTCAAACATACACGAGGTTACGTTTACCTCCCAACAACATATCAACCAGATTTCTCTTGAAAATTTTTTTCCTTAACTATCCAACAGATTAGTGCACTTGGCTAGTACAAATGTTTCCACCTATACAGCAAGTGAACACTACTGCTACTTTGAAGGAAGCACTTTGAACGCTGCCATTTCACAATGTTTTCTAAATGCCAGAGCCATGTGTCAGGAAACAACTGGGTCATCTGACCAGCAAGATGTATTTTCTGATTCTCAGGGCCTCTCTTCAAAATAGGAATTAGGTACATGAGATAAAGCAGTTCAGCTGTCTCCATAGTCTTAAGACATTAAGCACAGTAAGGAGGTAAAAACCTGATTAACAGTAGAGAAGGCAAAATCCGAATCCCCAACACACTCAATCAGCAGCATGTTCCCTGCTACCTGCCATGTTCTGACAGGGCTTCACAAACCAAGCCAAGAGCTTGCACAATAGAATTAATTTATTACCTTTCATAACCTTCACAACAACTTGGGAAACCAAAAGGCCCAGCATCCAACAGAGACCAGTTCTGTCACACAGAAATCACCTAAGACAGATGAAATGTGAACTGCCTAACATGGGATCAGGTTGAAAGGACATTTGAGGCCTACAACCCCAGGGAAGCCACGTATCAAAAAGGAAAGTATCAGAAAATGAATAAGAGGAATATTAGGGAAAAGACCAAAATTACCAAAGACCTTAGGAGGAAGAAAGATCAATTAAAGACCTTAAATATAAGCACACCAACCAAGAGGAAGATAACAACAACAAGGAACATGGCCTCCAGATCAGCGAAACGAGTGCAGACGTCCATGAACAAATAGTGCAAGAGAAGACACTTGATGAGGCAAAAGACCCTGTGGATTTCCAAGAGAACACAGACCATGGCAGGATATTCTCTGAATGGTTTAAGAAGCTAAAAGCAGTAACATTAAAAAGAAAACTTCAAAGTATGAGAAATATTGACTTTTTCAAATATCAAGCTCACATGGGAATTAATCTATTTAAACCATGCTAGTCAAAAGTAATCAGGCTCAAGATTTAGTCTGTAATACTCACATACATCTGGTTATACACTGCATCAAGAGGATCCAATTTACAAAAACCCTATACGTATGGGTGCAAAGCAGAGGAATCCAAATCTGTAGCTCTTGCCCCCACAGGGTCAACCAAGATCTTCAAATTCAGAATATATAAAAAACTGACCAAGAGAGGTGAAGACACTCTCTTCCAATCAAAGAGATTTTAAAGATTCCTGGTACCCAGAAGTAACTACCCTGTCCCTGAGGAATACTTGCCTCTTACAAGCTGCAGAGGAAGCAAAGGGAATATTTGTATTGTACTCAGCAGTCACTCAGTAAGTACTCACTAAATGGAAACTCAGAAATTCATTTATCAGTATTACCACACTATTACAACCAAGAATACTAACAATCCATTAAAGCCCAACTTCAAAGGCATTAGCCTTTAGTCTGCAGAACTTGAAATATGGCCCTGGATTCTCGAAGAATGTGCTTTGGGGATAAAAGCTTTTTAAATAAATCCTATACTAAGTTGGAAAGATTGAGTCTAGGCCTAGGCTTGGACTAGATGTCTGCTGTCTGGGGAGCAACCTCTCACTAAGTCTGGAGAGGCTCATCACAAGTCTGGCTGCCAGCTTTCAGTTACAACAAATGAAGACCTTTTTACTAAGTTCTAGAGGACCTGAGCTTCAATGAGACCTCAACGTGGGGAGTGCTCACACTAATAAAAAAATAAAAGTAGAGATGATACAAATTTGCATGTAGATACAACAGTAGGGTTTACAAAGTGCTTTTCTCAAACTAATAAGGGAGAAGCAACATTAAGTGGCTAAGTGTAGTTGAACTACAGAGGTAGAGCAGTGAATCTGAAGCAGCAAGATGTGGGTCCAAGGCCAAGGTCAGCCAGTTAGAGAGAGAGGGAGAGAGAGAGAGAGAAAGAGAAAGTGTGAGGTGTGTGTGTAGGTTTTCAAAAGGCTCAAAGACATCTGTATGGAAATAATATAGACTTTTAACACTGCAAGGTCTTCGAGTTTGTTAACAACACCACTTGGAAATCTATAGCTGATAAATCTTTCTTCTATCACACAACAATGATCTTCCCCAAAGTTGAAAAATGAATATAATTTGTCAGGGCATGTCCATAACTGTGAGAATCACATGTATCTTTGATATAGGCAACCCAAGAGAAAAATCCACAAACAGCTTGCAAAAGCCTGAAAAAAAAAAGAATGCCAGCAGTAAAACTTATGCTCCCAAACTTATTGTATGGATCACCTTTTGGGCATATTCATCACAGGTTGGTCCCACTGGTACCACCATAACCTGCCGAGGAGACAGCCAGAAAGGCCTGTGGGAGAAAATGAAAATGGTAGGCTTATTAGTTATTACTAACAATGATAAAATTCTCCTTAGATCTGTTCTCAATGTTATTCTTTTCCTGAAATAAAAAATGGGAATTTTAAAGGCTGCTGAGCTTTTCACAGCTCTTTGTTTACAATGCTCAATTAATGGCTGAATAGAATTTTATTCATATTGATGGCAAAGTTTCAAAAACTCTGATTAGGAATAAACTATCATTCACTGACATTTTAAGTGAAATGAGATAAAAAAGCTCAATTAACATTATTCTCTTACCAGCCTACAGACAAACACAAAAGACATTCCTTAGATTACCTTATGTATTGGGATATAAAAGCACCATGGCATAGCAGAAAGGAGCAGGCTTAGAATCAGTAAGACCCTGCTTCAAGTCCCGCCTCTGATACATACTGGCTCTGTGGTCCAGAGGAACTCAAGTAACCACTGGGGGCTCTAGGTAATTAAGTGACTGAGGAGGTGCCAACCTGCATTAGCAGAGGTGATTTCTTCCCCAGGAAGTTCCCTGTACCAAGTGAAATCACAAGTCCAGTTGGCATCCCTATCTAGATACTATTATTCCCGCCCCCAGGCTATCCTCATTTATCAGACGCCTTGTAGGTGCACAGCCTCAGGCTAGGCTGCACAAATCCAGCATTAAGTGTGGTGTCTGTTCCTACATCAGGATACAAAGACGAAAACACAACACTGCACTCAGAGAACCTAGATTCCTGGTTTTTACTGCTATCTTTTATTTGTGTCTCACTTGCATTTTCTAATATACTCCTTCAACATGCCTACCCCATCGGACCACCCCTTATAACAAAGAATGAAAAAGGAGAAAAAACAACAATTCAGCAGAACCAATCAACACATTAACCAAGTCTGTCAATTTATGTACATGTTACATTTTGAAATGAACATGCTTCTGCCTTACCATTTGCCTCCATAGTTTTCAGTTAGGATAGCAATCATTCTTTCCACAGATCCCAAAACAGCTCTATGAATAATTACTGGCCTTTTTTTGTCATCACCATCATGACTATGAAGAAAAAAATGGGTATTTTGGTAAATATCTACTCTTAAATATATTTCAATATTCTAATTTCCTTGATGTGGGTTCGCCCTCTACTACCACAGATCACAACCCTTATGTAATTTCATACAGCTGCTATGGCTAAAACGTTTCACATTTCTGGCCAAACCAATTATGTAAAACTCCAAATTTATTAAGCAGACAAGTCCTAGGACAACAGACAGCGAGTCCAGAATGGGGCCTACTCAAAATCCTCCTGGCTTGATTGGCCCCACCAGAGTGAATTTCCATTTACATGGCCTTCAAAAGGCAGATGTCACTTCTATGATAGGATAAAGAATCAGAGGAGCACTTTATTAGAAAAGCCTTTAAATATTCCTTTTAAATAAAAGAGTCACCTGGGAAATGATGCAGAGGTACACTCACCTTACATAAGTGAGATTAAACCTAACAGGCAGTTGAAAATCTAATTGAATTGTTGCACACTGGTGGTATCGACCAATAGCATCTTTAATCTCAATGTCAATCTACAAAAGATCAAATTCACTGTGAAATAATCTCTGCAGTAGCAAATAAGAAAGATAATACAAATAATATTAACAAACATTTAAAAAGTGAAAATTAATTTACATGAATTATCTCTTCCGTGCTTCCTAACAGTTTGTTACAGCAAGTCCTACACGAATTACTCCTGAGGAATCTGACATTCAAAGTGCCTCAGCCATGGTCACATAGTAGTTAGAAGTGGTGGAGGCTGAATGTGAATAGAGATTTTCCTGACTCCAAACCCAGCACTCCCTCTACATCTAATACAAATGAAGAGCTGTGAGAATTCAGGGAAGGGAGAAATCATTTCTGGCCTGTGTGCATGCCTGGGGTATGGTTGGGAGGAGAATGAGCAGAGTCTGAAGAGAGGGCTCACAGAGAAAGTTTTACTGAGGAAAGTGCTCACTGACAAAGGATTTCAAGGATGGACATGCTTTCAGAATGGTCCATGACACGATGGAATATAAAGGAAGTTAGTGGAAGGAATAGGTACAGACAAAACCATGCAAAGCACACTGAATGTGCCTGTCCCCATCCCTGGCCTGGACCCCTGGCAAAGGAGCTCAGACTCTATCCCACCAGAAACAAGGAGGGATGTGATCAGCACTGGGAAGGTTAGTCCAGGAGTTATGTGCAGAACTTCCTGGTCAGCGTGGTGTCCCAGTGGGAGACAGGAACCAAATAAATAGTCAACCTGCACTTATTAAACGCTTATTAAATGCCAGATGCTGTGTTGAGCAGTGGGAATATAAAGACAGGCAAATGCTAGGCTCCACCTCTCCAGAATCTCATGGACTAAACGGGAGAGACTATGTAAACAAATTACTGCAAACAGGATGTGTACAGGAGAAACAGGAGGAAATGACTTTGGAGAGAGGGCATTAAGATCAAAAAAGGTTTCTTGAAGAATGTAAGATTTTTAGCTTGGACATAAAGGAAGTCAGGAATGAGAGGAGGTCAGTTCTAGAGGGCAACCTTGAAAATGCCCAGTGTCAGGAGATGAAATGTTTTGTGCAATTAATAACAAAACGGTATCACAATAACTAAGACAAGAGAGGAGGATTGTCTGAATTCAAGTGCTGGCACAGCAGGAATGGAAATGGGAAAGTGGGGTGGGGGGGCGGGGGGGCAAAGGAAGGATGTGAATCAACAACATTTGTGAGCTGTTGAGATGTGAGAGAAAGGAGGAGGATTACAAAAGAATGACATTTTGAGAACGGATGGCTCAGATCATAGTAGTACCATTCACTGGATGAACATTAAAGAAGGGCCTACTGTGTGAAAGAAACAGAAACAGGCCCCAATTGATAAATGGTCAAAGGATATGAACATGCAGTTTTCAGAGGAAGAAATTAGAGCTATGTCTAGTCATGTGAAAAAATGCTCTAAGTCACTACTGATTAGAGAGATGCAAATCAAAACAACTCTGAGGTACATCACACCTATCAGAGTGGCTAACATGATAAAATGGGAGTATGATAAATGTTGGAGAAGATGTAGGAGAGTTGGAACTCTAATTCATTGTTGGTGAAACTGTGAGCTGATCCAACCATTCTGGAGAGCAATTTGGAACTATGCCCAAAGGGCTACAAAAATGTGCATACCCTTTGACCCAGCAATATCACTTCTAGGGCTATATCCCAAAGAGATCATACAAATGCGAAAAAGTCCCTCCCACATGCACAAAAATATTTACAGGAGCTCTTTTGGTGGTGGCCAAGAACTGGAAATCGAGGAAATGCCCATCAATTGGGCTATAAGAAATGACAGACTTCAGAAAAACCTGTAAAGACTTATATATGAACTGATGCTGAGTGAAATGAGCAGAACCAGGAGAACATTATACACAGTAACAGCCACAGTGTGAAAGGACTGTTTCTGACAGACTTAGCCCTTCAGAGCAATACAAGGACTTAAAACATTCCCAAAGGACTCTTGAAGCAAAATGCCTTCCACGTTCAGAGAAAGAACTATGGAATCAGAAAGCAGATTATTTTCTCTAGTGAAATGTTTTGTTTTGGCTTGGTTTTTCTCATGGTTTCTCCCATTCATTTTAATTCCTCTATGCAACACGACTAATACAAAAATGTGTTTAATAAGAATTTATGTGTAGAATGCATATAAGACTGCATGCTGTATCAGGGAGAGAGGGTTAGAAAAAAATTTAAGACTTATGGAAGTGATTGTTGAAAACTGAAAACAAGTTAATTAAATTAAAAAAAACAAAACAAAACAGAAATTGCAGGCATTTCATTTAATCTCTCTGGCCTGTTTCCTCATCTGTAAAATGAGGGCATTGGGGTAAGAGACTGCAGAGGTCCATTAGTTTAATTGTGAATTATGAAGAGTAAGTATGGGGAGGAAAAGATGAGAATTTTGTAGACAGATGGAACAGCTGGGTAGAGATATGTATTAGGCAATTGAAAATGCAAATATGAAAAAGATGAGATGTACAGACATGGACTTGGAAGCAAACATCAGGGAGAGATACTCAAAGTTGTGGGAGTAAATAACTGGAGATCAGGAGGAGAGAGAAGGAGATTTGAGATAGAGAGAGGGAGAGAGAGAAAAAGAAGACCAAGGCAAGGATTTCTAGAACACTTGCATTTGTGGGATTAGAGAAGAAGCAAGAAAGAAAGACACAGAAGCCAGAATTAGAAGATTCAGAAAACCAGCGGTCAGAAGGGAGGCTGAGTGGGTGAGGCCAAACTCTCAAATGCTACAAAGTCTAAAGAGAAGGACTGAGAAGATATCATTGGATTTGGTGTTCAACTTTCAAAACCCTTCACAACCAGACTCCAATCTATCTCTCCATTCTCACTGGATATTACTCTCTTCTGGTACCTTTTAATGTAGCCCAATTGGCCTTACCCATGTTCCTGCCAAGTAATATTCTATCTTCCACCTCTATACCTTTGCTATTCCCCACCTCCGAGATCCTCACCTCAACGTCTTACAATGATTTTCTTCATTCAAGACAGCTTGAGCATCACCTTCTACATGTAGGTGTATTTCCTTTCCTGACCCCTGCACTACTAGAACCCTCCCTTCCCAAATAATGCTATGCAAGGTACTGCTCTTTAGTATGGAGTCATAAAAATTATTTTCACATAAAAAATGTATCAAATCAACTGGTAAAGGATGGATGATAATGCCTCTTTAATAGAAGAACATGTTGGTACCCAAAAGGAGGACAGAAAATAATTTTCATTTACTAAAAACTGCTAAAATATGTATGTAAAGCAAACAGTTTTCAGGTAAGCTAAAAGCAATTTTGTTGCAAAAAGGAGAAAATGAACTGTGAAAAAAATATATGGGCTCATATATCATATATCATAATGTAAAGGATGCAGAAGGATTATTTTTTATATGTGACTATATATATGTTTATATTACTTGGATGGTTAAAAGAGGAAGGAAAAAACCCCTTAATTTATCAAAAACTGAGAAAGGGCGAATATAAAGAAATAGCTGTTAAGAACACAGACTGTGGCAGAAGCAAAGTAAGGGTCCAATGAAGCTGGAAGGAGGGTGGAGCCAGGTAAAGAGCTTTAAAAGCTAAAGAATAATTTAAATTTGGTCCCAGAGGCAGAAGAAAGACACTATCCTTTGGTTGTACCTCACTCTTCCTATGTGAAAAGCCCACATCCTTCTACTCTCGTCTGTTTTCCTGATGACATACTATGTACTGTTTCTCCATATGAAACAAATTTTAGAAACACTCCACCATGAAGAATTGAAACAAAAAATGTTAGTGATAAGAAGCAGAATGTTACTTCATTCAGAAAAGTCAAGATTTTGCTGGGAATTTCAATTATTCCTCCCCTTCATCTATTCACATCAACATATTTGGGTACTAACCTTTGGTCCATAGAATGCTCCATCCCCAGGGTTTAACACCCACTTCTCACCAAATTCATTAAGGCTGCTCTCAAGTTGCTAAAAAAAACAACAGATTAAAAAAGAAATGAATATAACTGCCTTCATTCTAGTTTCAAACTAAAGATACTATTTTCTATCCATTCATATACTACAAGTCCAATATAACATGATCATTTTAAAAATAATAATCTTTTCTTTAAAAAAAAATCAATTAATCAGACAGAAAACATAGCCTAATTCTATCACCAATGACAAAAATAACATCCTCACCAAAGACTTGGATTTCTTAAAAACTGCTCAGATTCAATGCAATCCCAATTACTTTGAATAAAAATACCTTTTCAGCTTGATTCCATACTTCAATATCTCCAAGGAACTTTTCTGGGCGAGTTGAAAGGTTTAATTTAAAGGAAAATCCAAATACATCATACACTGTCCGCAAGAAGTCCAAACAATTCTTTATCTCCTCTTCAATCTTTGTTTTGTTTAGGAAAAAAAGGTTGAAAAATTATTTACTTGTTTTAAGTTCTGGCATTTTAAATTTGATTTCACAGGGCCTAGTTAGTACCTGTTCCATGGTACAGAATATGTGGGCATCGTCCTGCTGGAATCTGCGTACTCTTGTGAGCCCCGTGAGAGCGCCTGACAGCTCATTTCGATGAAGTACCCCAAAGTCAGCTATTCGCAGGGGTAACTCCCTCCAAGATCGGGGCCGATGATCAAATAAAAGACTGAAAATAAAGGAAAGGTATTAAAATCCATTCATATTCAGGTCTGTAAACAGCCAACTACTTCAATGACATTGGCAAAATGTTACATTACAAGAGTGGTTCTCAAACTTTTGCCTTTTAACATCTAAAAATTGAGGAACACCCTCCACCCACCTCATTGGACAGCCTTTTTTTACAAGGTTCTACCTATCCACATTTACCACATTAGAAAAAATGTCTTAAGATTATTATGAAAATAGCCTTGACGTCATGGGCCCCCTTCGAGGACTCTTCAGGTCCTCCAGCAATACCCAGACCACACTTTGAGAACCACTGATTACAATGTAACAGATTCCTACAGAAAACTGAAAGTCTTCCTATTTCAGTAGAAGAAGCAACATCTCTCAAACTTTGAGTTACTGAGCTTATTTAAATAGACTATTATTGTGAAGCAATTATAAGGGTCTCGTATAAATAAAACTACAGAGAATACACTATGAAACATCACTTCTAGACAACAGTGAGTAATCTCTTTGCAGAAATCTGGGAAGACAAGATAGCCCAATTAAAAAATTGCTGGCTCTGCAGTGACAGGACCTCTCTGTCACTACCCATAAACCTTGGGCAAAGCAATCTATTTTTCTAGACTTCAGCTTCTGCACCTAAAAAATGAGGATGCTGCCTAAATGGTCTCTTGATCAATACTGCTAAGAAGAAAATCCTATAGGATCACTGATTACAAAAGCATTCAGACTTTATCTTGATTTTTTCTTCTAAAGATTCAATGGCCTAGCAGCCCCAGACAGCACCTGCCACTATGGAATCAGCCTGGGAATGATCCCTCCCTACTATATCTATTCACATCAACATATTTGGGCTTTAATATTTCTTTATCATGTTTTGCATGATATTACATGTGTAACAGTTATCATACTGCTTGCCTTCTCAATGAGTGAAGGAGAACCTAGAGAGGGAAAAACAATTTGGGACTCAAAAATTAAAAAAAAAAACCCAACTACTTATTTTAGTTTGGAGGACTTGCAGATGTCTTTTGTGGATAGGGTTCCTAGAACCCTAGAAGATGAGCTGATACAAACCCCACTTGATTCCTCGAAATAGCTGAATTTGTTAACTTAATTTCCTGTTTTGGGAGCTACCTGGAAGGTAATTCTTGTCTTCATATACTTAGTTCCAGCACTATGCCTCGTACCTACCATGCTTATAGAACTGAGAAAAGAACAGGCTGGACAAAAGGCTGAACTTGAATTTCCTGAATTTCCACAACTCTCCCTATCCCCATGCCAAGTTGTTGTTCATTCACAGCAGGTAGGAGGGAAAAGGGAAAAGGAACCACTTTAATAAGAGTATATATACTCAAGTATCTTCCTAACATCTATGGAGTTTTCATGTACTCCTCATGGAAGTGGTTACCTCCAGATTCTTGCATCCCAATCAGAAATAGACATTATCATAGTATTGCACTTAACCAAATTTCCCAGAAAAACATGCAGTACATCATCATAAAGAGAAAACTCTTTCCAGAAAGAGAAAGTAAATTCAGTTTCACAGATAACACTAGAAACTCAAAGCAAGCTACATACCAGTGTCCAGGGCAGTTCATGGGCTTCAGAGCAAATGTCTCTTTCTCAACTTCAAAAGAGAACATGTTTTCACTGTAGTGCTGCCAGTGTCCCGAAGTCATCCAGAGTTTGCTATTATAGATATTTGGGGTGACAACCTCCTGGAACCCCCTTTTCCTATATACACTCTAAAAAAGCAAACACCCCCCCAATAAAACCAAGATCCTAAAAATAACGATCTAGAAAAACAATTACATTGTATTTTTAAAAAAACAAATCAACCTAAGCAAAGCAAACAACGAACTAAGAAAATTTTGAGAAAAGATCTCACTGAGATATGATTAAGCAAGTGTGCCAACAAAACAAAGACCAGATAAATGTCTCTAGGTCACACATCAATTTTAGTGACTTTACACACACATGCATATGCAGTATCTTTCCATACTATGTTATCAATATATATTAATACAGAAAAAGACTTAAAAATTATTTATAGCATATAAGAACAAACTCATATTCAAGTTGTTTTACTTCTCCCCACCAAATCAAAATTATTCTTTTTCCCTAAGAGTGCTTAAATTAAGTCAATTTATACCACATATTTGAAAAGCCCTAGGAAGGTAGTCTGGCAATAAACAACACAATGAAAGAATACAATTTACCCTAATGAATTCAATAAGTGTATTATAGATGTGGGCTCCTTTTGGCAGGAAAAAGCAACTTCCAGGACTGAGTTCATGGAAGAAATAGAGTTCCTGATCCTAGGCAAGAGAAGAGAAAGCAAATGACCAAAAGGAATCTGAAATCGGATAGCATTCCAAGTGAAAATGAAATACTTCAGAAATATATCTCATTAAGGTATTTCATTAATGTCACATTAGATCATTAAACTTACCCGGCCAATCTTTCGGTGATCTCTATTTTTTGCGTCCTCTTGGAATTTCTCCCACTCTTTCAACATTTTGGGGTCTGGGAATGAAATGCCATAAACTCTTTGAAGAGTTTCCATATCAGCTTTGCCTTCCCAATATGTAGATGAATTCTGCAAACAAGCATTGATGACACAACAGTCACTTAACAAATGATGGTTGAATTGAAATTCCAATTTGTCAACACCTTAGAGTCACTACAAGCTATTATAAATTCTCACGACCACCACCATTCATTTCACTGACCAGGAAATAGCTGTCAAAAGGTTATTACTTCTCACCTGTCTAACAAGTAATTCTAATCATCTTTGTTCTAGAAAAAACCAGTTGAGAACATCAAACAGAGGAAGTAGGACATGGATTGAGCTCCACCGTGACCATCCATTTCCTCCCACAGTACCTAGGACCCAGCTCTCACCTAGCTACAAAAAAGCTTTTGTTCAAAAATCTGCTTAAAAGATGAGCATGATTACTATAATTTTACCTCATACACAGCTATTAAGTTAAATAAGAGGTAAAATACCTGGCATTAATATACGTGTAACTTCCATAAAATTCAAATCTCATTTTCTTATGGCATTTAATTCATGGTATTTAAATAATAGTATATTACCAATGGAATTAATTTCTTTCAAAAGAGAATTTGGGTTAAGTATTAAATTAGCCAAGTCAGATTACATACTACTGTACTAGTGTATAAATAAATCAATTTTTTTGCAGTTATGAAATCATCTCGACATTTAGTATATTTGATATTGTGACATAGCTCATCTCTAAGAGGATGCTGTCTTTTATCTATTGTCTAAACACAGTAATGGCTAACTTTTCATAAGGCCTTAAAGTTAGAGAAAAGAAACAGTAAATCTTTCTCTAATGTTTGCATTAAGCAAACTGAGAAAAAAATCTGTTGCAAGAATTCTCTGAGAATTTCTAGGTATTTCTTTGAAATCATTTGAGATGAGGGTAAAATGTTACAACAGTTTCAAATGATTATTAGGGAGAAATAAAGCTAACCTAAGAGAAAAGTATGAAACAAGAGAGAATCAACAATCAGCATACAGATATAAATAAAAATGAATTAAACATTAGGGATGATAGTAAGAAAAGCCAAAACAAGGGTCCTAAAAATATTCAAACCTAGGATTATGAATGCCTTTTAGATAAAAAAAAAATATATATTTTTAAACAGGCATTTTGAGGTTATATAGACTCACCTTGTGAATTTTCAAAGTCTTAATCTTGCCAGTATGCCTTACATGAGGACCTCTGCACAGATCTATTAAGGGACCACACCTAAAATAAATGAAGGCAATTGACACAAAACTTTAGATTGCCAGATTTCCATCACACTGAATTAACTATAAATTTTTTTTATTTCTAAAACTTAAATAAACTATAAGAAATGAAAAAAAAAAACATTGCCATGTGTGCTACACGTTTTTATTGCGGTATTACAAGATATTGTAGTATCTCACCTATAGACTGTAGTAGTTGGAGTATTCACTTTTTCATTCAAGATCCGACATTTGAATTTATTGTACTAAAAAGATAGAAAATTAGCAAGTCGTGTAATTTTTATCTAAATTTTAAGCTCTGTATGACAAATTACTTCTACAAACTGTCCTCACTCCTAGAACGCTCTCCCTTCTCATCTCTCTATCTTCCTTCAGTGCTTAGATCATCTTTCAGCTACTCCTTAAAGCCTTTCCTGTTTCCCCCAGGTTGGTAGAGCTCTCTCCTTCCTTAAATTAACTTGTATTGTCTTGCCATATCCTTGCTTTACCCTTCTATGGAGTAGAATTTAAGTTTCCGGAAGGCAGGGTCTATCTCATTTTTATTTTTGTATCTCCTCTTGCAATATTAGGTACTTAATTCCCTTAAGGTCAATAAACACTTATTAAGCAACTGTTATATTAATAAAGATTTCTAAAATTGAATATTGTAATTCATGAGTAACCCATAATCACATTCAATACTGAAATGCTTCATGTATAAAAGTTAACATTATTAAACATATTAAGATAGCATTATTAAAATATCCAAGAAGTGCTTTCAACATCTTCAACTTAGCACACTAAACATTAGGTAGACAACTCCTAACACTAATGGAAGATAAATATGTGAGGCAATGTTACAAAATTAAGCAGTGCAACCCTTCAGACTTGTGTCTTCTTGTACCAAGCACAACTTACCTTAAACATTTCAAGCAAGGTTTCTTTCTTAACTTCCAGTCTCTCAAATAACTGTTTCTCTTTAATGATTTTCTTACATAAAGCCTCCAAAGCAGAGAAGTCATTGCTAGACACGCCTCTTGAGGTAAAGAGAAAAAAGATAAATTTGTCTTCATTTCATTTTACAAAACAAGAGTGCAAAAATATGCCATATTTTAAAGTCAATTTTTTTTAGTTTTATCAGGAAAATTAGCACTAATATGCATACATGTATGTGTACATAAAAGTAGAAACACCTACATTATGCACACATACACAAGTGTGTGCATTGTGTATGCATACACGCATATATAGACACATTATTGTTATTTAGTTGCTTCAGTGGTATCTGACTCTTTGTGACCCCATTGGGAGTTTCCTTGGCAAGGGCACTGGAGTGGTTTGCTATTTCTTCCTCCAGCTCACTTTAAAGATTAGAGGAAACTGAGGCAAACAGGGTTAAGTGACTTGCCCAGAGTCACACTGTGAGGAAGTGTTAGAGGCCACATTTGAACTCAGGTTTTCCTGACTCCAAGTATACATACATATGCTTGTGTATATATAGTATATGTATACATTATATATGAATGCATATATACAACTATACACACATACATATATGGAGCATTGGAGATTTTGCCACTTTTTAGCATAACAAGTTTTTTATGTTTCCTATCAGATACAACTCTTACTTTGGAGATAGTATGAGCCTTAGCCTGGAAATGAGGAAAGTCACTCAGTGGAAAGAGAACAGCTTCAGAGGAAGCTGAATCAGAAATCAGAAGACATGCGTTTGAATCCTGACCGTCACTTTTGGGCAAGGAAATATAGGGAACTCACTTGCACTCTAAGAACCTCAGTTTTCTTATTTATAAAACTGAATTATGTTTGCACCGCCTCTCTGACAAAGCCCTTGTGAGGAAAGCCCTTTGTCAACTTTCAAGTCCTACCGACATGTCTGAGCTATTATTGTCCCCTCCCCCAAAGCCGTGCCCTTTGAGATCTTATGAACTAAAATGCCTTCGAGCCAGCACTGCTTTCCATGCAGAGATTGATGTTTAAGTCATTACTGTGACAATATAATAAGTGTTAACGCAGGAGTAACCTAACATTCTACAAGCAAAACTTAGGGGAAAAAAACCACCTTATCACTTAGTTATGCCTCTTGATATGAAGCCTTTCAGGTTATGTACTCACATAATCAGAACTCAGTTGAACTTACCCATTCTCAAGGTACATGTCATAATAAAAGCCATTTTCTATTGGTGGACCATAGCACAAGCATCCACCATACACTCTCTCCATGGCTTCACCCATTATATGAGCACTTGAGTGCCAGTATACCTGAAAAATGCAAGATAAATATGGGGGCATGAGTCTTAGGAGGACGTTACAATACATTCTACGAAACATAAAGAAAATAATTGAGCATTAAGACTATAATTTAAAAATATAGTAGTTAACTTGTTTTAAACTAACCTAAATACAATAAAGATATTTAAGCAAAAGGAAAACTTGAAAGGATCTTTCATTTATAAAGAGGATCCAGTATAAGGTGTCTCTAAGTAATGTTTCCCTCATACATTTAAAAATATTCAGTTTATAAAAATTATAATTGCTTATTAGATTATTTCTTAATTTTATTTTTAATTCCAAGTTCTCTCCTTCTACCCCTCCCCTACCCATTGAGAAGATAAGAAATATGATATCCATTTTACATATGAAGTCACACAAAACATACTTTGATATTAGCCATTTTCTAGGGGATAAAAAGAAAAAAAAATTAAGAAAAAAATATGCTTCAATCTGCATTCTAAGTCCATCAATTCTCTATAGATAGCATTTTACATCATGAGACCTTAGGAGTTATGGTGGATCAATGCATTAATCAGTTACTAAGTTTTTCCATAGTTGATTATCTTAACAATATTGCTATTCCAATCACTTCATATAAATCTCAGGTTTTTTTGAACCCATCACCTTCAACATTTTATTTTATTCCTAATTTTTGAAGCTTCAAAGTGTAACATAACACTAAACTGCGATTTTATGGACCCATTACCAAGGTATTTTATCATAGACAGACATATATATATCATCAAAAGAAAAATACAGGGAGAAGATCTTTACATTTCACCATGCTACTTTATATTACCTAGAACTCTGAGCTTAAAAATCATGCAGTCTATAAAATCAAAACTACAGTGAACTCTGAGCTTAAAAATCATGCAGTCTATAAAATCAAAACTATAGTCCAACCAAGGCAATCATCGGCCATGCTGTGGTTTTAAGTAGACTTCAGCATATTACCTTTGATGAAATGCACACAAGAGCTAGAATAAGAACGTCATCAGGGACATGTGCAGTTAGAAAAGGAGGCGCATTAATCATGTAATAAGAGTAAGAGACAGCCAGCACTGCACTGGGATCCATGACATCATACAATTGAAAAAAGAGTCCTCTAAAACACGTGGTATAGCCTCTATGGAGAGTCATGAAAGGCCAAGGACAGAAACTGTGCAGAATGAAGACAATACTGTTCTACGTAACAGACACAAACAAAGGATGGTTCCAAAAGCTATTTTTCCATTCACATACAGTCTATACAGTCAATAGAATCTGCCAATAAAAAGGCTAGATTCTACCTTTTATTATTAGTGACTAGTGATATTCTATATAAAAACAGCTCAATACTGCACATGTTAACTTGCTCTGCATTATTATAAAATATAATAACCAAAAACTAAGTTGCAACTCACAAATAACTGTGCTTCATGAAAGCAAATAAATATCTGTCTGTTAACTGGTATTTTATAGGCAATATCTATTACTTGAACAAATGTAAACCTTTATAGAAATTCTACAGTGAGTTATAGAACAAAAGCAAAGAATTCAAAATTCGATTTTCCCTTAAAAGACACTTTGAGCAAGTCATTCAGATTTTTAAATTGTACTGTCTTACTCTATTTTACTGCTATTTTGTGTGGATTTTAAGTAGTGAAAGCTTTCTGAAGAGAGATCTGGCAATAAACTGCAAGCTTCATGAAACTGACCAGGCTCTTGGGCTCAGCTGGTAGGATGGCATATATGGAAAAAAAAAGAACTTATCTTACAAAAATGTTGATATTATTTTAATCTTTAACAACACAAAGCACTAAAAATTAGTCTTATGCTTGAATGACACATTGGAATACTGCAGTGTCATAGAAATCGACAAATTTGAAGGACATAGGGAAATAATGAAAAGACATCCAAAGTAACAAAAATTGAGATGGGAGTCAGAAAAAGCGTATACATGAACTACAATTATATAAAGAAGGAAAATAATACCAAAGATACACAGCAGAGCTTTAGAAGCACACAGATGGGACTGTGAAAGTGACAAGGTGAAACAATGTTCTTGCTTCTACTGGCTAATTTAAACAATTAAAATTATGGAATAATCTTGATAGTTTTGTAGTAAGTCCAAATTTTGAGACTTGAGATTTACTCTATATTGGTTTAAGGGACATTTGTTTTAATATTCACACTTGTAGTTATAATAAATTTTTTTAAAAAACTGAATTGTCTTTATGAAAAAAGAGAATCACAAGAAAAAATGCAAGCGACATACCTCTGCTTTAAGAACAATATGACATAATGAAAGTTATTTTGTAAAAAAAATCTTAATCTGCAGTTCAATAAACTAAAAACATTTAAGCAGATTCTCATTACTGATGTACATTGTTTCTCTCTGAGAGAAAAGGCAAATGATCAAAAAATATGCTTGTCATAAATCCAAACAAGGATGTATTATAGTTTAAACATTTATGCAGATCAAAACCTCCAGAAAATATAGTTAAGAATTCTTTAATTTGCAAAGAAATAAATTAGACTAAACTAGATTGCAGGAAATCACAAGTAGACTCTTTTTCACCTTCTATACCTGAAAAGATACACAGGCAGGCAGCATCTTAAGGAGAAACTTTAGGATTAACTTATGTTATATTGTCACATGCTCCTGAATTTTTGTATATGTATTTTAAGAAGGAAAAATACACAAAAGAATATGCATTGAATTGCACAGTCAATGAGAAAATTACATTTATTTCCTTGGGTAATGTTCAAATTAAAATGCTGGTTTAGTCTTGAGAAAAAAAAAGCAGGGTCTAAGAGTTAATACTGAGGGGCAAATGTGATATATAGTTTGACTTCTACTCAGCATATTATTATTGATTAATCACTTAAAAAATACATTTTTACATTTCAAGGATTTCTCTCTGCATGCCCCAACCTTCTGAGTGTCCCAGAGAGCCATCTGTTATTGCAAAGTTTTATTTTTGTTTTTCCCAAAGGGAAAGAAAGTGGAAAAAATTCAGTAAAACTTATCAACACAATGAAAAGAATTTGATGCTATATGCAATCTTCCTTTGGACCCCATCATCTGCAAAAGAACAGCAGGAGTATCTTCTCATATCTCTTCTCTGGGGCTGAGCTTGTTCTTTACAAATTTTCAGTATTGTTTCAACCATTTTGTAGCTGTTGCACTTTTCTATTTTCATTGTTGCCATCATTTTGTATATTGTTTTCCTGGCTCTGTTTACTTCACTTTGCACCAATTCATAATTATGTCAAAAAAAATAGTTTCATTCCCTCTACAACAAGTTTTGTGATAATGAAAGAAAATTAATGCCACATCTTGATTTTTTAAATGAAAGTATGTACACATTTTGTCTCTCCTCCTCAATCCTCCACTCTAAGAACAAAGACAAACATAAACTTCAAAGTAAGGTCAGATTTAGTATTAAATTCAATATATAAAATTTTAAAATTAGTTTTATGAACTTTAACTACTCATAGTACTTTGTTTAGGCAAGAATTTAAAAATGAGTGGGGAGAAAAGTCAATAAGCAGGAATGTTAATATTCAAAAGCAACAATGTAACTTCACTAAAAACTTACCGCCTGAGCTTCTTCGTCCTCAAACTTCAGAAGCTCCAAGGTGCAGTCTTCTTCCAGAGGGCGGTCGAGATCCCAAACGATGTTATTTACTTTGGCAATTACTGTGTTATCAGCTAAGCCTTGACTGAAGATAGTAACAATAGTATCAACAACAACAAAGCCGGCAATTCATGTGAAAGGTCAACCTGTAGGACAGATTCTTCCTGCTCCAACGTTTAGTTTTTGATGGAAACGTTAAAAAAAACTAAGACAACCCAAAGCCGCGGTAACAAAACTAGAGAAAGGGGGAAATCCTAGTAAAGTAAAAAGGATAACTCAATAAATAATGGCTGGACTTTAGATCCTGCCAACTCTAAACTCTTGAGGTTTTAGTTTAATATGGAATAACATCTCTCATTTAACCTGAAAAGTCAGTTCTTCTACACGACAAGATGTGTACGTGTGTATACGTGTGCACATGTGGTTTAATTAATCTACTAATACATATAATTAGCTCACCAAAAAGAAAATCAATTCTGAAACAACTCAGGCTCCAATAATGAGTTTTTAAAATGCTTAAATATCTTCCTATATCTTTTAAAACTATATATTTGTTCTTCTAGGAAAACAGAGAAAACACTAAACAACTTGAAGATAAATAAGAATATTTATTTTAACTATGAACAGAAAAATTCTTTTTGGAGGTAGAACAAACAATATTCCCATAACTTACACCAACACAGTTACAGTAAACAAAAATTGTTCTCAATTATTCTGTTATTAAGACAATTTGGGAGGATATGACAATGAGACAGATCCATTATTTGCTCTATTAAGTGAAACAAAGCTTATAAAACCTGTATGAACTCTGGCCTGGTCTGTGTTCATATTTATACAATGTAAAAAGATGCTTCATTAGTGTCTTCAAGCTTTGGACATAACAAAGTATTTCATTACACTAATAAAGAATATTTGAAAGCCAAGCAATACTTTTTTCTAGATATAAGGCTTGGCAGCAGTTTCAAAGCATTGTCCTTATTTTAAAGTTTGTGTAGTTTTTTTTTTAGACAGTCAAATCAATACTAGTTCATTAAATACTATTTGCAAGGCACTACACTTAAGAGCTGAAATAGGAAAATTTAGAACACAAGTGATAACATTTCAAGATGATACCAAAAAACAAAACCAAAAAAATAAACCATAACATGGCAGCCGGTGATTAAGGGTCAAATTCAAAGTGCTACAGACATATAATTCAAAAACTTTTTTCATTAAGCATACATAACCTTGGACTATACAACAGGAAAATGAGGAACTATATCTTATTTCAATACAAATATGAGATATTACTAACTATTCTAAAAACTAAAAAAGGCACTCAGCCTGGACTGGAGAATTTGATCCTGAGAGCCCAGAAAAACTTTGATAGGACGAAAGGAGGATTCAACAAGGCATTCCTGACAAGATCATCAGTGCTGTGCCTCTGTTTATTTCATGCCTTTCCTATTTGAGGTATTGCGATAATAAAATTAACTTACACAGGATTATACGGCTTAGTATTATTCAGAACTTTCTGCAATCTGGCCCCACTTAGCTTTTCAATCTTATGAGTCTCATTTATTCTCCCTCAAAAATGTTCTGTGTTTCCATAGACACTCATGTTCCTGAAGATCCTGTCACTTCTAGTCTATAATTTTTTTCACAGAGCACCACACAATTAGGAAATTGGAAGCACAACAAGGAAAACCTTTCAGTTTTTATGAAATGTTAAGAAACAACTTTTCTTCAGATCACACATCAAAGATGCAGACTTATATTAATCACTTCAATCTGGATTCAGTCAGGTCTCTCAAGAGACACTGAACTTCTTTCACAGTATTGTCTCTGATGGGTCACAACATGGATTCCTTTATGCCTGCTGCTTAGAAGACATCATATCTTCTCTTGTTTCTTTCAAAACACTTTATTATTTCAAGCTTCTCCTGAATACTTAAAAGTTTTCCTTTTGTATGCACTGCTTGGTGTTTTCAAACAATGATGTTTAAACATGCTTGGAGTTTTTTAAAACAGAAAAATTTGCAAATACAAAAGAATAGCAAAACACAACTGAGTAAGATAATTCACATGGTGAACTGAGGTAGCTGGAAGATGTCTGAAGTGTGTACATTCTGTGTATTCCTATAGGGGTAGATCAGCTGGGTGCAGTTTTCTGTACTCACCTAGCATTTGTCAGATAAAATCACACACAGGCAAATGTGAAATCTGCATCATGCTCTAACTGAACTGTTCCCTAACACATAAATTCTGGTGAAACAATTTACGCTTTCAAACAAGCATCATATAGCGGAACTGACTATACTAGATGAGTAGGTGCTTTCAAACTACAAAATTCTGTACCTTTATGAGAGAAATTGCTGTATCTATCAGCTTTCTCTTGTTCCCCCCCCCCATCTCTGCACTTTTTTGCAGGGTTCCAAAACAGTCTTATAACTATTACAAACAAAATGATTTACAAGTACCTGAAATACCTAGTTCCAAACTAACAGATCTACTGAATCTTAAGTGTGGCCAAATTTTTAAAGACAGAAGAATAAGCTACTTGTAAATACCTGGTTGTTCCTTTCCACTAGCAAAAATGGTTCTTTTGACATTTGTAATGCTAATGTGAGTTAAAGATCTTCCCCACTCACTGATGGGCCTTCCTATTAAATGAACCTTGATAAGGGGAGGTCCACAACTTTTCTTAATTTCTCTAAGAGGCACTAGTTCTCATACTTTCATGCCCTCTGTCTCTGAAAAGTGTATAAATACTTGGAGGTGAGGTTTTACTTTGGGCTTAGTTTTTTGGAAGATCTGTGTGCCAGATGAGACTCTGGGAAGGTGCTAAGGAGCCTCCCCACCACACCTTTGAAAACCCAAATGTTGGTGTTTCTCTCTCTCTGCTAATTATGTACGTATTGTTTATGGTCAGATTTTGGATCTATACATTGGATCAGACTATTGGATCTGTCTGTTGATCTTTATTTATTTGTCTGTATTTTCTCTGAAGTTCAGGGTGCTGACTTTTCCCCCTGAACTAAGTAAATGGTATGTGTGCTTGAAAAAGCAGAAAGTTGCTTTCCTTTTAGAAAAGAAGATCTAAGAACCTGTACAGCAGGCCCTCCTGTGTATGTCAGGTCATTTCTGTTACATAAAACCTCACCTCAGAGTATTTTTACACTTTTCAGAGCCAGAGGACATCACAAACCTAGAGAACCAGTGCCCATTAGAAATTAAGAAAAGGTATGGGTTTCCTGAATCAAGCTTCCTTTAACGGGCAGGTCCATCAAAGGGTAGGGAAGATCTTTAACTCTCATTAGCATTACAACATTAAACAAGTGGACAGATAAGTCTCCCAGAACGTGACACTTGTTTCTGGTCAAAATTACACTAAATAAAAACATCTTAAAGGGGTTAAAGTTAGAAATTTCTCTTTTGAAAGTAAATTTTCTCTTAAACCTATAAAGCTACAATAAGCTGTAGAATTTTTTAGCCCCAAAGAGTAAAGAAACTATAAAACTATATTAGGCAACTTAATTTGAGTATCAGAGTACAAAAACAAATGTGTTGCATACCTAATTCCACAAGCCACTTGGTATGGAGTAGTCTTCCAGGATTCAGCATCAACTTGTTTACCATCAGGTAAGGTGACTTTAATTGGCTGACTATCTTTTGAAGCTTTTTCTAACATAATGGCATCATGTTCTGCTTTAAGTTTATTATACATGTCAAGACGTGTGTTGATATATTCAGGCCAAGGATTCAACTGGAAGACAAATAAGATGAGGAGAATAAAGGAAGGGTAAACATGCCTTTCTTTAGACACACCATCACCCTTAGTTTAAAATTTTTATTTTGTTTTGATTTAAAGTGCTCTGCGTGAAAATATAGCAACTGCATCAGTGCCAAGTGTTAAAAACAGGCCACTCTAATCAAGCAACTTTTCAAGATGGTCTTATCTGAAAGGAAGGGGAGTTTGAGATGAATTAGACTGCCTCTTTGAAATCTTTTAGCCCTAAGACAATCAATTAGTGCTCATCATTCATTTATACAACTGAACATAATGTTCTACATGAGGTGTGATGACCAGGTTTGTCATTTATTAAACACCTAATATGCCAGGTACTGTGCTAAGCACTAGAAATGCAAGAAAAGACAAAAGATAGTCCCTGATCTTAAGGAACTCTCAGTTTAATGCTAGAGGCAACATACAAACAACCATGCATAAACTACATACAAAACCCAGAAATAATCCAGAGGAAGGCACTAGTATTAAGTGGGATCAGGAAAGGTTTCCTCAAAAGGTGGGATTTTAGCTGGGACTTGAAGGAAGCCAGGAGGCAGAAATGAGAAGGGAAAGTATTCTATGAATGGGACATAGAAAGTGAAAATGCTTAGGCAGAAGATGGTGTGGAAAACTATGTATAAGGAATGGGGGTGAGGGAGGGAGTGGGAGGGGAGAAGGTAATGGCATTTAAAAGCCAGAGAATTTTATTTTTGATCCTGGAGTTGATGGGAAGCCACTGAAGTTTAGGGAGGGTGACACAGTCAGATCTAGGCTTTAGGAAGATCACTGATAAATGAATGGAGGATAGGTAAGAGTGAGCAAAGACTTGAGGTAGGCAGCAGTCAATTGCATAAAGTATGAGGTGATGAGGGTCTGTACCAGGACAGTGGCAGAAACTGACATACCTTAGCAACCATGAATTTGGTGTGGGGGGAGGGCAGGAGTGGTGGTCAAAGTGAAAAGTTAAGGATGAGACTTAGATCACAAGCATGGGAAGATGGTGGTATCCAATAATAGGGAAGCTAATTATAGGAAGAGGGGAAGGGTTTTTGGTTTTGTTTTGGTTTTGTTTTTTTTTTTTGAGAAAGATAATGAATTCAGTATTGAAAATGCTGAGTTTAGTATGTCTGTGGGGCAAACAGTTCAAAATATCCAACAAGCAGGTAGAGATGCTAGACTGTAGATCAACCGAAAGGTTGGGGATGGATAAGTATTTCATAATCATCAATACAGGAATGATCAGTGAATCTACGGGGGCTGATGAGATCACCAAGAGAAAGATTACAGAGGAAGAAGAAGAACCAGGACAGAACCCTGGAGGGTACCCACTAACAACAGGTATGATGATCCTGGAAAGGAGGGTGAGAAGGAGGAATCAAACAGGTAGGGGGAAAACCAGGATCACCTCCCCAGCCCTGGACACAAGCCTTGGCAGTCCATGGAAAGAACCAGAAGTTTTGGGATCAGCTGTCAGCATATCTACCTATATGAAAAGATTCACCAACTATGTTGGTTAGTTTTAATGAAAACATCTCGTTTGTACTCTTGTTACAAGGGATAGATGGGGAGGGTGGGGGGAAGAAAAATATTTGTAAATCAAAGTATTAAAAAATTAAATTAGCAATAACAATTTTATAAAAAGAAAAAGTTCATTTATTAGTAACCTGACCACTCCACTTCTTTGGTCATGGCAACCCAGAGAACAGTAAGTACCATAGCACTTGTACTCATAGTCTGTGAAAAAAATCATTGCATTAAAACATTTCCTTCTATTTCTATAGTGACTGTAAGAGTTTTGGATGGTTTACAAATATTTATAGCTGTATATGTGTTAAATATGAAATCACTGTTGATCAAACAAGTAGATCCTTTACCAGAAGAAATCATATCTATTATGATATTCACATGAAATCTGAAGACAATAAGAGATTTGAAGCTACAATAATTTCTTTCCATCGATAGTGCCTCTGGCATCAGAGGCACCACATTTGGACTGATATTGTATAAGTATCCATATGATACTCACGTACTGTATGAGGAAGATGAAAAGACAAAGAAAATAAAGCTGGGAAGAGCACCTGAAGTAATTCAACTATTCAGAGAACAATTTGATTGTTTTTTAAATTACAATTTTATTAACGTAAAAAACAAACATAAGATAACATAATCTAGCATGCACAGATATTCAAAATTATGACAATAAATTAAAGTATTGGGTGAGCTTGTTTTTGGTACAGTTTCAAAATGTGGTATTTTTAATGACATTCCTAATTATAAATGTCTTTCAACTACTGTTTTCTCACTTTGATTTATCCAATCTCGACATTACTCTTCCACTGAGCAAAGAAAAGAAAAGAAAAGAAAGAAAACAGTAATGTAAAGCCCATAAATACATAGTCCAGGAAAACAAATTTACACATCTTTCACAGATGAAAATCTATATCCCTTTCTGCATTTTAAATTCATCACCTTCCTGTTAGGAACTGAGTGGTGTGCTTCATTTTCATTCTTTTTGTGTTTTATCAATATCAATCTGTAAAGACTCCTAAAGTTGTTGTTTTTCTCTACACTGTTAAAACTGCAAAGACTGTTCCCAGAGTTCTGCTCCCTTTACTCTGCATCCTTCCACAAGGTCCTCTTGGATCCCTCTGAAATTGGTTGTTTCATCATTCTTATGGCACAATAACATTCCACTACATTCACAAATCATAATTTATTTAGCCATTTCCCATAAAGGACACCACTAGTTTCTAATTTGGGGCAACCAGGAAAAGATCTGCTCAAAATGTGTTTGTACCTAGTCTCTTCCTCTTTCATTTACAGAGTGATATTTGAGGTATGGGTCTCATTCTACACTATGAAGTAAAATTCACCTCCCTGTATCAGATATGTGAATCAGCTGGCTTTTCATCAAGGACATCAGAGACAACGTGCTTCATTGAGGACTCTCTTCTTGTATTTTCCTCCCATGAGCTTTGGGAGGTCTCTTTGGCTCTACTGTCGCCACCCTCAAGGGCAGAAGTGTCAAAACTCATGGTCAGAAGACCAAATAAGATTAAAATGTAATTGGGAAATGTTTAAAAAAATAAAACATAATGGAGATAAGAATGATTAGTGAGATTTTTTTATCATAATTTTAGCAATGACAAAATTATAACACTGCATATTCTGCAAGTAAGAAAAATTCATGCTGAAAGTGAACTCTCAACTCCTTTGTCATTCATGCTAGTAGTTTACTTGAAGAATGGTTGTGCAAAGTGCTGGTTTGTTTACCATGCTAGTGTCATGACAGTCACAACTCACTTCCTTTTCTTCTCCTGGCAGACCTCTAACCCTGTCTTTCCAGCCTTTTAGAACAGAGAAGTAGAACTGGAAGGAACTTCAGAGCCCATAGAGTCCTCATTGTATAGATGAGGAACTGGAGGCTCTGGGGTTTAAGCTCTCTGTCTACAGTCAAAAAAGGAGCAAGTTTCAGCAAAGGATTTGAAAACAGCTCCTCCAACTCCAGACAGGGATCTTAATAAATCCAACATTTTCATTTCTACCTAAAGTTCTTTTGCTTAAGTCTTCCTCCTCTTTCTGCCAGAAGCCTTGCCCAAATATATTTTGGATAAAACATTCAGAAAGATGCTCAGAAGCTCAAAAAGAAGAAAAAAAGGTGGCTTAAGAAACTTTCATCAGTTGCCAGAGTCACTGCTGTTCAAAGAACATGTGTCACAATTCAAACAAAGAAACTATAATCAGACAGCAGTGACTCTCAAACTACTGACTTGACTTAAATTAAAATTATTTATGTACTACCATTCATCTAAAACAATGCCTACTCTCAGCATGCAATTTTAATTACAAGTAATGTGAACAACAGCTGTGTAAATGATTAGAGAATCATAACAATCTTCCCTAAGTTTCTACTTCCAAATGGCTTCTAAAGACATTTGCTATATTAAGAATTATTCAAATATGCCCATTGATAATTACACATATCCAGTAATGCTATAAAAGTAATATTATGTAAAATCTAAACAAATTAAGAAGTTTAATTTGAAAAGTGCACCTGTTCTTGAGAAAACAATCTCTGGACAAAAAAAGTATCTCAACAAAATTCCTAGCCCAGTGTCTCCCTGAGGTATGCAGGTGACCATAGGTTCTTGATGGTTATGCCAGACAGGTAAGTGCAGACCCTACCAAATGGGAAAAGCAAAGGACCAAAGACAGAATATGTCTAGGGTCTGAAGATGAGCCTTACTAAGCTTAGAGGGATTCATCATCATCAGGCTTTAAATTCTTTGGCCATGAGATCTCATGAAATAAGATAAAAATACAAGCAAGTCTTCACCTTGTACAGCTTCCATGAAGGTGGCAAAACAGAAAAGAAGAGAGAGTCTGAGAATTACATAGCTTTAAGACATTTATAAATATTAATTTAACTCTTGGTACTACTCTATGGAGTTTCCATCTAACCAAATGAGAAGATACAGAAAAACTGAATTACACCCACACTAATACTCTCATTATATACGAAAGCAAAATAGACCAAGGTGTTTCTGTCTTGAAGGATCTTCTTGAAGGAAGTTCTTCTCAGAAAAGCAAAGGAAGGAGCCAGTTTCATTACACAGTCAAGACAATAAGAAACATCATTTCATGAAACACTCAGCTCACCTTTCAGGGTGATGGACACAAAAGGACCACCATGAGGGTGATGACTGTTTATGTGTCAATACCTGCTGCACGGTGCAGTTAAGGAAGAACATAAATTCTTGGAAAATATTGACAGGATCGAGAATTTCCCATACTTTATAGAACTGCTCAAATAGTCTAAGGCACTGGTCTGATTGTATCACTCCCTAGCTAAAAACTAAGCCCCAACTCTCTTCCGTGTTTTCTTTCACATTACTTTTCACACTAACCCTTAAAGCAATGAGGGCTAACAATGGACAGCTTCCTCTAAAGATCTGGGTGTGAAAGGTAGGACAGGTACAGTGATAGCTTGAGAAGATGGTACTATCCAGTGAAGGGAAGAAATATCAAGAAAAGAGTTAAATAAGAGGATGGTCAAAAAAGTGAACTGGAAAAAGTATAAATATAAGGATTGATCTTGGCAGGAAGGACCTGCTCTCTGCCAAACAAAGGAGTAAAAAGAAGAGAATGGAGAATGATGTTTAGGAGTTTTGAGGAACAGAAAGAGGTCACAATGGATAGCTTCTATATTCTTAGTAAACGAGGAGGTACAGTTCTTTGCTGAGAGGGAGGAGTTAGAGAAAGTAAACTAAGGCATTATAAATTAATCAGCTGTATGTTACTGGTAGAGACAGCTCTCTCTATTAAAAAGCTAGTAAAACCTGTTCTAACATATAGCTAACAAACATATAGTTCCTTTGCTCTGCTGCATTCCACTGGAAATTTTATATTGACATCTAAAACAGAAAGTGGAACGTTGCTCATAGGCAGTCAACATCAAATGGAACACAAGAGTACAAAGCCAGTTAATTACACCCTGTCACACTACAACAAGAGATGAGTTTAAACTTGGATTGGTTCTGTGAGTCTTAGTGCAGTGAAATGGGGTCTCAGGGAGAAGAGAAAGATTATGAGTTTTAGAGCCAGATTATGAGTTTTCGAGCCAGAAGGTCACCTATTCCAATTGCCTCTTTTTTACAGATGATGAAACTGAGGCCCAAGGAGATTAAATAACTTTCTTATGGTCACACAGGGCTGATCTTTGAACCCTGGTCCTTAGATTCTGGAACAATTTGTCTTTCCACAGCACCAGTGTCCATTCTCGGTTTTAAGAAATCCCAGAAGGTACAGCCTGGATCTAAATCATTTTCAAGGGAACCTTTGGTCTATAATAATCTCCAAAATTCAGAAAACTGGGTTCTTTTTAAGCTCCTTTTCTTTTCAATTTAAATTTATGGACCATATTAATATTTCTTAAGTCTTTAGTCCTAGAACTAGTTTCTAACTCTTTTGGCCATAAACTCCTCTTGACACCAAATTTTTTTCCTGTTTCCTTTCTATTTTAATGTTTTTACAATTTTATTTTTTTGTTATTCAGTGCCTCACAAAAAAAGTTTAACAAATTTCTATGCACAAAGAACAGAAAATGGGGACTACATAAAAAACTGTGTATCTCCATTTCAAACTTCCTTAAAAAAAAAAATTCCCCATGTTCTAAAGCTGCCTACTGGTAAACCTCTTGCTGTCATCTGTTTTAAATTTTCAATGACCCTCTTTTCTTTTTTTCTGATATCACTAACACTAGTTCTAGCCTCACCTCCCATTAAGAAAGAAATGCTTCCTTGTGAAAAATAAGCCTAGTTAAGCAAACCAAATCCACAGAACCTGCACCTAAATTTTATGGTTGTCTCCATTTTAGCTTTTCTTTTCGGCTTTCCCTTGCCCTGCAATCCCACAATCAGTGATTTTAACTCTTGACATCCCAATCCTTCTCAATTCCCTTCATGAACAGCTTCTAATCTCAATTCTCTTCTTCTTAGAAAATCTTTTCTCCCTGATGCTTCCTTTAACATCATGTAATTATAATTAGCAGAATATAAATTCCTAAATATTAAAATTCCTAGACCTAACTTTGGATATCAAAGGAAAAAACAGATTCCTTCCAACTAATGATCGGATACAGTGTCTATTTTAAAAACTTACCTCCATTCGACCTCCATCAGCAGATATTTCTTTATTTTTCTTTTTTCCTCCTTCTTTTTGCTTTTCTTCACTTCGACCTAACTGAATAAGAGAAAAATACAATTTAGGGAATTTACATTTCAAATCCTTTTTCTCCCCTAAAAATCTGGGAATGTTTTTCACAGAAGCTAAAATAAAATTAGCAAAAAATACAACTTAAAAAAAAACCTACAAAATTTTATGAGTAGCAATGACTAGCCAGTATCTATCATAACATTATCTCATTTAGGTAGAAGGGATTTGGGTGCAAGTATATGTAATATTTTATATTCATTAGCTTTCTTTTCATCTGAGTAAGCATTCACCTGTATAAAGTATTGGTTATACAAAAAAATCAAGTTTAGAATTTATTTTTCATTGACCTAGTCAATCATTCCTCCCCTGGTTTCACCGAGTCTTTCAGTACTAACCTTTTATTTATTTGTTTGTCTGTTGATTGGTTGAGACTGGGTCTCCCTACTGCACCCAAGCTGGGAGTGCAGTGGCTACTCATAGGCCTGATGCCACAGTATAATGGCAGAGAACCTTTGACAAAGCTCCATTTCTGACCTGGACTGATTCACCTCTCCATAAGCAGCCTGACCTTGCTCCTGAATTCACCACAATGGTGCAGCCTTACTATGGACAATTGATCAACTTTAGCTATGTCAGTTCAGAATTCTTAAGTTTAAGCAATCCACAAGTTTCAATCTCACCCAGCAGCAAGGATTACTGGTATCCCACAAACCTGGCTTGATGCCATAAAGTAGGCATTTCAATGAGACTGTGCTCTATCCTGGAATCCCTTGCCCCCAGTCTCTCTAATCTCTTACTTGGGTCAATCCCATCATTCACCTTCACTACTCTTATTTGAAAGAAGTCTAGAACTAGAGAACAAAGGCACAAAAATTTACTGATTGGATTCATTACAAATTCATGCTAATATCAATTTGGGGCATCATCTCTGATTAACTTCCTACTGAGCAGCTAGTGGCACAGTGGATAGAGTTCCAGGTCTGGAATCAAGAAGGTCTGGGTCCAAATTTGACCTAGGATACTTACTAGCTTTGTGACCCTGGACAATTCCCAGATTTCCTTATCAGTAAGTGGCAATAATATAGTTACCCCTTCCACAGCTGCCACTTTCCCATCTCCACTTCAATATATTGCAAGCCCGCATGAGAAATTAAATAAGGTTTTTTTTGAAAGTTCTGCACAAGTTAGAGACCAGCAGATGACACAGAAAAAGTTGAGAAACTCAAAAATGTATAAAATATATTTAAAGCATTGTATAATATCAACATATTTTATCTTTTAATACTACAAGAATTCAAGCTTCTTTTCTGGTACGAAGGGAGGGGGCCAAAAATTTTTATTCACATTTCCCAGATCAAGGGGCTGTTGAGCCCCTAATCCCTGTGATGTGGAAGGGATAACTGTAAAAAGCACCTCCCCCCATGAGGGTCATGAAGCTCCAAGGAGATAAATACAAAACTGGCACTCAGCCCTTCAAAACCTAGCCTCCCTCATGCCCTACTTTTATATTTTTATTTATACATATATATGATATTTATTCCTTATTTATTCTTACATCCTATTCCTGGCCTCACTGTCTTCAAACCATAAACAAGACACTAATCTCTCAGCTCTAGGCATTTTCCTTGGCTGATTCCCCCCTTTCCACACTGGTTCCTACAATGCTCTCCCTCCTCCACTTCTGACTACTGACCTCCCTGGCTTCCTTTATGCAGCAATTAAAATCCTACCTTTTGTAGGAAGCCTTCCCTAACCTCTCTTATTTCCGATGCCTGTTATGCTGCATCTTCGTATATATTTGTTTTCATCCTTGAGGGCAAGGGAACTGTCTTTTATTCTTTTTTGTATCTCCAGTGCTTAGTTTCAGGGCCTGGCACATAGCAGGCACTTAATAAATGTTGAATGATTAATAGATTGATTGAATGTCATTCAAGCTTCTTGATAGGAGAATGCATAAGAGGAAGCAATCAAATATAGACCTGGTCTACAGTGGGGAAAACTGAATGTGTCTAAAGTTAAGCATCTTGGAAATGTTATTTATTCACAGTACTTGCTTGCAAAATCCAATTTCTAACCTTCCTTCCTCCCTCACCCATTCTAATAATTTGGATCCAAGAAAGTCTTAAGTTTAAGATATGCAAATGAGCAGTTTTAAACAGCTGTGTCAATAAAACATAGATTTGGGGCTAATCAGTGATTAAGAGAAGTAACAAAAACCTAACTAGGCAAAAAAATTGAACCACTAGAGTTATTAGTTATTACTTCCATCTTACTATTCAACAGATCCTGTGCTATCAGTTATGATACTTAAATAGGAACAGAATAGAAATCTTAACAATGAGGACTCAAAATGAGAATAAGAACAGAAGACTATCTATAGGTAAGTATTTTTGACTATGGATATGTGAAATGAAGAAAATACTGCTCCCTAAAAGCAAATTTTGACACAAAGATATTCATTTCCCCTCAGTACTTTCTCTACCGTGTGTGTGAGGGTGGTGTTGGGGGGGCATTGGAATCAGTAAAACCTGACTTCCAAAACATCCTCAGACATTCACTAGTTATGTGACTAAGAAAGTTACTTGATTGCCTCAGTTTCTCCTCTTCAGGGTTGTCGAGGAAAAATCAAATTAAGTAATATTTATTAAAAAACCCCACAACTCTACACAGGACACAGCAGGAGCTACATAAATGCTTGTTTTTCCCTTTCTCCCTTTTTTTCCTTAACACTGAATTTGGGACTCCTTCCTAATAACAGCATCACTGAACCACAGAAGACTCACATCCAGTTAATGGGCTTGAATTTAAACTACTTAAGGACGGAAGGCCTTCAAAACCTTATCTTACCTCCTCTATCTTTCAACCTGTAGGCATAAATTATTCAAACTCATTTAAACAAATCTATCTACCTCCAGAGAAAGGAGACTGCCCCACGTGTATACCTTCAATTAGGGCAATCTCCAGTTGTCCAGATCAGATAGCTCTGGAGGAGACAGTGAGGCGGCTGGTTATCTAGTACAGCCCTTCCTCATAGAAATCCAGTTTACTTGCATGGCATCACCACCCTGATGTCATGGTCCTCTTCAAGAAAGGACAAATGACACCTGTGAGTAATCTGTGTTGCCCTAAGGGGGACTCAACTGGCCAGTTCCAGTTGAGCAACTCAGTTCCTTCCCTCCTTTCTCTCCCTCAGTACATGTAGGGTATAATACCCTTATGGTGCTCAGCCCAAAGGAAAGTAAATTTTGATGGCTGAAACCTGGCAAGATAACTTGGGGTTAACTGGCTAGATTTCTTTCTTAAAGATCAAAACTTAAATCCAATTCACTCAGCTCTTACTTATGAGTCAACAATAGTTCCTAGCCCAAGCATCAGTGGTCATCGTTGGGGTCCAAAAGGCTCAGAGTAAATATAAATAGTAATTGTTCCTGTTTTGGCCAGAAATCACGAGGGTCTTCCCCTCCCAGATTGATTTTTTTTTTTTAAAGGGCCATGCTTGGGCTCATTTCTTAACCAGCCTTAAAAACCAAATGGGTGTGCCTCACTCAAAGTGAGCTAAAGGACCTTAGCTTCTTAAAATGGTCAAGGTGTCCTAATGCATCCAGAGCCATCTCCAGTAGTGCTGATCTTTATCTTGACACCACACCCAAATGTCTCTGGAGGAGAAAGTGAGGCTGTACACACCGCACCATCCTCCCGACCACTTAAATGCAATTCACTTGCAAATCATGGTATTTTTCTAGATGGGTTGGTAGCCAGGGAAAAAGAAGGACAAACAACAATGCCAGTTCGACAAGTTTTAGTTTAAAATCATTCCAAATTCAAACCACACCTAAAGGGCTACAAAACTCTGCATATTCTTGGACCAAGCAACATCACTATCCAAAGAATCAAGGAAAAGGACTTAACCGTACAAAAATATTTATGGCAGCTCTTTCTGTGACAGCAAAGAACTGGAAATTGTGGGTATGCCCATCAACTGGGGAATGGCTGAACAAGTTGTGGTATATGATTATGATGGAATACTAGTGTGCTCTAAGAAATGATGAGCAGGATGATTTCAGAAAAACCTGAGAAGACTTATATGAACTGAAGTAAAGTGAAATGAGAAGAACCAGGAGAATATGGTACACAAAAACATCAACGTGGTGATGATCAACAGTGAAAGATGTAGCTACTCTGATTAAGTCGGTGATCCAAGACAATTCCAAAGGACCCAGGACAAAACAGGCTATCCACCTGCAGAGAACTGATGAACTCAGTGCCAACTGAATCATACTTTTACCATGTTTTCTTTTTTGATCTATGTTTTTTGCAACATGGTTAATATGGAAATGCTTTTCATGATGCTATATGTACAATCAAGAGGAGTATTTGGAAATTCAATGTTTTTAAAAATGAGTGTGCTCAAAATGTAATTGAGGAATTTAATAAAATGAATAAAAATTTATTTAAAAGTTTATTCCAAATTCCTCATGCTCTTTTTCGTTTGTTATTGTTTTGTTATCCTAGCAGGTGGAGAGCATTCTACCTACACATTTAAATTCCTAAGATGAATGAGAGCACCCTTCCACGATTTTATAAAACCTGAGTGACCTTTGACAAAAGTTAATCATCCCCTAATGGTCAAACCCAGGGTGATAAGAATCATGCCCGATAGAATTATATATTCTAGAGCTGAAAAAAGATTGATAAAATTCCCTCATCAGACCGGTGCTGAGAGTTAAAAGTGACTTGCTCAAGGCACACAGACCGCAAGTGGCAGGATCAGAATTGTAACCCAGGTTCCCCTGATCCCAAGGCAGTGTACTCTCTGGGGACCCGCTATCTGTCATAGAATGACCCCTGAAATTTTCCTTTCATCTACCCTTTCAATTCTAGTACCTCCCCTCTGTTAATTATTCCCAGTCTATCTTTTATGTAGATACATGTATGTACACATATATAGATATATAGACCTATATATTTAGACATATATACAGATAGACATATATAGATATCTATATAAAATTTATTTTTCTTCCCCATTAGACTGAGTTCCAAGAGTGGAAACCTTTTCCCTTTCCTTGTCCTGCCTAAGCACAGTGCCTGGCACAGAGGAGGCCCTTAATAAATGCTTACGGATCTCCCCCAGGAGACTGGAAGGCGGGGCTGTCTTCTGGCCTCGCTCTTAGCTCGGGGCCTAGCCCCTAGCGGGTGGCCGGACGGGTACACGGAAACAGCCCCAGCGGGAACGGGAGGCCGTTTCCTCGAAGGGACAGATAACTCGGAGGTCCTTCCTCGAGATCCTCCTCTCCCGGCCTCAGAGCTACCATCGCCCCCATCCCACGTGGGAAGCCCCAGAACGGGCCCGGGGCGCCGGCACTCGGGGCACCTGCTCCCCGCCCCGGGCGCCAGGAACCACCCCTGGCCCCCCACGCCGTCCTGCACCCCACCCCTTCGGCCAGACCCCCGGGACTTACCGGCTTCTCGTCCCCACTCATTTTCCCTATAGGATCGACTGCCTCCTGAGACATCGTGAGAAGCTCCGGGGCAGGAAGCGGCGAGAGGAGAACAGAAAGGGAAGCAAGTAGGCGAGGAGGGCACCGGGGCGTGCAAGGGATACTGGCAGGAGAAGCGGCGAACGGGCCACGCACTTCCACTGCGCTTGCGCCACGTGGCCACCACTCCGGCACAGCTGATGCAACCCGAGCGCGCCGAAGCTCCGCCCCCTAGGCCCGCCTTCTGGATCCAGTACCCAATCAGCAAAGCGGTGGGCGGGCCTGCTTATCTTCTAAGCCAGCGGAGTGGCTAATTTCGAAGTCAGACTGGTTTCGGAGAGCTGGAGGGGTGGGGCATATGCTAATAATACTAGACCCTCTCATCCCAAGGGAAGGAAGCCTTTCTCTGACTGAGCCGGTCGCGGGAAGCCCCAGGAAGCGTGGCCGAACTTGCGCCTGCGCAGTGAAGTGATAATCGTTCTAGTTTGCGTGTTCACCTCGGCTACCGTAACTCTTGGGCGGAACGTCGCCGACTCTTAGGGGGAGGTGATAATGTTTGAGTAGGGCGCGGACACACCTTCACTTCTCCGCGCCTTTGTTTTTCCCCTCTGCAGCCACGTTTGTGCCGCTGCCGGGGAAGAGAATCCTAAAAGCCGGGAAGCCGGTAGTCCCACGCCTAGACTGGGAATGAAAGCCATCTCCCGACAGGTTCACAAGCCGGAAGTGTGGGTGGAGCGTCGGTTCAGTGGCGAGTCACGTGTCAATGGACTTCCGGTTCGGCGCTCTCCGCTTCCGGTTGTGCTTGGAGCGTCCCTTGTGTCTCGGATTTCCAAGTTCAAGCTCATGATGACTGCCCGGATTTACTCTTACGGGGAAACCTAAGCGTTTGCTAGCGGTCCAATAGACTCCATTTCCCATCTCTGCCCCCAAAAGAAGGCTGTGGGTTATCGTGCCTGCGCAGCTGGCGCGCCACGGCGCCCTGCTCCTTGTGGATCCGTGCCCTCTGTGGCGGGGGCGGGAGGGTGCCTCCTGCCAAGCCTGACAAAACCCGCGCGGCCTTCTCTGAGCCCCGGGCTCCCTTGGGGCCTTCCCTAGGCCGAAGACTCGCCTCCGCGGCGCAGCAGGTGGCGCCTGTGCCGCTGGCGAGGGGTCCAGATTGCCAGGTGTAACTGCCACCTGCGCTTCCCGTTGGCTGGGTTCTCTTTTCCCCTCCTCCTCCCCGTTCTGGGCCCAGACTAAAATCTGAAGTGCTCGTCCCGCAGTCTGAGGCTGAATTTCCGCAGTAATTAGCATTATATTTACAATTATATAGGCAAGTACCTGCCCTCTTATTTGGGAAGAATCCCCACCTAAGGGGAAAGTTGAACGATGACGACTTTTAGGCCTCTTTAGGCTTATGTAGGATTGGCCCCGAACCGGCCTGGATCGTGTTTCTGATGACGCAGGCAGACAGCATTAAGGGTCCCACACGCAGCTGTTGGTGCCTGAGCTCAGGAGGAGCAGCCCGCCGGACTCATCCGGGCACTGCAGGCGCTGTACGGTGTAGCCGCCCACTGATGGTCGTACCGTCGTCACGGATAGCAGGACGTATATACTAGATCTCGCTGAGAAAGGGGGTGTCACCTCGAGGGCAGCTGAGGGGCGCCGTGGACAGAGAAGGCGGAGCCTGTGGTAGGGGAGACTCGCCCTCCTGAGCTCTAATCCTGCCTCAGACCCTGGCGGGACCTTGGACTTGACCCTTTGTGCCTCAGTCTCCTCATCTGTAAAATGAACTGCAGAAGGAAATGGCAAAATACTAGTATCTTTGCAAGAAAACTTCAAATGGGGTCACAAAGCCTCACACAACTGAACGAAAAGCCCTCCAAAGGTGTCTTAAAAGTCATGTTTTTTCAAGAGTTCATTAATCTACAAGGTTCTGGTGCTAATTTTAACTTTGGAAAATTCCTCCCCTATGCCACCCACTTTGAGGCACTGTAGATAAGGTTACTAAACAATCTAATTTAGGTAGTACTAGTTTTCCCAAGGCTGTGTCAACTAGTGATATGACCTGGAAAAAATTCCAGATGTTTTCCGGTGCAGTTAAGAGGATAGTGAAGATAGAGACAAAACTTTGCTTTGTAGATTATCATATTGAGCCCGATGGAAGGGGGTGAATTGTAAATGACCACAGCAATGACCACAGCAAGTCACTTAACTTTGCTGTTTCTAAGCTTCTTTACCCATAAAACAAAGTGAACTAGGAATCTCAGGTGTTTGTCAGACTGTGAGCTCCTGGCCAACCCATCGACATTTATTTCTTCAGCACCTAATGTGGTGCTGAAGAAATGTGGTCTAAATTTGATTGTCACAAAGTGGTATAGAAAGTAAATTTATTGAACTCTCTCTTCACTCACTCTCTTTTTAATCCCTTGCCATTTGGCTTCTGAAGTCATCATTCCACTGAAACTGGTCTTTTCCAAAGTTACTAATGATTTCTTGATGGCCAAATCTACTGGCTTTTTCTGACTCCTCTTTATTAATCTCTGTGGCCTTTGATGCCCTGTGAATCACCCTCTTCTCCTTGATACTCTCTTGTCTTGTTTTTGACACACTATCCTCTCCAGCCGTTCTTGAAATTTGAAATCTAGGAGTTATCCTGGACTCCCCTCTCTCTGTCTCTTTCTGCATCTCTCTCTTACACACACACGCACACACCCCATCCAGTCTTCTTTACCCTTATAACATCTTTCAAATATGCCTCCTTCTCCCAGTTCTCCTGCCTTCACACTGTCCCCACTCTAATTCATCCTCCAATTTACCACCAAAGTAATTTTTCTAAAGCCTGTTCCAGGTTCACCCTGAGGCTAGAAATCTATTTGAACGTGTCATAACTTGTTGACCACATATGTATGAGTATTCTTTCCAATGTAAAGGATCATAACTAGGGATGTACTAGAGCCGATTCATATCAGCTTGGGAAATTTGACTTAAATTTTCAGTTTTATATCTCCATAATTGACAAATGACACAAATCAGAATTTGATTTATTGTCTTGTCGATTTTCTAGACTTAAGGAAATGATGGAGAAAATGTTAATGAAAATTCAACTTTAAGCGTGTCCTCAGGACATTTTTTCAGCAAAAAAGCATATATATGTATGTATGTACGTATATGTATATCAGCATACCCTTGACTGTAATCATGAACTTTTAACTTTTCTTTGAACTTATCTTTGATTTTTATGTGTGATTTTTGTTCAAATTGCATCACAGATCCTCCATATAAATCCACCCAACATACTAGACACTTTCCTTTAAGTCTTTTCAACATTCTGTGCATCTCCATGAAACGCATACCCTTTTCCTTTTCTAATCTTACATTTCCTCAATGGCATTCTATTTATATGGAAGTCGTTATTGGTAATAATGCAGCCTTATTATGCTCATTCTGAATTCTTCCATGACCTTGAGTCACCTACAATTTTGATATTTCAAAGATTGTGGTGTTCCATAATTTGTATACTCATAGTAGCATTGGAATAATACTGAAAGATGGATTTTTGTGCTAGGGAGCAGGTTGGAATAACTGGAAGTGCTAGACAATTTCCCAAAGTGATTTGGCCTCTTTCCACTCCGTTCTTGGCCCAGCTCTTCCATCTGTAGTGAAAAAAAGCAGGAGACGAATTAAATGGAACAAAGTCTAAAGTATAGAAGAGCTAAATAAATGGAATATTTAATTCAGGAGCGTGTTTTGGTGAAAAGGACATACAGCTTGCTTAATGCACAGTGCCCTCTGGTGTTCTTTTATCATTTGTGCATCTGAGAGATAAAAAAAAGAAAATGAATTGCCCTCTGATAATTTCATGATCCAGAGAAATTCAGTTACTCTCATTTTAGACCTTGCAGCCAAAAAAGAAAATATCTCATTTTTTTTTTTGCGAACAACTTTGGTGTTACTTTATACTATTCAACAAATCCTTTTTGAGTTCTATTTTTAAAATTAATTTTAGTTTATTTTTTTTTATACCTATATACCTTAGGAAAATATTTTCTTGGTAGTTTCAGCGATTTAAAAGTAGACAGTGAATTATTTGATTACCTCAAGCTTGTTGGTTACTCATTTGATGATGTCATCAGTTATTGGAATATTCAATATAGATTATTTCACCTCAAAGTCAAAATATTTTAGATTTTTATTCATTTTGGCATCTTTTTTTCAGGTAGAAATAGTGACTTCCAAACTAATGAATGTATACTAACAATGTTTTCCTGTTATATTATGCAGAGAAATGTTATTTACT
>CM053769.1:666141740-666152882 GCA_028658325.1 Potorous gilbertii
AAATCTCCTTCACTCCATTGCTGCGTGGCTTCCACTGCTCCAGAATTTGTTGGGAGTTCTTTTTTTATAGGAAATTCATGGGCTGTGGGTTTGGAGCTAGCATATGTGAATCTTTCTACTCCGCCATCTTGGCTCCTCCCCCTTAACTTTTCTTTCACCCAATTAGAAATAAGATTACAATGTTGTATTGTTTAATTTTAATTAATTGGTCTTATTTAAATGCTTTTAATGTATAAAAGTCCATCTTCCCCTGTGTTTGGGATCCAGCACCAAAGTAGAGTATGGTTACTGCTCCTAATTTGTTGGGCAATAGGCATACACTACTTAATAAATAATACACTTGAAAGGTCAAACCTTTGTTTTCCTCAGTCATCTCAACTTTCACCACTATAGCAATTGCATCATAGTTCTATTTAACACCTTAACAGTGGCTTAGACTTTACAAAATGCTATTTATTTCAAAGATATGGCAAGAACAAACATACACAACATTTTCCCTAACACCTTAGGGGAAAAAATCTCATCCATACCACCATGGGCTCCAGGAAGGAGGAAATGGTTTTAGGTTCACAATTTAGCTCAGTTTCTGCATAGCATTAGTTCCACCAAGTTCAAGTCCAAAGTCAGCAAAGCTAGTTCCTGTTGGTCCCCAGACCCCATGATCCTCAAGATGTCACTGCTAGACTAGGCTACAGCATTTCACCTGAATTCTTGGATTCTAGGATCCCCCTGACTCATGTCCTTGGGCTAGATTAGAGACTTCCCTCCCTTTACCTCAATCAGAGAGGAATGAACTAAAAGGTTAGAATCATTTCTTAGTGCTAGATAGCCTAAACCTAAGCAGACAGCCTTCAGTCGTTCCCTTCTTAGTGCATGAAGAGATCCTTCACCTCAGAAGCAAATGCAGCAAAAGCTGCCACTCTTACTGAGTCAGGTGGGCTTATGAAGATGCAGACAGTTCCAGCTGTCCAGATAATGAAATAAGACTATTCCCAACCATGTGATGGAATGACTCAATATATCTATATGTGCTCCAGTCCTCCAGTCTCCCAAAATTAGTTGCCTGGTGTCTTCCATAAGGATGAAATCACCTTAGGTGATCTGGCATGCACCAAACCCCCATTAACTTGTATTTTCACTGGCTACCTTCCAATTCCTGGAATTCTCTCTTTTCTCACTTCACCTCCTGCTCCCTTTAATTTCCCAGATAAAATTTGACTTTCTAGAGAGGAAGCCTTTTCCAATCTGCTTTAATTCTAGTGCCTTTGCTCTACTGATCATCTCCAATTTTCCCTGTATATATTATCATAATATCTACATAGGGCAGAAACTATAAATTTCTTACACATGACATTCCATCTCCTGACTCTGGACATTTTCACTGACTGTGCCCCATGCCTAGAACTCTCTCTCTTCATCTCTGTCTTCTGGCTTCCCTGGCTTTCTTCAAGTCTCACCTAATTTCCAGTCTTCTGCAAGAAGACTTTCATAATTCTCCTTAATATTATGTTTTCCCTCTGAGATTATCTCTAATATATCCTGCCTATAGCTTTTTTGTACATTATTAATTGGATGTTGTCTTCCCCACTGGATTGTGAGCTTTTTGAGACTAGGGACTCTCTTACCTTTCTTTGTATTCTCAGTACTTAGCACTGGAACACAGTAGGTATATAATAAATCCTTGTTGACTAGTGGATACCATCTTCATTTGCTGAGTCCTCCTCTACTTAGCAAGCTATTCTTTGTTATAAAGTACAATAAAAAAAGAAAAAATGCAAGTCAGCAAAATTAGTCAACACATTAACCAACTCTGACAGTATATGCCACGTTCAACACCTATAATTCTCCAGTTCTTCATGGAAGGGAGAAAGGTACATTTTTTCATCTCCTTCCTGGACCTAACCTCAGTAACGGTAATTAAACAACATTCAATTTTGCCTCATGTAATTGATATTGTTGCAGTCATATAAGTTGTTTTCCTGGTTCTGCATATTTCACTCTGCATCCATTCATATAAATCTTCAGATGTTTCTTTGAATTCTTAATATTAATCATTTCTTCCAGAATAGTAATATCCCAGTGCATTCATGTGGCCCAATTTGTTGAGCCATCCTCCAAACTATGGAATGCCTTTTGTTTTTATACCACAATATTTTTCTGTCATGCCTCTGTCCTTATTGAACCTTTCCTTGTAAAAACTATTAAGCAAAACTGACCAATATTACAACCGTGTCTAAGGATGTATGCTCCAGTTACATTGCCAGGAGCTGTTTCATCATTCACTCTCCAGGTGAGGCATGGACATGTTATTATCTCATTTTCTATATGATTAAAAAATGGTTATTGTTGTCTCCTCACTTTAGTACAAAATTCCAAAGATTTGTCTTTAGATTTTATATATTATATGTCAAAAAGGGAGTAGACAGGTGGATACATAGGTAGATAGAAGTGTGCGTGCCAGGCACTGTGCTAAGAACTAGTAATGCAGATACAAGCAAATAAGACAGTCCCTGCCCTAAGGGGATTACATTCTAAATGTAGGAAGGCCACACCTAAAATGTATCTGGAAAAAGGGGATAAGGTTCAGTAGGCATAGAGATGACCAGGAGGTATCCTGGAGACCTAATTCAGGGAAAAAGAAAGGGGACTCTTCAATAGTTTGACCACAGGGTAATTAACTTTTCAGTTACAACAACTTCAAAAGAACATTTACTAAGTTGTAGAGGAGTAAATGTTATTGGTTAGTAGAAAGAGTACCCCTACCAAGAACCTAGAGTTTGATGACTCCCATAAACATGAAGTGGTGATAGCTTAAAGTTTAAAGGAGACATCAGTGATCTTAGACCTGAATTGTCAGTTTTTTTAAATGAAATGTTACTACATTTTTCAGGTCTGCATTCTCTTCCTCCAATTTCATCTGAATTGAGAAAACAAGAAAAATAAAACCACTGTTGTGAACATGTAAAGTCAAACAAAACAAATTCCTTGCATTGGCTATGATGTGTGTGTGTGTGTGTGTATGTGTGTATACATACATATTATATATCTTTCTAATGGTATATTTTACACTATTTTTTCTCATCTCTTCATTGGTAAAGTGTTGAAGCCTCCTCACATATGTCATATGTATTTCAATTGCCCTTTGGGTAATCCTCAACTTAATTCTTCTGAGATTGGTATTCCATGATCCATTTAGTATCCATGGAAGGATATTGTTAGAAAGAAGGGTCTTTGTTTTATGGACAACCTTAGGCTTAATGAAAGCATTGTATCATTTCTCAAATGGAAAATAGCCCTTTTCTCCTATTCAATTCTGGATCTAGTTCACTGTCCATGTCCAATGTCTGTCCAAAGTATATCTACTGATGCATCACCTCTATTGGTCATCCAATAGCATATCCTAGACACTAGGCAGTCTTCATCCAATATATTTTCCATGTGTGGATTGTTAGGGTACAATCTGAGTGATTAGATATAATATTTATTTAGCAAGATCTACAATGTGCCAGGGCTTAATGAAATTAACACAATGTCTTCTGAAATATGAGCATCTGGAATACCTCGCTATCTATAGAAAATGATTCTCCCTTTTGAACTTTTACTTGAATATTCTCCAAAACACTAGCAAAAAACTTCTGGTTAGCATATGTCTTTCTGTTTCATGCTTCATTTCATATTAATAACTAGAGGACCAATAGCAAATGTCCCATAGTTCTGAGTGCAGCTTCTGCCCACCAAAATCCTGAAGGGAAAGGGCTGGGAATCAAGTTGGCAGTGATAAAAGATATAGCAGTCAATCTTGAAGGGATTATGAAAATATAAACACATTAATATATTGTTAGTGGAGCTGTGAATTGGCCAATCATTCAGGAAAACAATTTGGAACTGTGTGTGTTAAAGAAATGACGAAGATGTCCATATTCTTTGGCAAGAGAACCCACTGCTAGATATATACCCCCAAGGAGATAAGTGATAAAAAAAAAGATTTCCTATACATACATGTGTGTATATTCACACAAATGCATGTGTATGTATACACATATGTATGTGTATGCATTAGCCATTTTATAGTGGCTAAGAACTGGAAACAAAATAGATGCTCATCCATTGACAAATAGATAAATAAATTGTGGTGCATGAATGTAATTTCATATTTCAGCATAGTAAGAAGCAATTGAATATAAAAACACAGGGATGCATAGGAAGACAAATAAAGTGATGAAAACAGAGGAAAGCACAACCGAGAAAACAAAGTACACAATAATTACAACAAAGGAAATGGAAAGAATGAAAAACATTGAAAGGAAATGCTGTGTAATTATAATGGACAAGCGTATCCAAAGAAGAAATGAAAGATATAACTTTTCTTTTCAGAACTGTGGCTGGGGAGGAGGGATCAGGGAATGTACCATGAATGTGGAACATTCCATGCATTGCCAGACTAAGTTGGAGTGTTAGTAGTTTTGTTAAATTATTTTTCTTATTATTCTTTTTTGTTATAAGAGATGGTTCTCTGGATAGAGGAGGAGAGTTATGTTTGGAAATAAAAGTGATATAAAAATAAATGATATTGATGTTTTTAAAAGTATAGTTACTATATCAAGAAAGGTGATAATCTTATTATTTTCTGCTCTGGACTAACCACATCTATAGTGCTGTATTATGAGAGAGACAACATGATATAGTAGATATCATGTTAGATCTGTAGTCGGGAAAATCTGAGTTCAAATGCTGCCTTTAACTCTAACTAGCTATGTGACCCCAAGCAAGTCAATTAACATCTCTGAACCTTAGATTCTTCATCTGTAAAATTCAAATGAATGGTATGTGTAGTATCTGCTATATCTACTATAGTATCTATAGGGTAGCTAGGTGGTGCAGTGGACAGAGTATCCAGTCTGGAGTCAGCAAGACCCATCTTTCTGAGTTCAAATCTATCCTTAGACATTTACTAGCTGTGTAACCCCAAGCAAATCACCTAACCCTGTTTGCCTCAGTTTCCTTATCTGCAAAATGTTCTGGAAAAGGACATGGTGAATCAATCCAGTGTCTTTGCTATGAGAATGTAAATGGGATTAGAGAGAATCAGATGTGACTGAAAATGATGCAATAAGAAATAGTGTCTATTTTACCAAGCTTTTAAAATTAGATATATTTAAAACAATTTTAAACCTTTAAAACACTATCTGAATGTCAGTTATTTTTACTGTGTGTAGATCTTAATATAACATTTTTGGAGAGATGTCCATTTGTAGCATATGCACAAGATGACTACTGGGATAGTAGTTGGGAATGATCAATTTAAAAATTTAATTTATTAAGTACCTACTACATACCAAACATTAAACTAGGAACTGAATTCATTGAACAAACTTGGGGTTGTTTAACCTTGAGAAAAAATGACTTGGGAAGATAAAGAGTCAAATTTTGAAGGATGAGGGATTAGAATTCTTTTGAAGTAAGAGAGACTGAACTTTTTGCTCTGCTTGGTGCAGTAGCTCAGAACTGGGGTTATTGGGTAGAAATTATAAAAAAGAGGATTTCAGCTTAACAGAAAGTTCCCAACAGTTCACACTGTTCAAAAAGTAGAATAAACTGCTTCCTTTAGTAATGAGTTCCCCATTACTGGAGGTATTCAAATAGATGGTCCTTTGTTGGGGATATTATAGAAAATTTCTGATTTGAGATGGCATTGGACTTAACTGACCTCTAAGGTTTCTCACAACTCAGATCCTCTGATTCTAAACACCAAATAACCTATGGTAACTAAGCCATGTTGGTAGTTGCTTAAGGGATTCATTCTTTCAAAGTCTTTCAAACATGAACAGGAGACATTCCTACAGCCTACTTAGGAAACTATTTCTTGAGGAGCAGTCATCACATTTTTGAAAAATTACGGCGGCAGCTGATCCAAAATCTTGGCCTTGAACTCCAGCCAATGTTTTCTTGACTCCAAAGTGTCCTGCCAACACAAAGTAATTGCACAGCTGACAGACCCTCTCTTGTTACTTCTTAGGAATGACCATCATTTACAACCTCTAATGCCAATCAGGGTCTCCCAGTGAACACACAGCCACTTGGGGTAATTTTTCAGTGAGTCATCTTCTGGCTAACCGGACATCCAACATCTGCCCCAGAAAAATGCCATAGATCTTGTACTTCGGATAATCTATAGCATTGATCGAGATCTTTACTTTCTATCAAACTGTAACACTAGCAGTTATTCCACCATACCTTCATTTCCTTTAAGTTGCCTCTTACTCTCCTGACCATGTAATTTGGTACTTTTCTGTGTGCCCTTTCAGCTCCCTCATAGGTACTACTGTCTATGACTGTGTCAATATATAAACCTGTCAATAGAACTGTAAAAAGAAACACCTCATGCTCAGCATTACAAACAAGCATCTCTGTCCTCAAGGGAGAAAGGTATTTGGTATTTTGGAAAAAAATTCTATGTCTATATTCTGCTCTATTCCTTTCCTAGCACTACTTCTGAGTCTCCAGACTTTTCTACCATGCCACAACTGCCTTCTCACCCTAGAACATCCCTGTACCCCTATAGCACCCTTCTCCCATTAGTGAGTTTCTGCCAAAACTTTCATTTTGAGGATGTGTACAAGCTAGTTATCTATCGTTCATTCCTCTCATGGCTCTGTGTCTAACCCTCAGTTTTACTACCACACATCCACATGGGCACCACGTTTCCCTTTGCTTGCACTCTGCCCCTTTGCCGTTGGCTTTCATGTACTTTCTTCCTCTGTTAGCATGTAAGCTCCTTGAGGGGTGGGACTGTCTTTCATTTGTCTTCTACTTGCAACCCAAATGCTTAGTACAGTGCCTGGCATATAGTGAGTGCTTAGTAAATGCTTCTTGATTTGACTTGACTTAATTCCTTTCTCCATGTAATTTCTGAATTAAGAGCCCCCTGCACTACAAAATCTGACTTTAGAGCCCCCTGAACTGCAAATTCTAGGAGATTAAGAATAAAGAGCAAGGCAGCAAGTGGAGGAGATGTTGCCCAATACCTCATGGATACGGGGCTTTGAAAGGAAAAATAGTTTAAAATTGTTGTGAATGGCATGATTTAATATGACCAAGTTAAATAACTGCAAAGATTTTTAGATTTATTGTTGAGGTTAGGTTGCCAATGTCTTTTGTTGCTAGCCGACACAGAGGAAAATACATCTAGGAGAGTGGTCAGGTTAATGTGAGTTCACTATTATACTCCAGTTCCCGTCTCACCCTTAGGATAATCTATCTAGAGTGCCGGTTCCAATCAGGATGTCCAGAGTCATGCCAGGTCCATCTAAAAAGTGAAACCTCAAGTCATTACATATTATTCCTGTCTCATTCAATAGATAAGTATTAACTGCCCACTGTGTACATAGATGCTATAGAAAATACAGAAAAGTAAAAAGCATGCCTCCTGTTCTCAAATAGATTACCATCTAGTGGAAAAATCAGGACATTTACATAAACAACCACAGTACAAGGTAATATGGTACATACCCCTATCAGAATGATAGGGAATAGGGTCTGGACTTGTGGTTTCAGCAATAGAGTGAACTCCCACTTGAAGAAACCACCTCAACCAATTCAGGTCAAAGGTTGACTTCCTTTCTGCTCTTTGGTGTTTCAGAGGGTGTACCCTTTAAATGGCTTGGCTCACACAATCAGTATGTGCTAGGGCAGGACTTGAACCTTGAGCTTCCTGGTGTTGAGGCCAGCACGCTAACCACTATCCCACACTGCCTCTCGTGAATCAAAAAGATAGAACCTCAGCAAGGACTTCAGAGGACAATGAGTCCCACCTGAACAGGAATTGTTCTCTAATATCCCTAACCTGTGGCTTTCCAGCTTTCAATTGAAGATCTCTGGGTAGAGGAAACCCAGCCCCTCCTGAAGGTGTCCACTGTCCTTTCGGTTAGCTCTGATTGGCAGAAAGTATTCCCCTGCATTGAGTCTAAAGGGACTAGGTACTGCTCTCTAAGGCCAAGAGAATCAAATCCCTCTTCCACACAATAACCTTTTGGCTTTTTTGTTTTTGTTTTTGGAGGTGTTGGGGTTAAGTGACTTGCCCAAGATTACACAGGTAGGAAGTGCCTGGGTTTGAACTTGTTTTCCTGAGTCCAAGGCCAGTGCTCTATCCATTGTGCCACCTACTGCCCTCTATGGATATCCTTTTGAATGGGATAAATGAAGCATTTTAGATGTTCAGAGAAGGCAAAGATGGTTTCTGGTGCTCAGTGGAAGTTTCATAGAAGAATGAGTAGACTAGAGCTGTAGTACAGGGTCCACCAGTGTCTTACCATAAGATCTTGGGGGAGTTATTTAACTTTACTGGGCCTCAGCAACTCAACTATAAAATAAAGGGTTTGGATTACATGTTCTGTAAAGTACCTTCTAGTTCTAAATTCTATGAACCTTACAGCTTTAATATTCTGTGATTCTTTTGGCCCAGGCAAAAGAATAGGATCTTAACAGGTAGAGATGGGATATATGAGAATTCCAGGCAGAGAGAACAACATAGGAGGCACATGGTGTGTGTTAGGGACAACATGAACCAATTTAGTTAGATCATAGGGTTCAAGTAGCAGAAAGTTAGAAGACTGTGTTGGAAAGGTTGGTTGGGATGAGATTGTAGAAGTCTTTTTATGTCATGATAATCAGTTGAATAATGTGAAGGCTCACATTGAAAATGAACCGTCTACCAGCCAAGGCAATTGGTACCTGTCATTCCTGCTACCAGGAAGACGCAGGATAATGGATACCTTGAGCTCAGGAGTTCTAAACTAAATTGGACTAAGGTGATAGAGTGTCCACATTTAATAAAACATTTATGTGATTGAGGAGAAGGAAACAAGGTTACCTAAGGAAAGGCAAAACAACCCTAGCCAGAAATGGATCAGATCAAAGCTCTCATTCTGATCAGAGTAGGATCAGGCTGTGAATGGTGTAAATGTGAATGTGAATAGTCTCTGCCCTTCCAGCTTGGGAGAGATAAGGAGACTGTTTCAAAAACAATAAAAATGAAAATAAAACAAAATTTTAAAAAGAAAGTGTTAAGGGAAAATGACATGACTAAAACAGTGCTCTGAATTCCCTGGAGGAAAGCATTCATCATACACATACATGCATACATACATACACACACATGCACATATGTGCATATATATGCACACTTTTTTCCCAGATATACATTTTTTTCCCCACAGAATTCTTTATTATTCTCTTCCTCTCTTTTTGGAACAGGCTCCACCTCCTTCCACCAACACACACTCTAATCCCATCCTCCCCCTTGACAAGGAGGTAGGCTACAAAGGTAGGACAGCAATATCGATAATCCCATGGTTTACTTTCACTCTATCCAGAACAAGAACAGGCTGAATGGATGCTGTCAGTATCGTGAGAAGCGAAAAGAAACCAAAGCTCTCATTGATGCCTTTATGGCTGACAAAACAAGTTGAATCTGTGGAGACAGATTCAAAACCTATGATGTAAAGGCTGAAAAGAAAGAAGTCAGAAGATAAATATACCAAAGGTAACTCCTACCATGAAAGGAAGTGGTTCAGTAAGGGTCAATGACATGGAATATATAGAATTCCTCAAGTTATAGAGCATAGAGGAAACTTAGAGGTCATCCATCCTAGCCTATTTTACAGATTAGGAAACTGATGCCAGAAGATGAAGTGGCCTGTCCAAGGTCACATGACTAGGAAGGGGCCAATGCTGGGAGTTAGACCTCTGTTTTCTGACTTACCTAGTTCTGGTAAATCTCAAAGTTAACCAACCCAAGGGGCAACAGTGGACAATGTAGGTTGAACCTTCTCCAAAAAGTAGGAGGTTCCCAGATGTGTCAGGTTGAGTTGGCATAGCAAACTCATGTGAGAATGTTTTCTGAATAGGGCAAGCTGCTGGACTGTAGACTGGCTACATGTTTAACCTTCCCTCCCCATGATTCTTCCACTTCTAAAAAAGCATACAGAAATCTTCCTCACTGTGGTATATCATGCTCTCTTTATTCCTTATCAGTTGCCCGAATTCCTGTCCTTTAAAATCCAACTTACTGCCTGGATCTTTGATCATACCCCCAGTCTTTGGCCTGACTTCAACCTGCTGCCTTGCTGCGACTTGTGTGTGCCTCAGTTCCGGAGCTCACCTGAATCCAGATTCCTATTTCCGATTAGATTTCTGGCCTTTCGAGACTCCCCCAAGCCCAACCCTCTCCTAATGCCCACTTTTATGAAGTATTTTCTACTGTATTATGCCTACCTTGATTCTATGCCCAATATCCCTTGCTCCCCACAGTTCCAAAGTAGACAAGAAGAGGAAGAGATCATGAAAGCCAAAGTCAAACAGATCATTAAATGGAAGATGGAGTTGTTCAGTTGTTTCAGCTACGTCCAACTCTTTGTGACCACATTTGGGGTTTTCTTGGCAAAGATATTGGAATGATTTGCCATTTCCTACTCCAGCTTGTATTATAGATAAGGAAACTGAGGCAAACAGGGTCAGACAGCTAGTAAGTGTCTGAGGACAGATTTGAACTCAGGTTCTCCTGACTCTAGGGTTGACATTCTATCTACTGCAAAATCCAGTTGTCCCAAAGTAGAAGATGGTGATCTGCAATGTTAAAATAATAATAAGAAGAAGACTGCGAAGGGGTCAGATTTATTCATGCCACTCTTCAACTTAAAACCCTTTTACACTCCCAGTTAATTACCAAATAAAGTTACAGCTCCTTTGTCTAGTATTCACAACCTACAACAATCTAGACTCACTTTACCTTTCTAGCCCTAGATCGCATCATTCCTTTCCATGTGGGTTGTGTTCCAACCTAACCAGGCTATTTGCCATATCCCTCATAAAAGACATCTATGTCCTTAAGGACACCATCTATCTGCAGAGAATCTCCATCTCCTCCTGCCTCCATTTCTGCCCATTGAAATCCTGTCTATTCTTTGAAGTCCCACTGAGAGGCCCCCTCTTCCATGGAGCCTCCCTTGAGCTCGTATTCAGAAATGATCTTTTCCACCTCATACTTCACAAAGACTTTATTTATACCTCTCTGATATGATTCTTGTGTTATTACAGTCATTTGCTAAAGGGCTGTTCCTTCCTGCTCAATTCTAGGATCTGGAA